>VDFB02179234.1:31011467-31225384 GCA_007258455.2 Sequoia sempervirens | reverse complement strand
TGTAAGAGCTTGGCAACCTCTCGTGGTTGAAACCTGCATTTTTGAGAGCTAACATCTACCTTTATCTCTCCATTTATCTACATCTATCTCTCTATCTCCCACCTCTCTCTATATTTCCCCTCCCTTACTCTCTCCCTCACTACCTCCCTACCTCCACCCTCTCTCTCTCTCTCTCTCTCTCTCTCTCTATATATATGTCTTCCTCTCTATCTACCCCTCTCTATCTCTCCATCTCTCTATTTCTACCTCCATTTGTCTCTTTGTCATGATTCCTCCTTCTATCTATCTAGATATCCCCTGTAGACATGTAAATTATACTAATTGATCTCATGCACCTGATCCTGATTTACTAACATCAGTTCTCTTTGAATCACTCCTTTACTAACCAGTTAAATAAACAACCCTTATTTAATTAGTTTCATCATAGTTCATCTATTAATTAAATAAATCAATTTTATTTGATTAAATCATTATCTTCTATTAATCAAATAAATATTTTTATTTTATTAATCCTAATGTCCCTCTTTTAATTAAATAATTCATTTTATTTAATTAAGTTCTAAGGTCATCTCCTTTAAATTAAATAAATCCAACTCTATTTAATTAAAGCTAATATTCATTATTCCTCTCATTTTGATTTATTTAAATTCAAAAATCTAAGTCAAAATGTCAAATCAACTAATCTTCATCTAAGTTAATCAAATCCTGATTAACACTAACTCTAATCCATCAAATCCTCTAGATTTTGCAACTTGTGCAAGTAAATCAATTTAATTGATTTATTAAATCTCCTATTTTCATTCAGAAGGGCATCAAGTTGGAATATTCTTCAAATTTTAAAATTCCCTCCCAAAAGGACTTGTCCATCCAGCAAGGCATTAAAGACCTCTTACACATCCCTTTTCTTGAGCCAAGTGGCATTAACTCTTCTTTCTTCTCCCTCCAACATGTCACTTCTTCAAATTCAAATATCCACCTAATACCATTTATTTGCACATTCATCAAAATGTGCTCCTCTTCCTTCCACTAACATGTTAACAAGTGGCATTGTGTTATTGGTTGATCTTTAGTCCCACATTCATCCTTTTTGCTCATTCTTCCATCCTTCTCTTCTATAAATGGAAAGATCTCTTACTAATTTTGGATCCACAACTTAGGAAAAGTCATTATCCACACATTTCATGCAAGTTCATCCATTGTTCATCAAGTTTTTCATAATTTTCATCCACCATCACTAGGTTATGGTGAATTTCATCAAGGAGCACCATTGATCATCTTCAAAACTTGCAAGGAATCGGGAAAGGGTTATTTTCCACATCAAAATATAAAGCAAGAATCGGGAATGATGGTTTTGACTTGCATAATTGACTAATATTGTGTTTGTTGTTCATCTTTGTGTATTTCTAGATCCACCATTAATATTTTGGCACTAGGAGGGTGAATCTTGAAGAATTAACACATTTTTTGACCAAAATTCCATTATTTTTCAATTTTTTGTGTCTACAGAAAACAACACTACAAAGGTTAAATAGTGCTACTATCAATTTATTGTTGCTATTTAGTGATGTTGTCAAACTTCAAACCATGACACTGAAAGCATTCTCACTTGGGACTGGTCAACCAAACTCCAAAGTGTGTCGTTGGGTGAAACAGTGACGCAATCGCGGTCTCTATTTCTCTACAAAGCACCGTTAGTTTCACTAGAGCATCACTGGACCTCTTCAAACTATGTCCCCTTTGCAGATTGCACTTATGGGGTGGGGTAAAAATTATATTTCAAGTTATTTTTAACATGTTCTTTTTAGTTTTGATCACCTTTGACTTCTAATTGGTTTTTGTCTTTGTTTTCTATAGTTTTTAACCAGTTTTTGTAGGTTGGAGTGATCAAAAGGGAAGGGAGGGAACAAAGAAAAAGGTTTCTTATGGAATATTCTTTCTATTGTATCAAGTGTTTTTTAACACTTTGGGAGTAATTATAATCCCATTCTTAACACTTTTTTCTCTTCAAGTTTTCAGGACTCAAAATAATTTTCATTTGGGCTTAAAAAGAAAAATCAAAGGGATTAAAATGAACTTTAGTAACTTACTAGAGTTGGTTTTGGATTCTAAAATTGAACAAACAAACTTCACATTTCATCTTGGTGCTTAAAAAGAATCCATTCTTGCTTTTGAGGTTAAAATGAACATGTGTATTTTGTGTTTTGTAATCTATTTTACAAAATAATATAATTTTAAAGGTGAATGCACTTCTCTTGCGGTTCATGGTGATCTTGAGAATCAAAATTATTTTGGTGATATTAAGTTGTATAAAATATTGCCTCCACATTTCAATTTGCATTCTTAGAATTGAACAAAGCTTGCTAGTGTGAGTTGAGTATATCGTGTGTGTTCTCTTTATGTTCACATAAACAAAGATTGATCAAACTATAGATGTGCTTGCTCACTTTTGTTTACCCTTAGAGGGGCCTGCCTGAGAGATACATCCAAAAGGAGAACTTGAAGGTGACTCCAACTAGTTTTTCACCCAGGTTGGTATATAAAAGGATAAGACTAAACTGCGAAGTCCAATGGTATGCAGGGCTTAGCCAAACGGTGTCTTTCAAAATGGGTTACTACCTTAAAAATTATAAGAGCCCCCAGTAGGATTGATTAAAGCCTTTAGTGACTTGCTAGATGCTCGCAAGGTGCCATATCCCCAATTTCCTTGATTAAAAACCATTTTTTTTAGAAGCCCAAATCCTTATCTATTTGTTGGTGCAAGAGGTTGGACCTCTGAATTCACCCCACATTTTTGTGGTTCTTTGTAGAGATGAGAAATTCATAATGTGAGATTCATGAGAACTAAATCTTGGCTGACTAGAGAAGTGTGTGTCATGGAGGGGAGCTAGAGTGGTCAAGCTTCTAGTCATCTGCTTTAAATAAGCGTAGCTAGATTTATCCAAGTAGGGATTAAAAAAATATTGCCTCTTCTCTATCCATAGGTTTGTGCATTACATTGGAATCAAAACACTTTTCTTGGATCTAAAACATTGGAAAATAAACATTCAACCATGATCATCAAATTTCAAGCCCTTTAGAGGAAGCAAATACCTTTGACAAAATCCAAGTGCCATTGATCACCCTAGGGATTCCATCCTTAGAGGCTTCAAATCATTTGAATTTATATCTCAATTTTCTCTCACTAAAGTCAACATAAGTGAACTATTGCCTTGATTTCCTTGATTTCCACATAATGGACCTTGTGGGATGAGAAGAAACTGGGACATTAGACATTTAGTTTGAAAATCTAAGGCAAGATATTGTTTATGGTAAAAATAACTAATTAAGAAAAGATAAGAAACAATTTAACCTCACAAATGTGCTCTTCCAAGTTATTTCCCAAAAGATCAAAATCTGAAAAACCAAATTCCAAAGGTCTTAGTCAAAATGCTTGCAAGAAACGTTTGTCTATGCTTTATGAATTTAGAGAAAGATTGACCTTCAACTTTTACAAATGTACATCAAAGAAAAATTCAAATTTGTATTCATTTTACTATTGTCAAAATCCAAGACTTTCTCAAAGGTTTGAGTATCTCACATAGGAAGTATAGCATGTTCTTCAACACCTAGGTCTAGCAAACAAAAGTCTCTTGAAGTATCTTAGGATCAAAATAAAAACTATCATCCATCCTCAAACATCAAAATCAAAATCCACCTCACAAACAACTCTTGGAAATCTTGAAAAAATCCTTCATACTAAACTTTGGGCAAATCCTCTTGAAATCAAAAATAAAAATCATCTTGTTTGACTAGGTGTGTGTAGATGAATCCTTCTTTACACACTTAGTTAAATTATCATTTTGTGGACAAGTTTACTCTATGACAACATCCAACCTCTTAGAGTTTATGAGTTTATTATCCAAACCAAATCCAATCAAAATCAAAATACAAAATAAAACATCAATCCAAAAGTCCTAAACTTTATTATCCCCTTCAAGGTTCCCTAAGAGTTCAATCATTCACCAATCATTCATCTTTCATTATATATTTACCATCCCTTGATCCTTAATATCTTAGACTTTCCTTTTTGTACCTAAATTTTAGATCAATCCAAGGAGTTAGAGGTTTACCTCCCACATTCTTAAAAATTGATCCTTATTTTATGGTCCAAACTAGATCTCAACACAAGAAGAACATGGAAATGAACAAAGAAACATCCACTTCGAGTGACTTGAGTCAAATTGCACCCGAAATGAATCTCATTGGATCTAGCAATATGACACTCAATCTTCCTCCACTTCCACAAGATTCTCAAGAAGAAGGTGGCCAAGTGGAGGACATCACCAACAATGTTCCAGGGATGACTCAAGATGAAATCATCGAAATGGTCCAAAATCTCAAGACTCACAAAATTGTCAATGCTAGGATGAAACTTAATCCTTCACAATACATGCTAGAATTGGACAAAGAAGGGGCTAAACTCCCTTCCAACTATTATGTGAGCACTCTTGTGGAGAAACCTCTTGGGATTATTCCACCGGTCTCATTCGCACCATCCTTTCAAAGCATTAGTCAAACCATCCCACAAATCGCATCATCCATTGCTCCAACTCAGCCAATTGTCAACAAGGGAAGCTCATTGCTTCATGCTCTTCAAACACATCCCATTGTTAACAAAAAAGAATTGGATGAAAAAACCATCTTGGGTCAATCCATTCCTCAAAATACGCTACACCCATACATTCTACTCACCTTTCATGACCCCAATGACCCATCCTCTTTTCACGCAACACTGACATATCCTCATAACATACAAACCTCTCTCCCTATGACTTCATGAAGAGAAGGTGGATTATTTGGGCAAGGGGGAATATTTGAATCCTCATAATCATAATTTCCTCAAGGGAACACACCACCCATCTTCCCAAAAATTTCCACATCTACCTTTAACATCCACTCCACTCCTCAGTTTAGGGCGACTCCCTTTACCAAACCTTAATCAACAAAAAAAAAAAATTCCCCTAGTCATAAATCAAATCATCATACCAAATCCTCTTATCATTCCATCCATATCGCAACAACATGTGGAAGCAATCCAAAAAACACAAGCAATCAACAAATCATCTATGATACCTCAAAATTTGGTCTCCCAAGGACCTATCATATTAGGTGCACCATCCACCACACAAATCAATCCAACGGCACCTATCATCACAACAACTCACACAGTTTTGAATCCTCCACCACCACCACCAAAACCAAACATGGAAAACTAGTATAGCATCACCTTGCAGGCAGATCAACAAGCCTATCAAAAGGAACTTCATCAATTCCAAACTTAACAAGCATAAAACATGCAAGCTACACAACAAGATGCTCAACAAGCATAGGCACAACAAGCCACACAACAAGCACAAAAAGTACAACAGGCTTCCCAAGCTCAAGCTTTGTTACAACAACATCAAGTCGCCCAAGTTTCCCAAGCTACACAAGCAGCTCAAGCTGCCCAAGCCACACAAGCTGCATAGGCTGCTCAGGCTGTACAATTTTTCCAACAAGCTAAAGCTTAGACATAAGCCCAATATCAAGATCAGCATGTGCAAGTGCAAGCACAATAAAAAGTATCTCAACAACAAGCATATCAACAAGCCCTACAACATTACCAAGCACAACAAGAAGTAGCCCAATTACTAGTGCAACAAAAATCCTTGTTGGCACAATAGCAACAAGACCAACAACAAGCATTGTTGGCACAATAGCAATAAGACTAACAACAAGAATTTTTGAAACAACAACAATCACAGGCATATCAAAAAGCCTTGATCACACAACACAGCTTGAAACAAAATCCCATCAACATACCCAACACTCCACCCATCACCCAAATGATCAAACAACCTCAAAACAGATTCACTCCACCTCCTGATTCTCAAAATGACATAAGAAAAAATCAAATTTCTCTCGCAACAAGTGCTAGATCTCTAATTTGGGAAAAAATGAAAACACCAAGTAATTTGTGCCCATATCCATTTGATAGGATTCTTGTGATGGTACCATTCCCAAAGGGGTTTGAAATCCCTAAATTTGACAAATATCATGGAATGGGAAACCCTGAAGATCACATCAGGGAATTCCAAGTACATTGCATGGAGGTTGCATATGACAATACATATCTAATGTGACTATTCCCTTGAAGTTTGGCTAGCCATTCAATTGAATGGTTCTATCACCTTCCTCCTAGAATCAAAAAGTTCCAAGAAATTGTGGACGCATTCATAAAGAACTATGCATTCAACATAGGCATGGTTGTGAGTCTAGAAGAACTATCTACTTGTAAACAAGCGAAGGGGGAATCATTCACTTCCTTCCTACAATGATGGTGATCCAAGGCCAATAGGAGCAAATGGACCATGCCAGAGGAAAAAATAATTGCACCATCATTGCCAATCTCAAGAAAACCTTGTCCTTCCACCTAAAGATGTAATGTATCACCACATACGACCATTTAATCCCCAAGGTGCTCAACATCGAAAGAGCCCTTATTGCACAAGGAGGAACACCCACATATCAAGAACATCAAGACAATCACCCATCCACCGGCTATAAAAAAACCCCACACATGGGCAAAGAACAAAAATGCCACCAATGATGGTGGGGTTGATGCCAAGGTCATAATCAATGCTTCAAAACAAAACACACAATCATACCAACAATCACAAGGAAATAATTTGAACAACACCCAAGCTAACGTAGTATCACAACAACCACCCAATAAATAAGTCAACAATCTGAATAATCAAGGGGGGCCACCCCTGTGAAAAAAATATCCCTACAAGTGAAAATACACTGCCCTTGGGGAATCAATTGAATCTATCATGAAGAAGTTGGTAAATGAGAATCTCATTAAAATTCCTATTTACGAGAATTATCAAGAACCCCAAGTGAAATCCCTATGGTACAATGAAAACCACCTTTGTGTTTTTCATAAAATCAAGGGGCACACAATGGCCAGTTGTGTGAGGCTAAAGAATCTAATTCAAGACCTCATCAATGACAAGGTCATAAATGTTGAAGAACCAGCTAAAAATAAAGACCTTAAAATATACATGAATCCGATGTTGAATCATAACAAAGGGAAAAACCATGGAAATAAAAGGTATGGCAATGTAAACCATGTGTATGATCATGCTATCACATCCCTAGATGAATGAGTCACTATTGTTAACATCAAGGGAGCCAAAGCTGATTGTGGAGTCACCACATGCGACAACAAAGTTACCATTGTTGGGTCATCACAACCACCTAGAGCATCCACCTCAAATATGAAATCCATTCACAATGGGTACAATGTCTTGAACCAACTGAAAAGAACCCCTGCTTAGATCTCCATCATGGAGTTGCTGAAGATATCACTTGCACATAGAAAAATTATACAGGAAGCATTAGCTTCATCCACCATCTCTGTAGATCTTGATGTTGACCAGTTCCAAGCTATGGTCAAACAAATCACCACCCCAAATCTGCTTGCATTTTCTAATCAGAACTTCCCCACCCAACCATCTCATAATCTCCTACTCCATATTGAAGTCCTGGTTCATAAAAACAAAGTCAAAAGGGTCTTGGTGGATGGGGATGTAGGCCAAAATATATGTTTACTCAAACTAATAAAGAATCTTGGATTATTTGAGGATGCCATTGAAAAGGGTAAGGGAATCACAATTAGAGCATATGATGACAAGGAAAGAGTGTCTCAAGGAACTATTCAACTCCCTATTCAAGTAGGGTCATCCATCATGGAAACCACATGCCGAGTGCTTGACCTTTATTTTCCTTATAACATCCTCCTAGGGTGTCCATGGATCCATGGGATGCAATCTGATGCATCCACCTTCCATTAGTGCATTGAATTCCCATATCAAAACCAAGAGGTCATGATCCATGGTTATCCTGGGCCCTTTTATTACTGTAAGAACCTGGAAGAAAAATACTATAAAATCTCTCAAGTCCCAAAGAACGATGAAGGCCCTACAACTCCATATGTTGACCTAGCTACCTTGGTCTCCACTTCTGAGCCAAAGACAACTACCATTCTTGATATCTCTGAAATCAAATTCATTATCGAAGATAATGGGTGTGGAGATTACAAAATGAATAAAAGTGCTTTCCTAATAGGAGAGTTACCTCAATCTCCTAGGTCTCATAAGCAACCCCAATCAGCTAAAACATTATCCCAAACCTTCAAAGTAGACCCCTCTAGGTTCAGATGTTGGGGAGATCTAAGTCAAGAAATATTAGATGAAAAAGACATATCAAGTCTATTGTACCAGGATGAAAGGCCCATGCCTGATCTTCCCATGGATGATAGCAGCAAAGGACTACAAATGATGCTTGGTATGGGCTATAACAGAAACAAGAAACTTGGAAAAATGACAATGGGCTTCTAGTACCTCTCATTCCTAAGAAGTGTAAGAGAAATCTTGACCTCGGACGTATCCCCTCGAAGGTGACCATACTTGGAAAAGGTGCCCTAGTTAGAAAGGTCAAAACTCCCCCTCAGTTATCATCATCCACCCTTCAATTACCAATATCCACAAGTCAAGGCATAGATAGCTTCACCTTTGACATAACCAATGTATGCAATGATGAGGATCCCATAACCAACTTTCCCATGCTATTCGAGGATTCCTCCCTTCTCATGATTAGCACCCTATCTTTTGATTCAAACAAGCAAAACCATCAAATAAACTTAGTCTATCCCCAACTCATTGATTACAACCAATGAAAGCCACCAATTTTGGACACATTTGAAAACAATGAGGCGCTCTCAAAATTCATGGGATTGCAAGATACTATACCATGTTGAGATCACTAGGCTAGGTTTGAAATCATGCTAGATACACATGCTTACTATAGGGAAATGATTGAATCCTTCAATCGCAAAAGTGAAAATTTGAGAATAATCTCTAGGTCTTCAAGTGAAAACCACACTGTGACACTGTCTGACCCAAAAAAAGTAAAAATAAAAGATGCATCCAATGGTAAAAACCTCTCTGAGGCACCAAGGGATGAGGGATTCAATATTCCCCTCAGTTCCATTCATCAGGATAAGTTAGCGTTCTTAGTAGAGAAGTGCAATCCGGTCAACTTGGGAATAGAAGAAACACCACATATCACCTTCTATGCAAAATTGCTTTTGACAAAAGAATGGGAACTCTTAGCTACATTTCTAAAAGAAAGAAAGATAAAATTTGCATGGACCTATGCTGACATGCCTAGGCTTGATCTGGAAGTTGTGGTTCACCACCTAGTTTTCTATCCTAAATCAAAGCTAGTGAGACAAAAGCTAAGAAAAATGCATCCCCATATAGCATTATTGGTTCAGATAGAATTACAAAAGCTCCTAGATGCAGGTTTCATATGGCTGATTGATTATCTAGAGTGGGTCTGAAATATTGCACCTATTTTCAAGCCCACTGGGGGCATCCACATCTGCATGGACTTTAGAGATTTGAACAAAGCATGTCCCAAGGATGATTTCCCTCTCCTAAACATTAACATGATTATGGATATGATGGTAGGACATGAGATGCTATCATTAATGGATGGATTCTCAGGTTACAATCAAATATTGATAGGAAAAGATGACCAACACAAAATGGCTTTCACTTGTCCATGGGGGACATATTACTAGAATATGATGTCATTTGGGCTAAAAATGTAGGAGCTACCAATCAAAGGTCTATGACACTAATCTTTCATGATATGATTCACAAAACTATGGAAGATTATGTGGATGACATATTTTCCAAATCAAAGAGATGTCAAGATCACATAGTGCCATTGAGCTCCATCTTTGATAGGCTAGAGGAATACAAGGTCAAACTCAATCCAAAGAAGTGTTTCTTTAGGGTACAATCAGGAAAATTATTGGGGTACATTGTATATATGAGAGGAATCAAGATAGACCCTACCAAAGTCAAAGCAATTCTCAAGATGGAGGCACCAAAAACATTGAAATAACTAAGGGGTTTGCAAGGAAGACTCTAGTCCATCCACCGATTCATAGCACAAGTAGCAGATAAGGATATCCCATATTCTCATCTACTCCACAAGGGGTAGCATACAAGTGGGATGAGAAATATGATCAGGCATTCAACAAAATCAAGTACTTACTCACATCACCAGTTCTCATGCCACCAATTCTAGGCAGACCCTTGATCTTATACATATTGACAATGGTAGCAACTCTTGGCACTCTCTTAGTACAAAATCATGAAAATGGGGAAGAGAGAGCTATCTACAACATTAGCAGAACTGTGGTGGGACATGAGTTGAATTACACATCCATTGAGAAATCCTGTTTAGCAGTCATGTTCATAGTGTAGAAATTCAAACATTGCATGCTAGCACATCAGATAAAACTCATCGCAAAGATAGACCCCTTCAATTATCTTCTTTCTAAAGAAACGCTTACAAGGTGAATAACTAAATGGGCTACCATCCTGATAGAGCATGACAATGAGTATGTGGAACACAGGGCCATTAAAGGACAAGAAATTGCAAATTTGCTGGTAGAAGCACCAATACATGCAGAGAATCCGCTTGTATCAGAATTCCCTGATGAATCAATCTTAAACTTAAGTTTTCCAAATCATTGAAAATGTACTTTGATGGATCCTACACACAACATGGGTTAGGTGTTAGAGTATTCTTCATCATACCACAAGGGGATTGCATACCTAAATCATATAAGCTATCATTTATGTGCACAAATAACATCACCAAATATGAGGCTCTCGTCATAGGGCTGAGAATTGCAGTGTAGTGGCAGATCATGGAACTCAAGGTCTATGAAGACTTGCAAGTCATAATCAACTAGGTCAATGATGAGTACCAAATGAAGGATGACAAGTTGACTCCATACAAAAAACTAGTGGAAAGCCTTAAAGAGCTCTTCATTGATATCACATTTGAGCAACTACCAAGAGAAAATAATAGAGTGGTAGATGCTATGGAAATAATTGGATTGCTACTAGATGTCCCACACAACGTCCCAAAGCAAGAATTCCTTGTAGCCCAGCTTCTACTACCAGAATTTGAGGTACCAAAGTCTAAATTTGTGTACAAAATTGTTGGTCTTGGTGATCCCTGGTATAATGATATATATATATACCTACTTGAGAATAGGAGTCCTCCCCGTTGATATAGCCCTAAACCTTAAAAGAGCATTTGTCAAGAAGTCATCCTGTTTTGTCATCCTAGGAGATACCCTATAACATAGGAGCATTGAAGGAACCCTTTTACGATGCCTAAATGATGAGGAAGCTTTGACTTCTTTAACTGAGGTACATAATGGCATTCGTGGGTCACATTCGAGTGGTATGACTTTGGCTAATAAATTACTAAGGACTGGGTACTATTGGTCTACAATGAAAGGGAAGCTCACAATTATGTCTAAAGTTTTTTGCAATGTCAACAGCATGGGGATCTCATCCATGCACCAACTCAGGAGCTCCACCCAATTGTTACACCTTGGACCTTTTCACAATGGGTTCTTGATCTCAACGGAAAAATCACCCCCACCTCATCCAGTGGACATAAGTTCATCATTACTACCACAGAGTATTTCATGAAGTGGGTAGAATCCATTCCCATGACCTATATCATAGGAAAGAAAATATCCAAGTTCATCTTGAACTACCTGATTTGTAGCTATGGTGTCCCTCAAGCCGTTATCTTAGATAACGGGATGCCTTTCAAAAACTAGGATGTTCGTGACCTATGTCAAAATTTCAATATCCAACATCTCTTTTCCACTCTAAACTACCCCTAAGGAAATGGCCAAGCATAACCTACCAATAAGACCATCCAAAAAATCCTCAAGAAAATAGTCAATGGACAATGGTTGTGACTAGCACCTACAGCTGAATCCCGTCTTAGAAAACACCAAAGACATTGGAAAATTGAAAAATCAAAACATCTTGAAAATACCAAAAATAACCTCAAAACATTTCAAAACATCAAAAACATCCAAATATTTTAAAAAATCCATCCATCTCATCTTGATTTCACCTGAAATAAACATTCACTCATAATAAATCATCGTCATCCTTAACCTTTGGTGAAACAATCGGAAACAAGTCTAGTAGGTTAAAAGTGAAAACTCAAAACATCAAAGTCTCAAGTCTAGGTCAGTAAGTAAAAAAGTTGGTCAACTCTTGGTACTAATAGCTCATCACCCAATTAGTCTCAAAATCATTTGATAACATCATGTCCTAGGATGCATCTTTCCTACAATGGACATCAACATCAGGCATCATCGTAGTTTAGTCTTGGCTAGCGGTATGAAGAACACTAGCTTTTTTGTTTACTTGATCTTTTTCTTGTTGATTTATCTTATTGTGCTCATTTCAATGACTCTCGATGATTTCCAAAAAAATGGATTTAGAGAGAAAGGAATGGTACAATGATCATTATCTTTTATTTGTTGTGCTTGTTGGATATTCTTGTAATATAACCTTGGTCATGCCTACTTTGTTTGGTCTATAGGGAGGGTTTTTTAAGTGTCTTATTGACCACATAGGAATGCTTTCCTCTCTATGTTTTGGTTTGAGATGTTTGAAATATCTAAACTATATTCTAAATAAGGTTCTATATGTCAGGTGAACAAGAGTACTCCTATCTGATTTTCAATTCAAATTCCATCACACTAGGTGAAATGCCATTCTAGTTCTTTATACCTTGATGCATCATGCCTATGTGTGTTATCAAACATAAGGTAAGTATTCCTTTTAAAATCCTAATTCCTAATAAGCATTGCATCATCATCATCATCATTATTATCATCATCTCTAATAAAGTCTCATAGATCATGGACTTGTTGGATCCTCTTTTCATCATCTCATTTCTTCTATCTTCTCTCTATGCTAACATGGTGCCATGATAGTTAAATCAAAACATCACTAATGCATCCATCCTGTATCCACAAACCGTCAACATATTGCATATCATATCATATAGGAAACCATGATTATCTCACATGCATTGCATTTCATCATCATAATATAGATTGGTTATTCTAAGCATCTCATAAACCATACATTTGCATCCATTGCATAATCATATAGGCATCATCATATCATACATAGAAAAGATACTGAAAAAGAAAAAGGAATATGCTATAACATCTCATACAATAACATTATCCATTAGGTGCATAATATAGATTTCTTATTCTAAGCATTTTAAAATCATTCGCATATCATTTAAATTTGCATCCATACATCCATACTCCATACATCATCCTAAAAGAGCATAGAAAAGATACTAAAAAGGAAATGCATCCATCCTTCCATAAACATACATTGCATCACATAATATAGAATCATACATACATACATCACATAAAATAAAGTCACATAGCATATAGAACATCACATATAGAAAACTAAATACATTCATCCATCATCCATAAATAGAATAGAAACATCTCATAATCAGATCAATCATATCTATATATCAATAATGTAACTATCATGGTACAAAATAAAGATCAAATCTCATGTAATGTATACAATGCCTACGGGGCTATAAAAAATGGAGCTTGTGCATCTCAAAAAGAATAGTGTCACTGATCAAAACTATGTGAGCTAGCCCTGGTGGATGTTCCCCTCACCCATTTTCCTCTTAGGCTAATCTTGTTTGTACCCTCTCTGTTGGGAGAACTCTGCCACTTGAGCCACTCGAGGCACTACTTGTCGATAGTGAAACCAATGGTACTCTGCCTCCTGCACAACCTTGCGGTACATCCGTGTGGAGACTGTCTTTCCCCGTGTCATATATATCATGCTCTCCAACTATTGGCATCTTCCCACCTCCTACGCTAGTTGAAACTTTGTATTTTATCTTTGTTTCCTCTTCTAATCTCACTCTATTGTGAGGGCCTAGAACTACTATCAAGCCTAGTCCCTCTCTATCATCAATGTTTGTACCTGGGCTTGGAGTTACTAAATCAACACAACCCTCTGATCAGGCTGAGGTGGCGGAGGTGGTGGCAGTGACTAATCTCTTTGTGGGCACTACTAGTCCCTCACAAGTGGTTGTTGGTGGTTGTTGGTCCCTGGGTGAATCTATCTATTGATGCCCGTCTCTTCAATCTCTCTACTTTGGCTGGTGTGGAGGTATTCTACCTCCTCCTCCTCCTCCCCACCCCTGCCCTACTATCTAGCCTTGGGGCCTTTAATGTGGATGAACTATCCCTAGAATAGTCAATCAAACTGGAGGTCAAAACCAATCATCATAGGCTCATGTGGTACCTGGGTCTACCTGCCCCTAATCATAGACCTAGAGCCTCACTACCAGCTATCTAAGACTATCCACCACATTTTTTGTTGGGATTGGCTGACCCCATGTCATCTATCTGGTGGTCTAAGAAAAAATGGCCACATACTAATCGTCTGGCCTATCCTGGATGCCTTTGAACTATCTCACTACTCAATTGGGCAAGTAGCACTCAATCATGTTGAACAATGAGACATTTTCTTAGCTTAATAGTCTATAAAACTTTAATATTGTTGATCTAAGTAAGTCTTTTCTTTGTTACATATATTCTTTGTGGGTGATTATCTTGATTAATCCATTTTATTGTTGTAGAATGTAGAGAGAAGTTGATAGAAGAACTAGACAGGATATTAGAAAGATTACACAAGATGTACTGTGGAGAAACCCTTTCGGGAAAAAACTCCACCAAGAATTATTCTATTATTCAATATCTAAATTACAATAGCTCCAATTCTTTCTTGAGAACGCTTCTTCTATCTTTACCAATCTTCTTCACACCTGCAGTAACAATTATAAAAACTCTATTCAACTTGAATGAGATATAGAGACAATATGCAACCTTGTAATATCCAAATGGTGATAATTACAATGCATAAGCTCAAGCCCTTGAAAAGGTACGCCATATTCCTTCAAGTTGAGTTATTTAGTGAAGACTAAAGCTTACAACATGTGCTTCATGCATTTGGGTGTCCCAAACTAAAGCTACAACTTCTCCTTACTTCGGTGATAATTCCAAAGCTCTTCCTCAAAGTTGGCACCCTTAAGTAAAGCTACTTAACTGATCCTTTATAAATATCTTATCATGCATGAGAGGTAAATCCAATAAAGCATCTTGGGCACCCAAGTTGGCTTCAAGTGATTTATAGTTAACTGAAACATTTACTCAACACCATTCCCAAATAATGGTCATCCCTTGTTAATTGGAGGTAGTCCTTGTTATCTGTCATACAACTCAATGTTATTAGCCATGCATTACAAGTTAACTGAAGCTAACTACATGCAACTCAAAATAACCAACATGCATGCAACATGCACTTGCATGCAACTGAAGATAACTGAACCATAATTGAACTAAACTAAACTAAACTAAACTAAACTAAACTAAACTAATTCTGAATTGAACTAAACTAAACTAAACTGAACTAAACTGAACTAAACTAATCTAAACTGAACTTAATTAAACTTTAAGCATGCAAACATCAAATCCTAACTCCTAGGATTTTTTCATGCATTCAAAAGTGTTAACTGTTACTCCGTATAGTTAACTGGACACAAGGTGAGTTTCATCTTACCATGTGAGTGTCCCATGTGTCCCTATTATTTAGGAACTCACTATGGACACCCTCACATGCTTCTTACATTTATAATTAATTAAAAATGTCAATAATCATGATTATTTCATCAAAAATTAATCTCATCCTAATCTTAGTGTTGTTGAGCACATTCCAAAAATCTAGGAGATACATGAAATAATTAATGTTTAGGATTTACATTTAAATGGCATCCTATTTCCAACATTCTCCCACTTGACATTATACATTGCAATTATTCTAAACAAGGAATAATAAAACAAGTACAATACTCAAGGCTAGTGGCCTTCTTGCACCAACTAATCAAACCATGCTAACTTCAAATGCAACCTGCATAATCATGAAGCTTCCAAGCAAATGATTAAAACCAAGAGAACTTATCTGTATGGTTTCATAAGATAATTTGTAACATTAATTAAAGTGTCAACTTTTTCAATTAATACCTTCCCATCATCAACCAAACCATTACCTTTCCCAAGCCTCTGTAACCAAACCACCTCTTTAGAGGCATGCTAAACCACCAAGTGTGTTGAATTCACATTCAACCAAGGTGTAGACTCCTCGGTCTTTTCTGTTGAAAAACTTTTCTTACAAGTAACCATTCCAACAAATGTCTCTTACCACAAGAGAATTCCAACCTCACCTATTTCTCCAAGTATCCACGAGGACCTGTAACCAACCAATCCATGCCAAACTCCAAATGCAACACAACACTTTCATGAAGTAATCAAACAAATGATTAATGTACCCAATACTTAAGAGAGTTACTCATTGATGATAGGGAGTTACTAAACACTGGGGATCGGTGCTTGCATGAAACTTGAATATGTGGCTTTATTAGTAACTCCCTATCATCAATGAGTAGTCCCTCTCTATCATCAATGAGGTACAAACATTGACGATAGGGAGTTACTAAACACCGGGGATTGATGCTTGCATGAATGCATAGGCTTTTTGTCCTCCTACACCAATAAAGCCATAGATTCAAGTTTCATAAAAAATATGTATCCTGTTTGAATTTTTCACAATCAAACAAAAAAGGTGTCACTATTTACAAAGGTGTCATTGTTTGGAAACTCCAAAATGCACCGCTGGAAGCCTCAAATTTTCAAACTAGGTCACGATGTCACTATTTGATTGCGGGCCTATTTGACCTAAGAACCCTAATGACCTAATTGGACCGCAGTGGTACCATTTTCATATGTGTCAACCTTTGGAGTTTGCATCCTAAATCTTAAACTGTGATGCAGCATTGTAGGTTGTAATAACGGTGTGTTTTGAGGGCTAGTGTTGCTGATTCTACCCTTCCAGTAGTGCTAAACATCGTCGTCGGAGAAATTTGACTTTCAAACCCTAATAAATGTGCACAAAAAATTGAAAACACAAGTTGGGTTAGGGTCACATACCAGTGGTCCTACGCCTAGAGGCCTCTGGTAGACTCACACTCGCTCAAAAATGTGTTAGGGAAGCACTCATTGTGCCATCTCATAGTAGGGTCAGAGCTCAAAATGATGAAAATTCTAAAAGGCTGAGTGTGCAAATGAATTGAAAGTGAACCCTCAAAGGCTATTTAACCATAAAAATTAGAGTTTTTTTACCATGATTAGCTATCAAGCTAGGGTTTTGTGCTCTCGACCCCATTTTTCCCAACTGAAGCTCGTTTTAGGTCTTTTTTCATGTTTTGGCACATTTTCAGCATCTTGGAGCCTTTTTGGACTCGTTGGGTAGCTTGTCCTCTTTTTTTGAGAAATCACCCAAAAATCCAAATTTTTGTTCGATCTCTGGAGGGGGCATCTAAAAAATTCAATTCTTTCATTGGGGTAGCAGTGGGGCATCCAAAAAAATCATTTATTTTTTAATTTTGATCTCAGCAAGTTTATTATTTGAACCAACGTAGTAGGTACATTGCTTCAAAGAGGGGAAAAATGTAGACATGTAAATTATATTGATTGATCTCATACACTTGATCTTGATTTACTAACATTAGTTCTCTCTGAATCACCCCTTTACTAACTAGTTAATTAAATAACCCTTATTTAATTAATTTCATCATATTTCATCTGTTAATTAAAGAAATAAATTTTATTTGATTAAATCATTATCTTCTATTAATTAAATAAATCATTTTATTTGATTAATCCTAATGTCCCTCTTTTAATTAAATAATTCATTTTATTTAATTAAGTTCTAAGGTCATCTCCTTTAAATTAAATAAACTAACTTTTATTTGATTTAAATCTAACACCATCCCCTTTTAATTAAATAAATCCAACTCTATTTAATTAAATCTAATATTCATCTAAGTTAATAAATCCTTATTAACACTAACTCTAATCCATCAAATCCTCTAGATTTTGCAACTTGCATAAGTACATCAATTTAATTGATTTATTAAATCTCCTATTTTCATTTAAAAGGGCATCAAGTTGAAATATTCTTAAAATTTGAAAATTCCCTCCCAAAAGGACTTCTCCATCCAACAAGGCATTAAAGAACTCTTACATGTCCTTTTTCTTGAGCCAAGTGGCATTAACTTTTCTTTCTTCTCCCTCCAACATGTCACTTCTTCAAATTCAAATATCCACATAATACCATTTATTTGCACATTCATCAAAATGTGCTCCTCCTCCTTCCACTAACATGTTGACAAGTGGCATTGTGTAATTGGTTGATCTTTAGTCCCACATTCATCCTTTTTGCTCATTCTCCCATCCATCTCTTCAATAAATGGAGAGCTCTCTTACTAATTTGGATCTACAAATTAGGAAAAGTCATTATCCACACATTTTATGTAGGTTCATCCACTATTCATCAAGGCTTTCATTATTTTCATCCACCATAGCTAGGTTATGGAAAATTTCATCAAGGAGCACCATTGATCATCTTCAAAGCTTGCAAGGAATTGGTAAAGGGTTATTTTCCACATCAAAATAGCACCAATTCCCCCATGGGATTGAGAGTTTGAGCATTTGAATTGGATTTAGATTGCTTTATTTGTGTTCTTTACTTTATTTCTTGTTCACCATGCTTCAAATGAATCTTATGGGGAATGATGGTTTTGATTTGCATAATTGACTAATATTGCGTTTGTTGTTCATGTTTGTGCAAGTCTAGATCCACCATTCACATCTCCCTATCTTATCTCCCTATATCTTCATAGATCTACATCTCTCGATATCCATCCCTCCCCTTTTCTCTATCCCTCTCCCACTTCCTAGACCTCTATATATATATATATATATATCTCCCTCCCTCTATATCTCTACATACATCTTTGTATCTCTCTCTCTCCTTGTCTATCCTTCTCCTTCTTTCTATCTCTCCTCTAAGTATGCTTTGTGTTTTTCTAATGGTTTTATTTTAGGTTTCTTTGTACATCATAATCTAGGACTTTCATTTGATCATGTTATTGAGATATTAAAATATAGGTTAATTGTGCCAAACAAGATCCACCTTCTCATTGTTGGTGTTTTTAGTGGAGAATTTTATAATATTCTTGAAGCAATTTTTTTTTAGTGACAGGGTAGATCCCCAACTCTTTTGGGTTTTCTTAGCTCATTTCCAATCCTCCCATGATCAAAATATTTTTTTTAAGGCCTCCATTTTGGTTACCCACCCAATTGTTGAACCTTCACTTGTGATTAGGTTAGAATTTTTCCAAATTAGAAATATAGCTTCCTTAGTCTAATGATCTTGGTTTGATCCTAGTTGTTTAACTTTGCTCAAGTATTAAGAGGTGCTTAGAATCCCATTTTGGTATTTTTTCCTATGTCTCTTAGGTTTAATCATCATTTCATTCCTCTTTTCATGACTTCAAGGTGTTCATAAAACTACTAACTCTTCTTAATAGGCTAACATATGTAAAAATATATAGTATTTTATCCTATAAATATTTAGTTACATTTAATTTTAATTCATAGATAAATTTAAAAAGGAAACATAGGTGCCTAAAGTTGTACATACAAAGATCTTAAGCCACTTATTTTATCATTTTATGCTTGATTTTTGTATTATTTTGGTGAGGATTTTCCCTTATTTTATCAAAAAAACATGGGGACCCACTTTTGGCTTGATATTTTATGTGAGTCTCCACCAACGTTTAATTTCTTTTGCATTTTTGATGCAACATATCTTGGTTGGTGAGTTTATTTGACCTTCATGGTTCCTAGAGAACTTACATGTTCTATATTCCTTACTATTCTAAGATGTATTTTATTGGGGGTGATTTTGATGTTTTTCATTTACTTGATAGGTTTTATCATAATATTAGTTTGAGAGTTCTTGTATCTAGATGTACTCCATGGCTTACGTGGATATGATTACAATACTTTACTAATTTTAACAAGACTATTTGAGTCTACTTTATCAAAAATTTATGATTGGAGGTATGTAGTCTTGAAATATATTATTAATCCTTCAATTTTAGGCCACTTGATTTACTTGAAATGATGGTGGTTTAATACATGTAGTTTAGAAAAATATATCCCTTTACATTTTCACACTTGTTTGGGCACTCCTAATTAAATTGGACTTGATAATGCCTTAATGTAGTGTTGAAAAATGTATCCATTTATATTTCCACACTTGTTTGGGCCCTTTTAATTAAATTGAGCTTAATTGGGCCTTAACAAGCCCTTTTATTCATTTCCAAAACTAATAAATTATGTTTTTCGAAGGGGAAACCCAACAATAATTAATGCCAATACATAACACTTTACCTTGAGAAATATGTGTTCTAGGAAAAGCGACCTAGAACCCATTCACCCATGGGTGAATGGGTCCTCCCTAAGCCTTTGAACCTAAATTTAAAATATGTTTTTGGTGATATTTTAATGTCCCCAAATTCATATTTCAATGTCAACTTGTAATATTTGATTTTCGGGAAATTAAGGATAAATACTTATAAATATAAGGTTATTTTCTAAGTTTCACCTAGATTTACAAGAGAAATTTTATTAGATTTCAAGAGAAATTTCACAAGAGAAAAGTTGATGATCAAGAGCATTCAAGAGTAGATATATTAGAGATTTATTACATTCTTGAGCTAATTATCATGTCAAAGTCTTCTAGCATCATGCATGTTTTTGGAACTAACATTGTGATGTACGTTTCAAGATCAAGTTCAAGCATTCAAAGCATTATTCAAGTATCAAGATAGACATACATTGAATCCATTTCATGCAAGTTGTAGACCTTCCAAGATCTTCATTCACAAAGGTTCATTCAAGGGTTTGTTAAGTGGTAACATAGCATTGTTGATTCTTTGTTCCCTCTTTCATGCTTTATTTCAATTCAAGGTTTGATTACCAAAATGGGGTTTGACCAAGGAAAACCTAGATTCACCAAAAAAAAATAGTGTTTCCCTCTTGTGTGTGTGATTGTAGATTTAGGTTGAAGAAGAATTGAAGACCTCTTGAAGTGAAAGATTGGAAAAAAATTCCAATTTTTTGTCAAATAAAGTAATCTAAACTACAAATATAATTTTTGACTTTTCAACACTAAAACCTAGACAAATCAGAAGCTATAGATCAGCATCAAAGACTCTTGAAAGTTGCTAAAAATTCTTGACAGAAGACCCATTTGTTCATAGGAATATGAGTCTCAGTTTTCTTTCATAAAATGAATTTTGGTGACTGGTAAGCATCTTTCTACCCTTCTCATATTTGCAATTTCTTTTGGCTCTACTAATATTGAGTTTCATATTGTTATTTCATGTTTGAATTGGCATGATTAGGTTGATTTGCTATTTTTATTTTTTCTCCAAAAATTGTTGTTTGACCTTGACTACCATCCTCAAAGCATAAGGAAATCTAAATGTTCTCACATTGAGTTGATTCACCTAAGGGTTGTTAGTCAATTCTTTGTGGGGATCTCATTCCCTCATGAAATAATGATAAATAGGTCCATAATAACCCCCTTGTTATCATGCCATATCTTCCTTTAGCTTTGTGCATTCAAATATCATATCTCCTAATCCATCTCACCTCACAAACTTACAAGTAACTTGCACTCTAAATACATAAACACCTCCACCTTATTCACCTCCATCTCACAACATTAATAATGATCCCATCCTTAACCAACTCTTGCAAAAAATTCCATCCCTCCTATTGTGCAATGTTCGCACACACGCCCCACTAGAGGCAGGGACCCTCTTTTTTCTTTTTCATCTCTACCTCTTGGCTTGGTCAAATTTTGGTTTTGCTCTTCTTGGGAGGTTATTTTGGGATTAAGTCTAGACTGGGTTTGATGAGGACAATATTTTGAGGCTCTAGGAGAAATTTGCCTATCTTCAAATTTGAAAATGGGGATTTTGAAGTGAATTTTCAATGTTATATGTAAATCATTTTTGTACCCATGGATAGAGGACAAAAAATTAGGCTGGGTTGCTTTTTGAACTTTTTGAAAATTCCTTCTAGAAAAAAAGCTATGGAGTTTAGGGGATTATGACCCTACAGGGAATTGGGGGATTTCTGTCCCTGAAGGAAATCCTTGAAATTTCTATTTTTGGAAATTTCCAAGACCCCCTCAAAATCCCAAAATTTCCAAAAATGAAACTTTTTCTTTTTGCACCCATGGATAGAGGACAAAAACTTAGACAGGGTTGTTTTTTGAACTTTTTGAAAATTCCTTCTAGAAAAAAAAGTTATGAGGTTTAGGGGATTTTGACCTTACAGGGAATTCGGGTATTTCTGTCCCTGATGGAAAATCCTGAAATTTCCATGACCCCCTCAAAATATTGAAATTTCAAGTTTTGGAAAATTCCAAGACCACCTCAAAAACCCAAAAATTCAAAAATGGAAATTTTTTCCAAAATGAAATGTTTTTCCCAAAATGGAAATTTTCCAAAAATAGAATTTTTTTCTTGAAATTTTAAAATGTTCCCAAAAATGAAATTCTTGAGATGTGAGCTACTAATGATGATATTTTTTTTTAGGATTAAATAAATCAAAAGGGGAACTTGAATATGGATTCGTTCCAAAAGGGAAATATGGAAGAGTTCAATTCAAATTTTAAAAATGGGGCCTGCATATGAATCTATGCCCAAACTATCTACAGCTGGAAGGAGTTTCTGGAAGACATGTGAAGCTGATTTCATCACCCAATTAGAATTTTCATTAATTACAAGTTGGCATAATATTTTTTTCTCATGTTTCCATGATATAACTGCTTTTATGCAATTGGATGATGATGTACCATGAGCTCCCAAATTAAATGTAACAGCTTGATGCTTCTAGAAGTGAAATTGTAGCCATTGGATGAATTAAATTTTGGTCATTGATTCAAAATGTAATTTTCTATAAAAGGTCAGTTCCTTCTCATTTGTAAAATGGGTTAGATTTAGGGGTTAGAATAGTTGATTAGAGGCTGTAAAAGGCCAAAATTGGCTAAGTTAGAGAAGTCAGTAGTTGTAGGAGAGGAGAGACTTGAAATTGTTATGTAATACTTGAGAAGTAATGCAACTAAGTTGTTGATTTGGAAAAAATTGTATTTATCTTTGATAGTTTATGGTTTCTTGTTCTCAATTCTCAATGTTAGATGTTAGTTTTTAGTTCTTTTGTAATAATGGTAAAGTGTTAATGATGTTGATCGATCTCTAGTCCATACTTTTAGCGATTTGGTGAGTGTAAGTTGTGTAAAGTTAGTCTGGCCCTTATTTTGTGCTAAGTTCAACTATGAATGCTTGTTTACATTGCGCCAGTTATTGGGTATGTGAATGAATGTTCAAAGTCTAAAAATATTTAGTTTCCTTAGAAGATTGCACTATTTTTGTGGAGTTGTAGGCTTGTCCTTGATCAAACGGAGATTGGTTTCATTGGGGATTTGTCTATTTGCAACATTCATCATTGTTGTGATTGATCTTAGGTTTTAGTCTTGGAAATTTCTCTAAAACCCTTACCTCTTTTGTTGTTTATTTTGAATCTGGGTTAGTTTTAGGATTAAAAGCATCACCATATTGTTGCATCTAATGAAAGTACACTTCCAACATTGTTCATTTGTAAGGCCCCTTGTGATTACCAACATTTTCACATATTATCTAAGTTGTTTATGCATTGTCAAGACCTGACATTAGAGACCTTGCGGTTATCTCTTGAAACTTGTTGATAGAGATTTACCTTTCAAGAGAGATAGAATATCATATTTTGTCTGAGTTGTTGCTATGCAGAAAACACCATAAACAAATTGCTACATTAAGTCAAAATCAAAATGGCCAACCTTCAGAATATGTCAAAATAAACTCCTTATCCTTGGAGATATTGAAAACACAAATACCACAAGGTATAGAGATTCCTATATTTAATAAATATGGTGGGAAAGGAGATCCTATTAGCCATATTTCCACATACACAACCCTATGTAGTGACTTCATTTTTGAGGATAAACTCTTAGCTAAACTCTTCCCTATATCCTTGAAGGATACTACTTTGGAATGGTTTTTCTCCTTATCAAATAATTCAATACATTTATTCAATGAACTTATTGATTCCTTTCTAAATAACTTCTAAATACATATGGGTCCTAAGATGACCTCACCCAATTTAATGACATGAAAAAAAGGATGATCAAAGGTCAATGATTTCATAGCATGATACCAATTTATTTACTCACAAATACACATTAATATTCCCAATTTTGACCTTCAAAGAATGTTTATTGCCAATTTGCAGAACAAAATCCAAGCTAAACTTGAGATGTTGAAATTTCCTTCCTTTACAAACTTGTGTACTGTCCTTTGTGATTACTATGAATGGTGATGATAAACCTGCACAACCACAAAGAACAAACACACAATTAGTTCCAAATGCAAGTTAGAAACAACATTCCCCATGGAATTCATTTGAAATGCACAAAAAAAGAAATAGAATGAAGAACACAAATAATTTTTTTCAAATCCTATTTAATGCAAACAAACTCTCGATCCCATGGGGAAATTGGTGTCATTTTGATGTGTAAAATGGCCCTTTCCCAATTCCTTGCAAGCTTGAATTTGATGATTTGATGAAGATTTGATGCTTCTTGATGTAGACAAAATAGAGAAAACAATCACTTCAATCTTATTTATGAAAAAATCAAGACATCTTCATTCAATAAATCATTTCTAGTTACCTTTCCTTCCATTCAAATGCTTAAATTTGAATTCATTTGTCCAATTATCTTTGTATCCTTCAAAACCACTTTTATTCATATAAGAATGACCTATCTAAGCTTTTACAATCACAATCCATAATTCATTGTTACAAAAGTTCAAGGACCTTCATTAGAGCACTCTCCAATAGTTGACTATTCAAAAAAACGAGATTCTCCACTTACCTAATCACATAGGAACACCATTATCTTTATCATCCATCAAATACCTTAGATTCAACAAAAAAAATCATTATTTCATTCTGCCCTTCCATATTTCACTAATTCACTGTGACTGTCCTTACCCTTGTAGCACTCTGTCTTCAAATTGCTACAGATAATTTCAAATACATACCTTTATTTCCAACTATAACTATCACTTAGGATACCCCTTTCCATTCCTTAAACACATATCAAAACTTTAACATATATTGTTTAGAGAAATTTGATCAAACTAGGACTGAACGTCGCAAAATTAGGCCTAATTAGGCCTTATGCCAAACAGGGTTAATGGATATCATGCTTCCAAGCACCAACTGACTATTCTAATGCCTCAAACATGTGTATTTATACTTGCTCCTACCCATTAATGCATGAAAATTTAATTCCCATGCTTACTTTGACAAACCCTAGGTTAAAATCTCTTAAAGTCCTTTTGTAACAAACTATGTACAAATTTTCAGTCAAAAATCTTAAATTTTCACCATGAAATCCTTGCCATGAAGAACTGACACTAAGAAAATATGAAATAATATACAAAATAAAATATTCTCACCAAAAACCAAGGATTTTCAACACAAAACAAAAGAGAAACATGAATTAATCTTCTCACTATTAACCATAATGAGGATTTCACCTGCCTGAAGCACAAACCTCATAACTTTCTCAAAATTTAATGATTTTTACTAAAACAAAATGCATTTACAAGTAGAATCACATGGATATCTTATATAATGGAGGAGGAAAGTTTTCTGATATAAAATGTGGCCATACAATGGCCTACAACTCTGAAAACACAGAAAAATTCACTAAAAACTGAGTATTTTTATTGATTCTTCAATCATTCACCTTCCCCAAACCTTCCTCAACCTTTGAAATTGATCAAATACCTTTAAAAATAATTTCCAATTCCTATAAGTAACTAAATAACTACTTAACCTTCATATTCTCCAATTTGGCATTCTGTTGCATTTTTTTTTACTATTTTTAAACATGTCAACAATTTGTCAATTTTGCACTTTTCACACTTAAGGCCCAAAATGACCAAATATGACTCAAAACACACCTAATGTTGTAACTTATGACAACACCATGACATTAAACCTAAATAAAAAAATTTGAAGTTGCCTCCTTGAGGCATGTTCATGATAAGGTGCTCCTGCACCACTTCCTTGGTGAAATTCCTACATAACCTAGCTATGAAAATGTGAAAATGGATGAACAATGGATGATAAAATTCAAAATATCAAGATAATTAATTCTCATAAATTTGTGGATCCCAAACCCAAATGAGAGCCTCTTATTTATAGATGAGAAAGATGGAGGATGAGGCAAAATAGATGAATGTGGGATAAAAGACCAACCAATAGCATAAAGTCACTTGTCAACATGTGAGTGAACAAAGGTGGAGCACATTTTGGTCATTTTGCAATTAAATGCAATTAGGTGGAATTTCAAAATGGATGAAATGACAAGTTGGAGGGAGAAGAAAATAAAGTTAATGCCACTTGGCTCAAGGCAAAGGACATGTAAGAAACTTAAATTCCTTGTTGGATGTACAAACCCTTTCAAAGGGATTTTTCAAACTTGGAGAATATTCCCTTTTTGATACCTTTTGAAAGTAAATAGAGATTTAATAAATCAATTTAAATGATTTTTATGAGCAAGTTGTAAAATCTAGAGGATTTGATGGATTAAGATTAAGATTAATCAGGATTTGATTAATTTAAAGGGAGATTAGTTGATTTGACAATTTGATTTAGATTTTTGGATTAATTTAAATCAAAGTTGAGGAGAAAATGAAGTTAGACTTAATTAAATATTTAATATTTTGATTTATTTAATCAAAGAGGATGATGTTAGATTAAATCAAATAAAGATTTATTTATTTAATTTAAGGGAGGTGACTTTAGAGATTAATTAAATAAAGTGAATTATTTAATTAAAATAAGGATTATATGATTAATTAAATTAAATTGATTTATTTAATTAAAGGAGATGATGACTTAATTAGATAAAAAATCATTTATTTAATTAAGAGGCGAAATGTGATGAATTTAATTAAATAGAGATTATTTAATTAAATGACTAGTAACGAGGATGATTTAGGATGAATTGGTGTTAGTAATAATCAGGATCAGGTGTATAGGATCAATCAGTATATTTTTGTGTCTACATTTTTCCCCTCTTTGAAGCAATGTACCTATTGCGTTAGTTCAAAGAATAAACTATTGTGATCAAAAATCAAAATTTTCTCCATTGTTTCAAATGCCCCACTATTGCCCCAACGAAATAATTTTTCGTGTATACCAACATAATTATTTTGTTGGGATAGTAGTGGGGCATATGAAAAAATCATGAAAATTTTGAATTTTGATCATAGCAGTTTATTCTTTGAACCAACGTAGCGGGTACATTGCTTCAAAGAGGGGAAAAATGTAGACATGAAAAATGTCCTGATTGATCCTATACACTTGATCCTAATTTTTACTAATACCAATTCATCTTGAACCATCCTCATTACTAATCATTTAATTAGATAATCTCTATTTAATTAAATTCATCACATTTCACCTCTTAATTAAATAAATAATTTTTTATCTAATTAAGTCATCATCTCCTATTAATTAAATAAATCAATTTTATTTAATTAATCATATAATCCTTCTTTTAATTAGATAATTCACTTTATTTAATTAATCTCTAAAGTCACCTCCCTTAAATAAAATAAATTAATCTTTATTTGATTTAATCTAACATCATCCTCTTTGATTAAATAAATCAAAATATTTATTTAATTAATTCTAAATTCATTTTCTTCTCAACTTTGATTTAAATTAATCCAAAAATCTAAATCAAATTGTCAAATCAACTAATCTCCCTTTAAATTAATCAAATCTTCATTAATCTTAATCTTAATCCATCAAATCCTCTAGATTTTGCAACTTGCTCATAAAAATATTTTTAATTGATTTATTAAATCTCTATTTACTTTCAAAAGGCATCAAAAAGGGAATATTCTCCAAGTTTGAAAAATCCCTCTAAAATAGTTTGTAAAACCAGCAAGGCATTTAAATTTCTTACATGTCCTTTGCCTTGAGCCAAGTGGCATTAACTTTATTTTCTTCTCCCTCCAACTTGTCATTTCATCCATTTTGAAATTCCACCTAATTGCATTTAATTGTACAATGACCAAAATGTGCTCCACCATTGTCCACTCACATGTTGACAAGTGGCTTTATGCTATTGGTTGGTCTTTTATCCCACATTTATCCATTTTACCTCATCCTCCATCTTTCTCATCTATAAATAAGAGGCTCTCATTTGGATTTGGGATCCACAAATTTATGCAAAGTCATTATCTTGAGATTTTGAATTTGCTCACCCATTGTTCAACCATTTTCACATTTTCATAGCTAGGTTATGTAGGAATTTCACCAAGGAAGCATCAAATCTTCATCAAATCACCATTCAAGCTTGTAAGGAATTGGGAAGGGCCATTTTCCACATCAAAATGGCACCAATTCCCCCATGGGCTTGAGATTTTGTTTGCATTAAATAGGATTTGAAAGCTTTTATTTGTGTTTTTCATTTTATTTCTTGTTTTGTGAATTTCAAATGAATTCCATGGAGAATATTGTTTCTAACTTGCATTTGGAGCTAAGTGTGTGTTTGTTCTTTGTGTTTGTGTGTGTCTAGGATCACCATTCACATTTTGGCACTAGGAGGGAAAACTTGAAAAATCTAACACATTTTTCTTCAAAATTTTGTTGTTTCTTGAAACTTTTTGTCTATAGGAAAAGTACGCCACTGACAAAGAAATTGTGATGCTATCATTCCAACGATACCATATAGAACCACTATCAAACTCTAAATCATAATGCTCACGTCTTCTCTCCCAAAAATTTGAATTTCAAACTGTGATGCTTTTCCTTTTTTCTATCATTGAACATTCAAACTCCAAACAATGTCACTTGGTCAAAAGAGTGCCACAATCGTGCTTACTAGTTTATTCACAGTTTGTCACTGTTAGTCCTAGTGGCGGCATACAGTGCTAGTGAGTCCTCCAAACTACATTGCATGTGTCGTTAGAGTTGGGTACTGTAGATGTAGACACTTAAAAATGGCCTAGGCCTGCAAGCTCTATTTTACCACTTTCATCCTAGCATAATTATGACATTTTAATTAGGTCTTTGGTCCACATTTGACTATTAATTAAATAATTCATAATTATTTAATTAATTCATGTATCTTTAATTTTCATGATTATTAAATTTATTTATTTATTCAATACATCACTAATGGCCTATTATTCTCTTACTATTAAATAAGTTTCTTAATTTATTTAATTACCTTTCTTCATTTATTCTTCCTGATTATTAAATAAATGAATTTCAATTATTTATTTAATATGTCACTAATTCTCTTAATTAAATGAATTTATTAATTTATTTAATTATCGGTCATAATCCTCTAAATTAAATAATTATCTTTAATTATTTAATTGCTAAATTTAACATTTCCCTTATTTTAAATAAATAAATTATTTAAAATGATCTCACATTCTTGACTGTCAGTTCATTTTAGTAAATAATCTAAAAATCGATTATTTATTATCACACAAATCCATATTTTGAATTAATTTAATTCAAAATGGTAATATTCTTCCAAAAATCAAGCAATCGAGCAGATTCTTGATTTTCCAAATCTGCTTTTTACTTCAACTCTTATCTTATTGATTTTTCGAATCTCATAAATCAAGCAGTCTTTATCTTTTAGATTAATTATCTCATTTATTCTCAACCACTGATTTGATCTTCTCAAATGTCATCTCGACCACTCATTTAATGATTTTTCCCTAACCCTGATTAGGGATTGTCACATGAAATCTAGACCTCTCATTTTAGGCTTCCATCAACTTTCAATCTCGCCCGTCCGTCCAAAATTGCATTTTTTATAAGATGACAATTTTGCTCGCATCTTCAATTACTCACATATATACTCACACAGGCACATGCATATACTTGTATTTTTGTTTTCGGCATACTTATCTTTAGCATTAGAGTCATTTTCTCATAGGCATAGGCATTTATAGTTCAAATCCTTCAAAGCTTGTTTAGGACATTGGCATAGTCAAAGGATTGCTCACACACTCAATCTAAGGGCAATACAATCAACAAGTTAGAAGGTGCTACGAAGATGAATCATGGAAGCTTCAAGGAGTAACTTGTATAATTGTTTCATCTTTTAGTTTTCAATGTGCTTCGTAGTTCTTTAGGTTTTTATGCTTTAATATTTAATAATCTAAGCTTAGGAAATTAACCCATCGATACAGTAGATTGTGCTGCTAGAGTTGGGTTCTGTAGACTGTGCCGCTGGAGTTGGGTAAAAGGAACTTTTCAAATTAATTTCAACATGTTCTTTTTCATTTTGGTTGCTTTTGGCTACTAACTAGTTTTTGGCTTTTGTTTCTATAGTTTTAACCAGTTTTTGTAGGTTGGCTTCATCAAAAGTGAAGGGAGGAAATGAAGATGAAGATTTCTCTATGGCATCATCATTTCATTGTATCTAGTGTTTTTAAACACTTTGGGGAAAAATTATAATCCTTTTCCTAAGGACTTTGTCATCTTCATGCTTTTAGGACTCAATAATTTTTATTTGGGTTTAAAAAGAACAAGGAAAAGGATTGAAAAGAACCTTAGGCAACTTACTAGATTTCTTTTAAGGCTTAACAATTGAACAAAAAAAATCTCACATTTCCTTTTGGTGCTTAAAATGAATCCAATTCTTTATTTGAAGGATTAAAATGAACATGTTCCTTTATGTTTTGTAATCTCTTATCCAAAATAATATCATCTAAAATATGTATGCGCTTCTCTCGCACCTAATAGGGATCTTGAGAATCAAAAGGTTTTTTGTGATATTAAGTTGTATAAGTGATTTCCTCCACACTTCAATTTGGATTCTTAAAATTGAACAAAATATTGCGAGTGTGAGTGGAGTATATCATGTGTGTTCTCTCTTTTTTCATGTCAACAAAGATTGATTGAACTACGAATGTACTTTCTCACTTTTTTTTGTCCTTAGAGGGCCTACCTAGTGGGAAAAAGTGATCACCCCAATGAACGACCCAACTGGGAACACGCTAAAGCCAAGTGACTTCCACCTAGTATATAAGTGTGGGTACTTGAGGAAAGTTCAAGTATCATGAGGATTGTTCCAAAAAGAACGGAAGAAATTGTCTCTTACTGAATGGATGATCCCCCACGAACAGAATTCCTATTCTAGAACCTTTTTTTTAGAATTCCAAATCCTTTATCTATTTGTTGGTGCAATAGGTCGGGCCTCTGAAGCCCTCCCACATTTTTTTGGTTCTTGGTAGAAATGAGAAGTATGCCATGGGAGTTTCATGAGTACTAAATTTTGGCTGACCTATGGAAGTGAGTGTTGTGGGGAGGAGCCAGTGTGGTCAAGCTTTTAATCATTCACCAAGAATAAGCACAACTAGATTTATTCAAGTGGGGATTCAACAAATATTGCATCTTCAATATCCGTAGGGTTGTGCATTTTCTTGGAATCAAAACACTTTGCTTGAATCATAAACACTGAAAAAAAACATTCAAATATGATCATCAAATTTCAAACCCTTTAGAGGAAGCAAATACCTTCGATAAAATCCAAGTGTTATTGTTTGTCTTAAGGATTCTATCCTTAGAGGCTTCTAAGCATTTGAATTTATATCTCAATTTTCTCTCACTAAAGTCAACATTAGGGAACTTTTTCCTTAATTTTCTTGATTTCACATAATGGACTTTGTGGGATGAGAAGAAATTAGGACATTGGACATATAGTTTGAAAACCTAATCAAATATTGGTTGTGGTAAAATAGAACTCACTAAACAATGATAAGAAAGAATTGAACTCCGTACATGTTCTCTTTCAAATGATTTCTTGAAAGATAAGATCCGTAAACCAAAGTCCAAAGGTCTTAGTCAAAAATCTCATAAGAAATGTTTATCTATGCTTTACAAATTCAAAGAAAGGTTAACCTTCAACTTTTACAAATGTGCATCAAGGAGCAATCCAAATTGTATGTGTTTTACTATTGTCAAAATCCAAGTCTCTTTCAAAGGTTTGAATATCTCACACAGGAAGTATTAGCATGTTCTTCAACACCTTGGTCTAGTAAAAAAAGTCTTTCTAAGTCTCTTAGGATCAAAATCAAAACACTCTCATCCATCCTTCAAACATCAAATCAAAATTAAACTCACAAACAACTCTTGGAAATCTTGAAAAAATACTTCATGCTAAACTTTGGGAAAATCCTTTGAAATCCAAATCCAAATCATCTTGTTTGATTAGGTGTGTATAGATGAATCCTTCTTTACACACTTAGTCAAATTATTATCTTGTGAACAGGTTCACTCTAGGACAACAATCAACCTTTTAGAGTTTATGAGTTTATAATCCAAACCAAATCCAAACCAAATCAAAATCAAATCAAATCAATCCAAAATCAAGATCAAAATCTAAAATCAAATCAAACATCAATCCAAAAGTCCTAAAATTTAGCATCTCCTTCAAGATTTCCTAAGAGTTCCAATCATCCACCAATCATCGATCTCTCATCATCTTATCACCATCCTTTGACCCTCAACATCTTAGACTTTCTTTTTTGTACCTAAATTTTAGATCAATCCAAGGAATTAAAGGTTCACCTCCCATTCCTGAAGATTGATCCCTATTTTATGGTTCAAAGTAGATCACAACACAAGAAGAACATGGAGATGAACAAAGAAACATCAACTTTGAGTGACTTGATTCAAACATCTCTTGAAATCAATCTTGTTGGGTCTAGCAATCCCCTACCCAATCTTCCTCCACTTCCACAAGATCATCAAGAGGAAGGCCAAGTAGAAGACAACACCAACAATGTCTTAGGGATGACACAAGATGAGATTATTGAAATGGTCCAAAATCTTGAGACACACAAAATTGTCAATTTCATGATGAAACTCAATCCCTCACAATACATGCTTGACTTAGCGAAGGAAGGGGATAAACTCCCTTTTGACTATGATCTGAGCACTCTCATGGAAAATCCCCTTGGGATTATGTCCCCAATATCATTCACACCCCCAATCTCATCCACACATCCATTTCAAATCATCACTCAAACCATCCCACAAATTACATCATCCATTACTCCAACTCAACCTATTGTTAACAAGGGTAGCTCATTGCTTCAAGTGCTACAAACATACCCCTTTGTGAACAACCAAGATTTGGATGTCAACACCATATTTGGTGAATCCATCCCCTTTAATCTGCTACACCCATATGTTTTTCTCACCTTTCAAGACCCCAATTCCCATCATCACTTTTTCATGCAACAATGGAATATCCTCTCAACACACAAACCTCTCTCCCTATGACTTCACAAGGGGAAGGTGAGCTGTTTGGACCAAGGGGAATCTTTGACTGCTCATCATCATCATTTACACAAGGGAATACACCACCCATTTTTCCACCACCTCCACTCTTTCCATTGACATCCACACCACCTCTCAATTTAGGGCTACCCCCTTTACCACCGCTTAATCAAAATCAAAACAACCCCCCAATCATCCATCAAAACATCATACCCAATCCTTTGATGTTTCCATCGATATTGCAACAAAGGTGGTAACCATCCAAGTAACACAAGAAGTCACTACACCATCCATAAATGTGGTTTCTCAAGGACCAAGCATATCAATTGCACCATCTACCACACAAATCTCTATCGCCAACACAACGATACCTCTCATCACAACAACAAACACCATTCTGAATCTAGCATTGCCACTACCACCAAGACCAAATGTGGCCAATCAATATAGCATCACATTGCAAGTAACACAATAGGTAGGTATCAAAAGACACTTCAGCAATTCCAAGCACAATAAGCACAAAACATGTAAGCTGCCCAACAAGCTACTTAGCAAGCACAAGCAACTCAAGCCGTATAACAAGTGCAACAAGCACAACAAGTATAGTTGGCTACTCAATCCCAAGCCTTAATACACCAGTAACAAGTTGTGCAAGCTACTCAAGCCACACAAGTTGCACAAGTAGCATGAGTTGCACAAGCTTCCCAACAAGCACAAGCTTAGGCTCAAGCACAAGCTCAAGCTCAAGCCCAATATCAAGCTCAGTAGGCACAAGCACAAGCTCAATACTAGGAACAACTATAAGCAGCCCTACAATAGTACCAAGTACAACAAGATGCAGCCCAATTACAAGCCCAACAACAAGGATTTTTGGCACAATAGTAACAAGACAAACAACAAGCATTGTTGGCACAACAACAACAACAAGACCAATGACAAGTTTTGTTGGCACAACAAAAAATACAAGCATATTACCAAACCTTGATCACATAGCAGAGCTTGCAACAAACTCCCACTGACATACCCAACACTCCACCCATCACTCAAACACCTCGACCACTTCAAAATAAATTCACTCCACCTCCTGATCTGCAAGATGATGTAACAACACAAATAAAGTTTCTCTCATAGCAAGTTCTTGATCTCCAATTAGTGAAAACAACAAAGACACTGGGAAAATTGTGTCCCTATCCTTTCGACAAGAGCCTTGCAATTGGACCGTTCCTAAAGGGGGTTTGAAATCCCTAAATTTGACAAATATCATGGGATGGGAAACCCTAAAGATCACATCAAGGAATTCCAAGTACATTGCATGGAGGTCACATATGATGATACATATATGATGTAGCTATTTCCTCAAAGTTTGGTTGGTCCTACCATGGAGTGCTTCTCTCACCTTCCTCCTGGCATCAAAAAGTTCCAAGAGATTATAGATGCATTCATAAAAAACTATGCATTCAATATAGGTATGGATGTCAGTCTAGAGGAACTATCTACTCTTAAACAAGGTAAGGGGCAGTCATTCACTTCCTTCTTGCAAAGATGGTGATCCAAGGCCAACAAGAGAAATGAGCCATACCAGAAGAACAACAAGTTTGCACCATCATTTCTAATCTTGAGAAAACCTTGGAATTCCATCTTAAGATGCAATGTATCACCACGTATGACCATTTGATTCCCAAGGTGCTCAATATCGGATGAGACCTTATTGCACAAGGTGGGGCACCCACATATCTATAACATCAAGACAACTACCCTTCCACCAACTATAATGAGAAACCTTGCATGTGGGAGAAAAATAGGAATGTCACCAATGATAGTGTGGTAGATGCCAAGGTCATAATCAGTGCTCTAAAAAAAAACACCCAAACATACCAAAAACCACAAAACAACAATCAAAACAACACGCAAGCTAACCCAGTATCACAACAACCACCCAACAATCAAATCAACAATTTGAACAATCAAGGGAGACCACCCCCACAAAACAAAAATCCCCCCAAGTGAAAGTACACTACTCTTGCAGAACCAATTGAATCGATTATGAAGAAACTGATAAACAAAAATCTCATCAAAATCCCCACTTATGAGAACTACCAAGAACCCCAAGTAAAACCATTGTGGCACAATGAGAATAACTTTTGTGATTCTCACAAAATCAAGGGGAACACAACAACTAGCTGTATGTGGTTGAAAAATCTAATCGAAGACCTCATTGATGACAAGGTCATAAACGTTGAGCAACTAGCTAGAAATCATGACTTAAAAGTATACATTAATCTAATTTCGGATCATAACCAAGGGAACAACTATGGAAAAAAAAAGTATGCCAATGTGAACCATGTGTACAATCATGTTGTTGGATATCTAGATGAAATGGTCGCTATTATTAATATCAAGGGAGCCAAAGATGATTGTGGAGTCACCACACGAGGCAACAAAGTCGCCATTGCAGGATCATCCCAACCACCTAGGGCATCCACCTCAAATCTAAGGTTTGTTCTCAATGGCTATAATGTCCTAGACTAACTAAAGAGAACCCCTACTCAAATATCCATCATGGAGTTGCTAAAGATATCACCCACACATTGAAAAATCCTAGAGGAAGCATTGGTTTCATCCATCATCGCTACAGACCTTGATGTTAACTAGTTCCAAGCTATGGTCAGAAACATCACAACTCCAAATATCCTTACATTTTTTTATCAAGACTTCCCTACCCAACCATCTCACAATCGTGCACTCCATCTGGAGGTCCTAGTGCATAAAAAAAAAGTCAAAAGGGTCTTGGTGGTTGGGGGTGCAGGTCTAAACATCTATTCCCTCAAACTAATAAAGAATCTGGGATTCTAAGAGGACACCATTGAAAAAGTTTAGGGAATTACAATCAAAGCTTATGATGATCAGGAAAGAGTATCTCAGGGCACTATCCAGCTCTCTATTCAAGTGGGTCCAACCATTATAGAAACCACATGCTAGGTCCTTGACCTTGATCTACCTTATAACATTCTCTTGGTGTGTCCATGGATCCATGGGATGCAAGCCATTGCTTCCACCTTCCATTAGTGTGTCAAGTTAACATATCAAAATCAAGAGGTCATGATTCATGGTGATCCCAAACCCTTTTACTACTACAAAATCCTAGAAGAAAAATACTATAAAATTCTCCAAGTCCCAAAGAACAATGAAGGCCCTACAACTCCATATGTAGATCTAGCTACATTAGCCTCCACTTCTCAGACAAAGACACCCACCATTCCCGATATCTCTGAAATCAAGGTCATTTTCCAAGACAATAGATGTGGGAATTATAAAATGAAGAAAATTTATTTCATCATAGGAGAGTTACCTCAATCTCCTAGGATTCACAGGAAACCCCAACCATCTAAAACATCATCCCATACCTACAAAGTACACCCCTCTAGATTCAGAAGTTGGGGGGATCTAAGTTGGGAAATAATAGATGAAAGAGACATATCCAGTCTCCTATATCAAGATGAAAGGCCTGTACTTGATATTCTAATGGATGAGAGAAAAAATGGTCTACAAATGATGCTCAATATGGGCTATGATAGAAGTAAGAAGCTCTGGCAGAATGACAATGGCCTATTTGAACCCCTTGTCACTGAGAAGTTAATAAGAAATCTTGGCCTCAGATGTACCCCTTAGAAGTTAACCATACTTGGAAAAGGTTCCTTGGTTAGAAAGGTCAAAACTCCCCCCCTCAGTAATTAGCATATTCCCTTCAGTTACCCGTATCCATAGGTCGAGTCATAAACAACTTTACCTTTGACATAATTGATGTGTGTAGTAGTGATGAGGATCCCCTAACTAACTTTCCTATGCTTTTTGAGGATTCCTCCCTGTTCATGATTAGTACCTTTTCTTTTGAGTTAGACCATCAAACCCATGAAATAAACCTAGTCTATCCCCAACTCATCGATTACAACCAATGAGGACCATCAATTCTAAACACTTTCAAAAATGATGAGGCACTCTCAAAATTCATGGGATTGTAGGATATAGTACCATAAAAAGATCACAAGGCTAGGTTTGACATCATACTAGGCATACATGCCTATTACGAGGAGATGATTGAATCCTTTAGTAAAAAAAGTGAAAATATGAGAATAATCTCTAAGTATTTGAGTGAAAACCATGTTGTGGAACTCTCTGACCTAAAAATAGTAAAAATAAAGGATGCATCCAACAGTGAAAACCTCTCTAAGGCATTGGAGGATGAAGGATTCAATCTTCCCCTCGGTTCCATTCATCAGGAGAAGTCAATGGTCCTAGCAGAAAAGTGAAATCTAGTTAACCTAGGAATAGAGGAACTTCCACACATAACATTCTATATAGAATCACTTCTCACATAAGAGAAAGAACTCCTAGCTGCATTCCTAAAAGAAAGAAAGATAAATTTTTCATGGACCTATTCTAAAATTCCTTGGCTTAATCCAGAGGTTGTGGCTCATCACCTAGAATTATATCCTGAAGCAAAGCCTGTGACACAAAAGCTAAGGAAGATGCATCCCCAAATAGCATTATTGGTCAAAATGGAATTACAAAAGCTCTTAGATGTAGGAATCATATGACCAATATATTATCTAGAGTGGCTCTCCAATCTTGTACCTATTTCAAAGCCCACTAGAGGCATCTACATCTGCATGGATTTTAGAGACCTTAACAAAGCATGTCCCAAGGATGACTTTCCACTTCCAAACATTGACATGATTATGGATATGACAGGAAGACATGAGATGTTATCCTTGATGGACAAATTCTCAAGATACAACTAGATCATGATAGCAAAAGACGGCCAGCACAAAATGAAGTTCACTTGTCCATGGGGGACATATTGCTAGAATATGATTTTTTTGGGTTCTAGAATGTGGGAGCAACCTATTAGAGGTCCATGACACTAATCTTTCATGACATAATCCACAAAACTATGGAATCTTATGTGGATGATATATTGGCTAAATCCAAGAAAAGATGATATCACATAGTAGCTCATTGAGTTCCATCTTTGATAGGCTAGAATAGTATACAAGGTCCAACTAAATCCAAAGAAGTGTGTCTTCAAGGTGCAATCAGGAAAGCTCCTAGGGTATATTTTATCCATGAGAGGAATCAAGGTAGACCCCACCAAAGTCAAAGAAATCCTCACAATGGAGGCACCAAAAATATTGAAATAGTTAAGAGGCCTACAAGGAAGAATTCAATCCATCCACTGGTTCATAGCCTAGCTAGTAGAAAAGTCCATCCCATACTCTCATCTACTCTGCAAGGGGGTAGCATACAAGTGAGATGAAAAGTGTGATCAATCCTTCAACAAGATCAATGAGTACTTACTCATGATGCCAATCCTTATGCCACCAATTCCAAGAAAACCCTTGATTGTATACATATCAACAATAGCTGCAACCCTCGGTGCTCTCCTAGCATAACATGATGAAAATGGGAAAGAGAGAGATATCTATTATATCAGTAGGACCATGGTGGGACATGAGATTAACTACACATCCATTGAAAAAGCTTTTCTAGCAATCATTTTTATTGCACAAAAATTTAGACATTACATGTTAGCACATCAAATAAAGCTCATTGCAAAGATAGACCCACTCAAGTACCTACTTTCCAAAGTGACTCTCACAGGGCGAGCGGCTAAGTGGGTTATGATTCTTACAAAGCATGAAATTTATTATGTGGAATGCAAGGCCATCAAAGGACAAGAAATTGTAGATCAATTGGCAGAGGCACTGATATACTTAGAGAATCCCCTTGTCTTAAAATTCCCCAATGAATGAATCTTCAACCTAAGTGTAGCAGATCATTAGAAAATTTACTTTCATGGATCCTACACACAACATTGGTTAGGAGCAGGGATCTTCTTGATCACTCCGCAAGGGGATTTCATTCCAAAACCATTCAAGCTATCATTTCCATGCACAAATAAGATCATAGAATATGAGGCTCTTATCATAGGGATGAGAATTGTAGTGTAATGGAAGATAATGGTGCTTAAGGTCTATAGAGGTTCACAGCTCATAATCAAACAAGTCAATGGTGAGTATCAAATAAAAGATGACAAGATGACTCCATACAAGAAGCTAATGGAAACCCTCAAATAGTTCTTCATTGATATCACATTTGAGTGGCTACCAAGAGCAAACAATAGATCGCCAGATGCCATGGCTACAATCAAATCACTCCTAGATGTCCCAAAGCAATAATTCCTCATAGAGCAGCTTCTCATGCCTGCATTTTAGGTACCGAAGTCTAAATTTTTTTGCAAAATTGTTGGTCCTAGTGATCCCTAGTACCATGAGATATACACTTTACCTAAGAATAGGATTCCTCCCACCTGATATAACCCTGAACTTCAAAAGATCCTTTGTGAAAAATTCATCACATTTCATCATCCTAGGAGATACCCTATACCGTAGAAGCATTGAAGGGACCCTTTTATGTTGCTTAAATGTTGAGGAAGCTTTGACCACTTTAACCAGGTACATAATGACATTTGTGGTTCACGTTAGAGTGGAATGGAAAGAGAATCACATTAGAGTGGAATGGAGTAGCTAAGAAATGACAGGGTACTATTGGCCCACAATGGAAAGAGAATCACATGACTACATTCGAAGGTGTCTACAATGTCAGCAACATGGGGATCTCATCCATGCACCAGCTCAAGAGCTCCAACCGATTGTTACACCTTGGCCCTTTTCACAGTGGGGGCTTGATCTCATTGGAAAAATTACCCCCATCTCATTCAGTGAACATAAGTTCATCATCACTACCACAGAGTATTTCATGAAGTGGGTGGAATCCATCCCCATGACCTATATCATAGGAAAGCAGATATCAAATTTCATCTTGAACTACCTAATTTACTGCTATGGTGTCCCTCAAGCCATTATCTCAAATAACTGGACACCTTTTAAAAACTAGGATCTTCGTGACCTATGCCACAAGTTTAATATCCTACATCGCTTTTCCATTTTGTATTATCCCCAAGGAAATGGTCAAGCTAATGCTACAAATAAGACCATCCTAAAAATCCTCAAGAAGACGGTCAATGAAGCTGGTTGTGATTGGCATCTCCAATTAAATTTTTCCCTATGGGCCTATCAAAAAAGTATCTGCACACCAACATGTGTCACCCCTTTCTCCTTGGTCTATAGATCAAAATCCATACTCCCCATTGAGATCAAGCTCTTGTCCCTAAGGATATCATCATGAATGGAGAATACTAGATATCATGACTAAATGAGCTAGAATTACTGGATGAGCAACGTATGGATGCCTTAAACCATTTGTAAGTATACCAAAACCATATCAAGTAGAGCTATAACAAGAAGATCAGGAGTCAGACCTTCCAATTTGGAGAACTTGTCCTGAAGCATAATCAGAAAAATGTTACAAATCCAGACAAGGAGGGAAAATTTGAACCCAATTGGTTGGGACCCTTCATCATCAAAGTAAGCTATAAGTCAGGGGCATATTAGTTATCAACACCAAAATGTGAGCCTTTGCAAGAGCCCATGAATAGCTCCCATCTCAAAAATTCTTATGCCTAATCTTCCAAGGTATAAAACCAAAAATACAAAAAAAATCAAAAAACATAAAAATTCAAAAAAAATAGAAAAATAATTAAAAAAAGCAAAGAGAAAAATCATCCTCTAGTGAAAATCATTTCAGTTGTGCTTTGGGCAAGTACCTTGGTGAAAACCTAGCAAACAGGTGCCTTGTGTAAATAAGCTTTCCATCCATAGGATCTACATGACTCATTTTGCATCATCCATCCATTACGCTTATTTTTCCATCACATTCCATATCTCCATCCATCACCCATTTGTGTCTGCATCATAGCTTGGTCTTGTGCTCGTGTCATGATCCCTCCTAGCTTACAACTCGACCCATTCTAAATGTTAGTTTGTCCTGCCTATAATGGAGTAGTATATTGCTTCAAGCTAGGGGCATGTTCTCATCAGATTAGATTCATGTATGTTCTTGAAGTCCTCCCTAAAATAGGAAAAATCCAAAAACATTGAGAAAATCAAAAAAATCCAAAAACATTCATAAAATCAAAAACATCCAAAAACATCCAAAATCCAAAAAATAGGTCAAAAAGTTAGTTGAAAAAGTAAAAAATAGAGTCATCTTGTCGAACTATAGGTCTCTAAGCTCTAAACATAAGCAAAATTGATCTTCAATCATCCCTTGAGACACTTAGGTCAATCCTTTAGGAGTCTATCATAATAAACTGGCAATCCATCTGTTCATATCTCATCAATAATTGAGCTTGTGTTAATTGAACTACGTGGTCTCTACATGTATAACATAGGAAAGGCTAATCTGGTTGGTCAACCCACAAGGCCCCTAGGATAGGTCTTTAGGTTAGTCTCTTGGTCAAAATATCAGAAACCCCAAAACATTGCAAATTTGAAAATCAAAACATTTGTAAAATCTTAAAAATACCAAAAAATAGCCTCAAAACATTTCAAAAACATAAAAAAAAATCCAAATATTTGAAAAAACCATTTTTCCCATTTTTCTTTCACCCATGATAAATATCCACTCATAATAAATCAATCATCACCCTCAACCTTTGGTAAAAAAATTAGAAACAAATCTAATAGTTTGAAAGTGAAACCTCAAAATGTCAAAGTCTCAAGTCTAGGTCAGTAAGTAGACAAGTTGGTCAACTCTTGGTATCAATAGCCTATCATCCAGTTTGTCCCATATCATCTGATAACATCATGTCCTAGGATGCATCCTTCCTACAATGGACATCAACATCAGGAATCACCGTAGTTTAAGTCTTGGCTAGTGGTATTCAAGAACATTAGCTTGTTTGTTTACTTTATCTTTGTCTTTTGTCTTATCTTATTGTGCTCATTCCAGTGACCTGTCGATGATGTCCAAACAAGGGGTTTAGAGAGAAAGGAATGGGGCAATGATCATTATCTTTTATCTGGTGCGCTTGTTGGATGATCTTGTATTATAACCTCAGCCATGCATGCTTTGTTTGGGTGTAGGAAAGATGTTTTAGGTGTCTTTTTTACCACATTGGAAAGCTTTCCTTTCTATGTTCTGGTCTAAGATGTTTGGAATATGTGAAGTGTATTTTAAATGAGGTTTTGCATGTTAGGTGAATAGGAGTACTCCTATCAGATTGTCGAGTCAAATTTCATCACACTAGGTGCAACACCATCCTAGTTCTTTATACCTTGATGCATCGTGTCTATGTGTGTTATCAAACATAAGGTAAATAACCCTTTTAAAGTCCCAATTTCTGGTAAGAAAAATCATCATCATCATTATCATCTCTAAAGTTGACTTGTTGGATTCTCTTATTTCTTCTTGTTGCTTTCCACACTAACATGGTACCATGACAGTTAATCACGAATCATTGCTAATGCATCCATCCTGCATCCACAAAACTATCAACATAATACATATCATATCATGACATATAGGAAACATTGATCATCTCACATGCATTTCATTTCATCATTGCATAATATAGATTGGTTATTCTAAGCATCTCATAAACCATACATTTGCATTCATTCCATAGAAATAAAAGTGTCATCACATAGGCGTTATTAAATCATATCATATACATCATCAAAATATCCATTGCATTATCACATATACAAGCATCATATTAGTTGCAACATCATATCATGTGCATCATCATGTCATCCATAAAATGCATCATCGTATCATACATAGAAAAGGTATTGAAAAAGAAACAAAATATGTCATTGCATCTCATACATTTTATCATCAACACCCATTAGGTGCATAATATAGATTTGTTAGTCTAATAATTTTAAATCATTTGCATTATCCATACAACATCATAAAAGTTGCATAGAAAACATACTAAAAAAAAGAAATGCATCCATAAATCACTACATCACATCATAAATATCATATAGAAATATATATCACATTGCATCACATAGAATAAAAATCATACGTGCATCACATAAGATAGAGTCATCTCATAACATATAGAACATCACATATAGGAAATTAAGTACATCCATCCATCAGGAATAAATAGAATAGAATGCATCATACATTGGATCAAACCATATCATCTCATATATCATCAAAATAATAATACAACTATCATGGTACATGAATCAGGATCAAGTGTGTATATCATTCAATGTAATACAATCGCCCATGGGGCTATCAAACACGGAGCCCATGGATCTCAAAAAGAATATTGTCTCTAATCAAAATGTGAAGCTAGCCCTGATGGTTGCTCCCCTCACCTCGCGGATCCTACCTTTTCCCTGTCTGCTGGGAGAAGTTTGGTACCTCGGCCACTCAAGGAACTACTTGATGATAATGGACCTTGTAATACTATGCCTCCTGTACCACCTAATGGTACATCCTCTCAAGGATGGTCCTACCCTGTGTGGCCTCTAGCTGCTGACGATGGCCAGTCTCCTGTGCCAACTAAAGCTCCACAATTTGTCTCTACTGAATAGCCTAGTCCCACTAAGCCCTCATCTAATCCCTCTCAGCTGTAAAAGTGGCAACCTATGCCTACAACTACTAAATGAGAGCATCTCTTTGGTCTAGCTAGAAATGTGGCAGTGGTGGTGGTTGTTGTTTATGATCCCCTGGGGCATCTCTCTATGGGTCCTTGTCTCTCTGCTACCTCTCTCCATATTTGTGCTAGTCTCAAGGAACCTGGTCTCTCTATCCCCTCTGATCTAGAGGTGGTTTACCTCCTCCTCTACCTCCATTTCCATCACCATCTTCATCCCCATCTCCTCTTCCTCCTTTCTCTCACCCCCGCCTTGTTGATTAGTCTTTGGGTCTCCTTTGTGGTAATAAGGCACTAGGCATTGTCAATCTGATGGGTGGAAAAAACTAATCTCGATATGCATGTGTTGTCCCTAGGTCCACTAGCCCCTGATCATATGGCCATGGCATAACCACTAGCTATCTAAAAGAGTCCACTGCATCATCCATAGGGATCATGCGACCTCATGTGGTCTGCCTCATAGTATGTGTAAAGATGGCCACGTATTGGTCATTAGGTATGTCTTGTGCCTCCCCAAACTATCTAGCAACCTAGTCTCATAGATAACTCTCTATCATCGTATCATCCCTACCCTGCATATGTATGTCTTGTTTAGCACATAAGAGTTGTTGAACATCGTCATACCAAGCGAGCATGCTAAGCCAAGGCCTGCAAGTAAAAATGGTCATCTCATCAATAACCCTCCTCCAGTGACAAATGTTGGCTGCCCCTATTTGATTAAAATTCATTCCACCCCTTTATCTTCAGACAGTTGGGTCATTTGGCTCCATGTCAATTGGTGTGACTCATGAGTGAAGCACTGCAATGTGCTCCCAGGCCCAAATGTGTAGTAGAGTGACTCCTACCTTGATATCCCTACTATCACAATATGCAAACTAATGTAAATCATGGTAGAGGGAGGCCAGCATCACTAGCCCCCATGCAAAGCACTTTCTCCATTGGAGCATCTACTCCCAAGAAAGGCCCCATCCTAGACTGAAATATTGGTCACACTAATCTGGTGCCATGAGTCTTGAGATAATCCCTAATATAATCAATCTGAATGTTGGCACTGAAGTCTTGTACCACTCTAACTTGATCAATCCCTCAAAAAAAAAAATCTTATCAAGGGCCATGATCTCATAACAAGCATTTGTCCCAATTTCCACATCATAGATGACCCGCTCTTTGTGGATTGACAATTGAAGAATACGCCACACATCCTCCAGGGTCATTGTCACCTCACCTATAGGGAAGTGAAATGAGGGCATCTCACTATGTCATCTCTCTGCAATGTTGTCATCATCCCTAAGTGTGTTTAAATGGCTAGACCATATGCAACGTACCAGAGACCAATCACTCCCAAGTGCTCCTGGAGCACCTTGTGCAAACCAAGATTCTAAGTTAATTTTCTTAGAATTGAGGACTTGTGCTCTCGTGAATGGACTAGTTCCATGTCCTCCTACATTAGTAAAGTCACCGTGTTAAGTTTCGTAAAAAAATAGGATCCTGTTTGGAGTTTGCACGATAGAAACAACAAATGCATCATTATTTGCAAAGGCATCACTATTTGAAAGTTCCAAACTATGTTGTTAGAACCCTTTAAACTCCAAACTTTATTGTCATGTTGTAGTTTGACCACACATCAACTTGGCTCCTAAACCTAAATTCCTAATTGCAGTAATGGGGCACAATTTGCATGTGTGGCAGACTTTGTAGCCTAAACCCTAAACTCTAAACTATGCCACTGCGGTGCCAGACACATTAGTAGTGCACTTTAAGGCCATACAATGCCAATTCAAAGCTTTCAATGGTGCCAAATATCATTGCTTGACTTGTTTGACCTTTGGACCCTAATAAATGCATATGAAAGACTAAAAAATAAGTCGAGTAAGGGTCAAATACTGGTGGTCCTATGCCAAGAAGCCTTTGGTACACTTGCACCTGCTCTGAAATGTGTCATGGAAGCACACATTGCACCATCTCGATCAATGCTCAAAGCTCAAAAGCAGGAAATCTCTAAAGGCTAGGTGTGCAAATGAATTGGAAGTGGCCACTCGAGGCCTATTTAAGCTTGAAAGCTAGGGTTTTTTTACCCTGTTTAGCTATCCAACTAGAGTTTTGGACCCCCAATCCTATTTTTTCCCAACCAAGGGTTGTTTTGCATCATTTTTTTGTGTTTTGGCACATTTTTTGCATCCTAGACCCTTTTTGGACCTATCAGGCATATTGTCCTCTTTTTTCACGAGATCACCCAAAAATCCAAATTTTCATTCGATCTCTCAAGGGGGCAGTATACTAACATAATTCTTTCATTGGGGAAACAATGGTGCATCTAAAAAAATTGAGAAAATTTTGAATTTTGATCACAGTATTTTATTCTTTGAACCAATGCAACAGGTATATTACTTGAAAGAGGGGAAAAATGTAAACACAAAAAAATGTATTGATTGATCCTATACACTTGATCCTAATTTTTACTAACACCAATTCATCTTGAATCATCCTCATTACTAATCATTTAATTAAATAATCTTTATTTAATTCATCACATTTCACCTCTTAATTAAATAAATAATTTTTTATCTAATTAAGTCATCATCTCCTATTAATTAAATAAATCAATTTTATTTAATTAATCCTATAATCCTTCTTTTAATTAAATAATTAATTAATCTCTAAAGTCACCTCCCTTAAATTAAATAAATTAATCTTTATTTGATTTAATCTAACATCATCCTCTTCGAGGAAATAAATCAAAATCTTTATTTAATTAAGTCTAAATTCATTTTCTTCTCAACTTTGATTTAAATTAATCCAAAAATCTAAATCAAATTGCCAAATCAACTAATCTACCTTTAGATTAATCTTAATCTTAATCCATCAAATCCTCTAGCTTTTGCAACTTGCTCAGAAAAATAATTTTAATTGATTTATTAAATCTCTATTTACTTTCAAAAGGCATCAAAAAGGGAATATTCTCCAAGTTTGAAATTTCCCTCCAAAAGGGTTTGTACATCCAACAAGGCATTTAAATTAATTACATGTCCTTTTCCTTGAGCCAAGTGGCATTAACTTCATTTTCTTCTCCCTCCAACTTGTCATTTCATCCATTATGAAATTCCACCTAATTGCATTTAATTGCACAATGACCAAAATGTGCTCCACCTTTGTCCACTCACATGTTGGCAAGTGGCTTTATGCTATTGGTTGGTCTTTTATCCCACATTCATCCATTTTTCCTCATCCTCCATCTTTCTCATCTATAAATAAGAGGCTCTCATTTGGATTTGGGATCCACAACTTTATGCAAAGTCATTATCTTGAGATTTTAAATTTTCTCATCCATTGTTAATCCATTTTCAAATTTTCATAGCTAGGTTATGCAGGAATTTCACCAAGGAAGCATCAAATCTTTATCAAATCATCATTCAAGCTCTCAAGAAATTGAGAAAGGGCCATTTTCCACATCAAAATGGCACCAATTCCCCCATGGGATTGAGATTTTTTTTGCATTAAATTGGATTTGAAAGCTTTTATTTGTGTTCTTCATTCTATTTCTTGTTTTGTGCATTTCAAAAGAATTCCATGGGGAATTTTGTTCCTAACTTGCATTTGGAACTAATTGCATGTTTGTTCTTTGTGTTTGTGTAGGTCTCAGATCACCATTCGGAATTACCAAAATTTTGTTTCTAGTCATGAAGTGAAAACTCCCTCTAACTATCTTGAAAAAGACAAATCCATTCCTCATAACAACTATCAACCATTTAAGAAATAAAATAATGGATTTTTATGACTTAATCCCTATGATCCAACTCAACATGTTGACAACCAAGTGGCTTCTATAAAGACAACAAATACATATGCATTTTGAGATAGAAATACACAATTCACCCCTCTACTTGATACCCTTCATAACACCATGTTGCAGCTCCTAAAAAAGAACTTAATTTCCTTACCTCCTATTAGATCTCCTGATACTACTATACTTTTACCTCCTAACTATAGAAAAAATACATATTTCCATTTTCACTGATAAAATGGACATGATACAAAATATTTCAAGTGTCTTAAACATATTGTGCAAGACCTCATTGATTCTAATCACATTCAAATTGGTGGTGTGAAACATCAAGGTAATATGTCTATAGCCCTTCCTAACCAAAACTTGCAAATCTTTACTAATCCTATGCCAAATCATAACATCTCCTTTGTCAAAGCTAGTGAAACAAAGAGTAATGTGATTAATTTCAACACAAGTGATGATAACATGAGAAACAAGGACAATTTGATTGGAATCATTAAATTTCAAACTCGTAAGGGCCTAACCAAAATTCCCCTTGGAATTTCTTTCTAATAAAATGACATAATCAAGCATGCTTTTGATGGTCCTCTTTACATATCTAGAAGAATCAATGACAAGCCTACTAATGGGATATTAATTGATCATTTTTTTTTAGAGAATGTGATTGATGTCAATCAAGGGAAGTCCTTACTGCAAACAACTCAATTTTAGTCAAAAACAACAACACTCAAGTCACCAATCTTCAACTTTTCCTTAACACAACAAACCTTCACCCATTCCTTGTAGTACTGTAATATGCTTGAAATGGGTATATCTCTCCAATGAAATCCTCTTAGATCAGGACCAGTACCTTTTCAAAGACCCATCAAGGCACATAACAACATATCCCAAAATCTTAATAGGCTTCTTTCGAACAACTTCACCAAAATAGGTCACCTATGTTGACCTAGACCTTGAATTAGGTCTCTTTTACAAAGAGACTTGTCACAAATATTCTTACCAACTTCCAAAACCACTTGGGCAGCAATCAATAGGTATTCAAACCCCCAATTCCACAATCTCTCCTCTGAAGTATGGCCTCCAACATGCCTAACCTCGAAACCCTTGATTTTATGCTTTTTCAAGAGGGTTTATTGAAAAACCCTATTCCAATCCATCTCACACCTAGCCACTACTCAAAACACCTTTAGGTATACCTACACATACTCAAAAAATGACAAATAGTGCTTCATCGACCAATTTCATGCATTACCATTCAAAAACCACACAATTTCATGAAGAAAACACACTTTTCAGCATTAATAAATCATGCACAACTCTTTATTTTACCTCCCAATACTCTCACAACATTCACACACCTATTTCCTAATATATCAAACCCATTCCAAAAGTTACAATAGCCACATAGAGTGCAATGGTTCAGGTTTGCATTTTAGACTTTTAAAACCCTTAAAATAGGCTATACAGACCACTCACAAAGAAATAGATCTAACTTTCACAAATTTCAATGAAACTTCTCCAAATTTTAAATATTTGAAATTATATTCACCCTACTAAAACTTCCAATTTAATTCATAGCAAGATAGGGCCTATACAGGCTATACAATTCACTACAAATTCACTATATAGAAACAAAACTATAGAATTTAAGAGAAATTAATGATTTTATTGATTCAAATCTTCTAAAAACTTCACAATAAACCTCCACAATGAGTCTACAATATTATTTATACTTATTCCCTCCTAAAACTACTATCTCAACTGCCTAAACTATCTTTTCAAATAACATGGCCATTGGACTTCTAAAAAATTGCAAAATTTTCAACTTTACAACATTTCAAATATGACAACTTTTCATCTTTTACAATTTTTTTACAATTAAAACCACCTAATCACCTAATAACCTCTACCGTGACCTTATTTAATACTTCATGACTGAAAACAACCTAGATCTTGTTGGAAAAACAAGGACAGACAACTGAGAGGGGGGGTGAATAAGTTGTCATAGAATACTTAAATCTTTTCAAACTTTAATTAAATCAATCTCAGATCTAATGAATAAACAATAAACCATAAACATACAACACATCACAAACATAGAGAACACCAATTTTTTTTACATGGAAACCTTGTTAGGGGAAAAACCACGATGGAGGTTAGTCAACAATATTATACCCTATTAAAACTATAATGGGAAATAATGGGAATGCACATGCATTTAGGCACACTACCTATAGCTCACTTCTCAAATACAAAGGAGAACTCACTGTACAAAGAAAATTTTGGACTAAAACCATCCAAATTGTGAACTAAGAAAATAGCTTCTATACAAGACTGATTATAGTTCCAATTAAGCACAAAAAAACCTTCTTCACTCTTCACTCAAACTTCTTCACACTTTGCTTAGTCTTCTTCACACTTTGCTCTACAATCGAATGATATTCACACATACACAAATAGGAGCACACAGAGAACAATTTACACTGATGAAAAATTGCTCTTATATACCCGCAACATGAAATTACATCAACAACTTAGTTGACTAGAGATATAAAACATATTTTCAATGTCGGCCCAAATTTACAAATAAATTTTCAATGCAAATCCACCAAGGTCAGCCACAACATAGTGGAGACCTAAATTAACAACTCCAACCCAAAAATACTTTAATTAAATTCACCCTGAAGATCCACCACATGTTACACCCATCATGTCAGCCAAGAACATAAAAAACCAAACATACAAAGAAAAATCTTTGACCACGAGCACATCGATCAATGTGGACATACAAAAAAGATAGAGCACGATCTAGAAACATACAAGAACACCAAGAAACAACAAAGAAACATCCACAAAAACTAGAATTAAAAAAATTATACCAACTTTAATCAAGAACACTGAAAGAGACCACAAAAACACTGTTAGAACATAGATCTTCATCATTTTGAACAAATCTTCACATGGACCTCTAAAAATTCTAGAGGATGGACTAGATACAATCAACAATAAACCCTTTAGTCCACAACAATTGATCGTCAATGTACAAAACAAGACACCTTCATGACCTTCACAATTCCACTAGGAACTTGGAACACTTTCTCTTACAATTTTTTTAATATTGTCAACATATACAACCTTCAATACATCAAATGCTAATAGTGTTGATATCAATGACAATGACATATCATCCACACAACCATAGCATCTAACAATCTCCCCCTTTGGCATTGATGGCAACACATGATTTGAAAAACACCATCAACCCAAATCTTAATCAACACTTACTCTTCCTTAGATTCTGATTCTTCTTCTTTGACTTCTTCTACAAGATCTTCTTCCCACAAGCCACTTCACTCCAAATAAGCAGCAATTTTTCACATTACTCTTCTCCCCCTTTGACATCAATGGCAAAGATAAACATTATCTTTCCACATGCAAGCTTTGAACCACATGTTTGTACATCTGACTACTCCCCCTAAGTAGATAGAAACATCAATCTGTATTAGAATATGATCATGAAATGCACAGATTGATGAAAGTTAATGAATCCTAGTTCATATCAGGAGGGGTAATCACCCCTAGCATCCCTCTAAGATACTCAAAAGTATCCTTCAACAATGGCTTAGTGAAAATATCTACAATCAATGTCTCCCTTGTCACATTCGTTAATGATCTGGTTTCTTCAATAGCATGAGCCTTTGCTTTGTAGGTCAAAGGTAATGATCTGAGCACCTTAGCCACAATTTCTTCCTCATCCAGGGTACCACCAACACATCTAATTCCCATCACTAGTTCATTTACTCTCTACATAAAAGAAGAAATATTTTCATCTTCACCCATCTTCAGATTTTCATACTTTCCTTTCAAACTTTGTAGCTTAGCCATCTTCAAATGTACATCTCCTTCATACAAAGTTTCCAGCTTCATCTACATCTCATGAGCTATCTTCAAACCTAACACATTTGTCATTTTTCAATCTGTTAAAGCACTCAACAAAGCTTCCATAGCCCTGACATTATTCTTAGCCTCTTTAATCCCATCAACAATGGAAGGACCATTCTGAGGAATAACATATTGATTCTTTGTAATTTTCTAGAAGGGTTCACCAATACACTTCAAATGACACTCCATATGATATTTCCACAAAGATTAATTTTTTCCATCGAATCTAGGACTGCCCTTCTTGTATGATTCCATCTCAGATCACCTCAAGCTTTTAAACTTCTTCAGAGGAACCTACTCTAATACCAATTGTTGGAAAAAAAAGAACAAACAACTGAGAGCGGGGGGTGAATCAATTGTCACAAAACACTTAAATCTTTTAAAACTTTATTTAACTCAATCTTAGATCTGATGATAAAAACAATAAACCATAAACATACAACACATCACAAACACACAGAAAACCAATATTTTTTATGTGGAAACCCTATTAGGGGAATAACCATGGTGGAGGTTAGTGCACAATATTATACCTTGTTAAAAGTATAATGAGAAATAATGGGAATGCACATGCATTCAGGCACACTTCCTAGAGCTCACTACTCAAATACAAAGGAGGACTCACTGTCCAAAGAAAATTTTGGATTAAAACCATCCAAATTGTGAACTAAGAAAATAGCTTCTATACAAGCCTAAGTACAGTTCCAGTCAAGCACAGAAAAGCCTTCTTCACTCTTTGCTCAAACTTCTTTACACTTCACTAAGTCTTCTTCATGCTCTGCTCTGCAATCAAATGATATTTTCATATACACACATAGGATTAGACAGAGCACACTTTACACCAATGAAACAATCACTCTTATATATCTATAGCATGAGATTACATCAACAACTTAGTCAACTAGAGATATTAAAAATATTTTCAAGGTGAATCCACCAAGGTTAGCCACAACATAGTGGAGACCAAATTAACAACTCCAACTGAAAAATACTTTAATTAATTTCACCATGAAGATCCACCACACATTACACCCATCATGTCAGCCAAGAACATGAAAAATTGAACATATAGAGAAAAATATTTGACCACAAGCACATCGATCAATGTGGACATACCACAAATATAGAGACCGATCTAGAAACATACAAGAACACCAAGAAACAACAAAGAAACATCTACAATAACTAGAATTACCAAAATTATACCAACTTTAATCAAGAACACTAAAAGAGACCACAAAAAAACTGTTAGAACAAAGATCTTCATAATTTTGAACAATCTTCACGTGGACCTCTGAAACTTCTGGAAGATGGAATACATCCACTCAACAATAAACCCTTTATTCCATAGTAATTGATCTTCAATGTACAAAACAAGACACCTTCATGACCTTCACAGTTCCACTAGGAACTTGGAACACTTTCTTTTACAATTTTCTCAATATCCTCGACATATACAACCTTCAATACATCAAATGCTAATAGTGTTGACATTAATGACAACCACATATCAGCCACACAACCACAAAATATAAGAATCTCCTCCTTTGAAATTGATGGAAACACATGATGTGAAAAACACCATCAACCCAACTCTCAATCAACACTTACTCGTCCTTATATTATAACTCTTCTTCCTTGACTTCTTCTACAAGACCTTCTCCCCACAAGACTCTTCACTCTAGATAAGCAACATTTTTCACATTAATCTTCTCCCCATTTGACATCAATGGAAAAGATAAACATTGTCTTTCCACATGAGAGCTTTGAACCACATATTTGCACATCTAACTACTCCCCCTAAGTAGCAACCATGGAAACATCAATTTGGATCAAAATATGATCATGAAATGCATGGATTGATGCAATTTAATGCATCCTATTTTATATTAGGAGGGGTAATCAACCCTAGCATCCCTCTAAGATACTCAAAATTATCCTTCGATAATGGCTTAGTGAAAATATTTGTAATCTATTCTTTGGTAGGCACATACTGCAGTTTGACTTCTTTTTCACTCACTTTCTCCCTCAAAAAGTGAAACTTGATTGATATATGCTTGGTCTTAGAGTGTAGCATCGGATTCTTTGATATGTTAATTGCACTTGAGTTATCATAGTATACGGAAATAGGTTCACCATATACTACTTTGATATCTTTCAACATCTATTTCATCCACATCACTTGAGTACAGTTATTTGTAGCAGCAATATACTTTTCTTCAGCAGTAGATAGAGAAATAGAATTCTAATTTTTGCTCAACCAAGACACCAACTTCTTCCCTAGGAAGAAAGCACCACCACTAGTACTCTTTCTATCATCTACATCTCTTGTGCAATCTGCATCAGTATATGCATTTAAAGTAAGATCATCATCCTTAGGGTACCAAAGCCCAAAATAAATTATTCCTTTCAGATACCTGAAGATTCTCTTAGTAGCAGTCACATGAGATTCTTTTGGATCAGCCTAAAATCTTGCAACCATACATACAACAATCATAATGTCTGGTCTAGGCTGAGTTAAGTAGAGTAATACACCAATCATTGATCTGTATCTTGTTTGATTTTCCTTAAGAGAATCATCATTCTATGTCAACTTATAGCTGGTTACCATCGGAGTACCAATAGGTTTTGAATCATCCATGCCAAACTTCTTTAGTAGTTCTCTCACATATTTGGACTAAGATATGAACATCCCCTTGTCTAACTAAGTAAATTGCAATCCCAGAAAGAACTTCATCTCTCCAATCATACTCATCTCAAATTCACTCTTCATTTCATCAACAAGCCTCATACATAGATTATCATCTCCTCCAAAAATAATGTCATTAACAAAAACTTCAATAAATAATTCTTTATCATGATCCAATTTGAATTATAAGTTGTTAGCAATACCTTTATTGAATCCAAGCTTCAGTAAGTATTTGTCTAATCTAGCATACCAGGCTCTAGGGGCTTGCTTGAGTCCATACAATGCTTTCTTTAATTGACAAAACATGTCTTCTCTATCAGTTAGTTGAAATCCATCAGGATGTTCAATATATACTTCTTCTAGTTCACTATTCAAAAAAGTTGACTTCATGTCCATTTGATAGACTTTATAGTTCTTGTATACAACATAAGCAAGAAATAATCTAACAGCTTCAATTCTATCAATAGGGGAAAAGGTTTCTACAAAATCAATACCTTCCATTTGTGAGTACCCTTTACATACTAGTCTTTCTTTAGTCCGAACCACTTCACCTTGTTCATTTAGCTTATTGTAAAAGACCCATTTAGTACCAATAACATTTTTATCTTTTGGTCTGGGAACTAGTATCCATGTATCATTCTTTTCAATCTATATTAACTCTTCCTTCATTGCTTCCATCAAGTATTCATCATTGTAGGCTTCTTTGACATCTTTAGGTTCAATCTTGGAAATCAGGCAATACTCTTTTGCAATCGTTCCTCTAGTTTGTACTCCTTTATTCTTATCTCCTATAATTTTATTTTTAGAATGATTTAGCTTTACATACCTCAGAGTTTTAGGATTTTCTTGAGCTTTTGATTCTTTTGTTCTTTCTTTTGTACTTGCACTTGTCTATGCTTCCTGAATATCTAGATTTACGGGAACAAATTGAAGTTGTCTTACTAGAACATATGGCACAATTTGAAGTTGATTTTGTGTCTGAACATTATTCCCTTTATTTGTATTGTCTTCATCTGAATCATATCCACAATATCTAGATGATTTAGTATAATCCTCATCAACTCTGATATTTTCACTCTCAACCATTTTCCTCAATCTTTTGTTATAGCACTGGTAGGCCATGCTTTTAATAGAGTAACCTAGAAAGACTCCTTCATTTCTTCTTGCATCAAACTTTCCTATATCATCATCTCTCTTGATGTAGAATTTTTTTCCAAAGATCTTGAAATATTTAACAATAGGCTTGTAACCAAACCATAATTCAAAAGGAGTCTTACCAGAATTACCATTTAAATTTACTCGATTCAAAGCGTACATAGCAGTGCTTACTACTTCACTCTAGTAGATGTGAGCCACATTTCCCTCAATCATCATTGTTCTAGCAGCATCAAGAATTGCCATGTTCTTTCTCTCAGCAATACCATTTTGTTGAGGGGTTTAGGGAGTAGATAACTGTCTTCTAATTCCATGCTCTTCACAGAAAAAATTAAAATCCCTAGGGGTGAACTCACCACCTCTGTCTGACCTTAGGCATTTTATTTTTAGACCTTTCTCATTTTCTGCCATAGTTTTGAGACTTTTAAACTTTTACAATGCTTCACATTTTTCTCTTAAGAAAGCAACCCATATCATTCTAGAATAATCATCAATAAGTAGCATAAAGTACCTTTCACCAGGCAGACTCTTGATTCTGGAGGGACCACATAGATTAGTACGTACTAGCTCCAACAATCCATTTGAGTTATGTTGTTTGCTATGGAAGGAAACTCTAGTTTGTTTTTCCACTTGACACTCTTTGCAAATTGTGCTAGTAGGCTTTACTAGCTTAGGTAGATCTCTTACTGCTTGAGTGGAATTTATTTTGACAATGTTATCAAAATTCGCATGACACGGCCTTCTATGCCACAACCATCTTTCATCTGCTTGAGCAATTAAACAACTTTCACTAGTAGCATTCAGGTGAAAATTTTACCTTTTGTCTTTTTACCTAAGGAAATTACATTTCTAGAGCTTCCATATATCCTGCATCTTCCATCTTTGAACTAAATATCATAACCTTTGTCTACCATCTATCCAACACTCATGAGGTTATGCTTCAAGCCTTCAACATAAAGAACATCATCAGTGTTATGCTTACCACCAAGACAAATAGATCCTCTACCACAAATCACACAATCATTGTTATCTCCAAATCTTACAACCCCACCATCATACTTCTCTAGACTTAAAAATTTGATTTTTTCACCAGTCATATGATGTGAGAACCCGTTGTCAATGAGCCACTCATCCTTTTCTTCAATTCAGAATGGAAGAGCTTTCTCAACTTTAGCAGATTCAGTAGTCACGAGACTATTTTCCTTGATAGCAATGAAAACCCAATCATATTGTGATCCCATAATAGTGGTTTACAATTTTTGGCCAAACTAGACACTGAAATTATTATTTTTAACTAAATCTTCACATTCAGGCACCTATAGTGGCTAAAGTGTGAGGAATTTGAAGATGGTGCAAACTAGAGTCTCATCAAATTTTTTCTATAGATTCTAAAAGTATTTTTTCAAAATTTTGGAATCAAATTTCACTTCTTTTTCCATCTCCCACAAAAATTGATTTTTTTCATAAAACAACATTTTTAAAAAGTGACGCACACCATATAACGCATAACTTTTTTTCCATGAAGGATAAAATTCTAATTCTTCCAAATTTAGATTTGTAACTCTGATATCTAGTGCTTCCACTTGGTTAGATAGTTTTTTATTGAATATTTTTTCCTTAATCAACTTTCAAAGTCAAACAATTACATAATAGCACCGTATAACGCGTAACTTTTTTTGTATATGTCAAAATTTAATTTAATTTTTTGTTGGATCAAGGACTTCAATATCTAGCACTCATATTTTTCATTTTTTTTTTTTGATAATATTCTATTTTTCCACATGTGAAGAACAAAGAAATTCATTTTCGATGAAAACCTATGTTTAATAAAACTTAAAAACAAATACATAACAAAACCAAAACATATTAAAATTATATTCATTGGATAGCTTGTTCTGAGGAATACCATAATCATTTGAAATAAATTTTAAATGAATTCAATTGATCCCCCAAAAGCTAAATCAAAAGTGATTTTTTATCAACATTTTGATAGGTGTATAGGAGACGCATTTATAGGTATGGTTTAAAACTAGCAAGGTTCTATCCAAGGGGGTTTTATCTAAGGTGATTTGATCAAACCCTCTTCAATTGGAATCCTTAAAATGGAAATTTTTAAGGCTTAAATCATTATATTTTCTAAAAATATGTGATATCAGCTAAAATTCGTTCCTCTTAGGAATTGTAAACCACTATTATGATAGCACATGTTATTAGAATCATCATCAGTCATGCCTTCTTCAGCAAAGTATCATTTCTTTTGGAATCTAGAATTTTAAGGCTTAGATCTAGGAACTCTTTTAGGAAACCTTGGTGCAAAATGACCTATTTTACTGCAAGAAAAACACTAGATAGGTAGCTTTCCTTTATACTTACCTTGTCCTCTACCTTCTTTCTTTACAATTAGTGCTTCCAACTCTTCTACTTGTCTTTCTTCAACTTCAAGCTATTTCATTTCTTCCTCATACTTGAATGTCTTTCTAGAACTCTCTCCTAGATCATATCTTTGCTTGTTTCTTCTGGATACAGTAGCCTTGAATGCAGTTTCAATCTTAGGAACAAAATCACCAAATTCACTCAACTCAAAGGCAACAAGTTTACTAATCAATGTGTCCCTTGTCACATTCATCAATGATTTAGTTTCTTCAATAGCATGAGCCTTTCCTTTGTAGGAGGTAGGCAATGATTTGAGCACCTTAGCCACAATTTCTTCCTCATCCAGGGTACCACCGACACATCTAATGCCCATCACTAATTCATTTACTCTCTACATAAAAGAAGAAATATTTTCATCTTCACTCATCTTCAAATTTTCATAATTTCCTTTCAAACTCTATATCTTATCCATCTTCACATGAACATCTCCTTCATACAAAGTTTCCAGCTTCATCTACATCTCATGAGCTTTCTTTAGACCTAACACATTTGTCATTTCTGAATCTATTAAAGCACTCAGCAAAGCTTCCATAACCCTAACATTATTCTCAGCCTCTTTAATCTCATTAGCAGTGGAAGGACCATTCTGAGGAATAACATATTGATTCTTTGTAATTTTCTAGAAGGGTTCACCAATACACTTCAAATCACACTCCATCCAACCTTTCCACAAAGAGTAATTTGTTCCACTGAATCTAGGACTGTCCTTGTATGATGTCATCTTAGATCACCTCAAGCTTTTAAACTTCTTCAGAGGAACCTGCTCTGATACCAATTGTTGGCAAAACAAGAACAAAAAACTGAGAGGGGGGGTTGAATCAGTTGTCATAGAATAATTAAATATTTTCAAACTTTATTTAACTTAATCTTAGATCTGATGAATAAACAATAAACCATAAACTGTAATGACCAGAAAAACACATATGTTGGTTATTTTCTTATGTTCTTGAAATTAATTTCATCACAATTATAGAAAGGAATAAAAGAAATATATGAACAACTAAATAACCCTCATTACTTTGTTCAAATGAAATAACATACATCAACAAATGAAATTATATTAAAATAAGGTGGTGTATTCATTAGATTTTGTCGTGTAGACTTACTCATGTGATAACATCACAAAAATGTATGCAATTTAAATACTAAAATGGAAATTAAGGAGATAACAATATCATAAGTGCATCCACAAAGAAACCATAACACAAATATTTCCATGAGTGGAAAACCCCCGTAGGGATGAAAAACCACTTGTAAAAGTGCCTCAATGGTAGAGCCTTAATGGCTACAACATGTCTCACGAGCAATGATCATACTGTCTCGTTGACATGAACATTCATTACATATCTCTATATCATAAGGAAACTATTGAAGTTTCTTTACAAGTCACATAAATCTGCAAGTAATATTCTCAATTTCCACCCATGCATCATTCTTGCATAAGAAATTAAGGCATAGTCAACATTGTCATGAATCACTTACATGTATTTGCAAATAAGACAATTCTACTCTCATTGACCTCTCAAATATCACACAAATACACTAACAAACATAATCGATCACTTAAAGCTTCCTGGTGGTGATCCTAAGCTTGCTACAATGCACACATGCCTATGCAACTATAGCAAAAGTGTTTACTTCAAAACTCATTGATTCATAGAGGTCTCTAAAATAAGAGAATAAAACTATAAATGAGTACATATATAAGCTAGAGATAAAATATGAGAATAAATATCTCATTTTCATTATACAATAACTCAATTCAAGGTCAAAATCAAAGCATGCAAGGTAGATCTACAATGTAGCCATTACATTTTCAAGTATTTTTCTTAACATGAACAATCTATTATTCCATGTATCCAACCAATCAACCTCATAGTTAAATCCTTCATAGTTTCATTCATAACACTTACAAGATTATGTATTAATCTAATTAGTAACATTTATATGCTGATCTCATTAATCTCTTACATAGAAGGTGAATTAATCTTCATTTATCCATTTAATTAACTATCAAAATAGTTCAATTGTTGAATTAATAATGCACATTTTTTCTCAAGCTAATGTAATTATATGGTAACAACACAAAACACACACATATAAATCAAACCTTCACTCTACAAGATTTCATTACAATTATAAGCATCAATATATATATATATATATATATATATATATATATATATATATATATTCTTTGAGACTATCGAATTTAAGGGAAGTATATAGAGGTGTAAAAGCAATAGTTTCTACATTTCCTTATTTTGCATCTTTGCGGCCCTTCAGAGAGGAATTTTTTGAGGGATTTTTCCCAAATGCCCTTACAAATTGAGAAGCATTTCATTAAGGCATTAAAACTAGTTCTATTTTCGAGAAAGCTTGAATTCATTAGTGGTTTCGTTGTAATTATTCCAACTGTTCAAACAAACCAAGCTCCTTAACAACATGGCTTGAAGTACCATCCGCTCAGACATTCAAACAATAATTGCACCTCAATGTTCAACAAAAGAGGGTTTGTATTATCTGTTAGGATATTGTTTCAAGTTCATTTTATTTTTGGCCTCTGGTTTTATTCATACTAAGTCCTTTCTACTACAAGCACACATGTGCAATAACTTCCTAAAAATGTAGGCTTGATAGATGGATGACAACTAATTTTATAAGATTACCACCTAGAACTTTGAATGAAGGAATTTTTAATTACCCAGTTGTGGAAGAACATATAAGTAATTGGTTCATTAAATGTTCTAAGTTGAATCAAACCCATTTCTAAAGGTTTGCTAAATATTATTAATGATATGCATTTCGCTTCTAATGACAGCCACAAGAAACAACATCTCGTAAGTATTGACAAATGCATTATAATATAAAATGTTGAACATTCAAAACAATTTAGAAGTGTGAATACACAGGAGTAAAAAAATCAAACAACCTATTTTGAACAAAAGAGATTCATTCTTGGGTTTACAAATCAATAAATTCAGATTCTAACAAACGGGTGTTAAAACAAATTCTACAAAAGGGTCAAATGTGTGCAAGAAAGTGAGTAGATGAAGATAGAACATTTGTAGATCTCAAAAGATCATAGCCTATGGCTATTTAATTCGACTGCATAAAGGACAATATGTCAATACATTGATAATATTCTATTTTCAAGTACTGCAACTGTGATAGATCATTGTCAGAAGAATCGAGGAGGTTATATAAATCTTTAAAACTTCCCATTAAACTTCTACAAAATTCAAAAGGCGATCTCCCATTGGGGAGAATGCCTCCTATGGAGGGAAGCTCCTCCACAACACAACCCTTTCCAATGGGGAGAGCACAGCTGGACAACTTCTCCCATACTTTTTCCTAAGGCTTCTAAACTAGAAAACAAGAATTACAACAACTCCGTAAAAAGTCTTTGGATTTCATTTTTTTGATATATGAGGTTTATATATAAATGTATACATCTATATACCTTGCAACAAGAAGCGAATGAACCCTCTTGGAGGATGTGTGGCTGGAGGCAAAGCCTTCCCACATTTTAAAAAGGGACTCCTTTTTAGGGAGCTTCCCAATTCTAATTGATTTAAAACCAAACAGAGTATGATTCATTTCTTCATTCGATTATATGAAAAATCCAGCTTAAGTATAAATAATTAAATATACATATATAACAATATTGTTTTGCATCCCCAAAAATGAGTAACATTCCATTCATTCAAGGAGAGATAAATTTATTTACAAAAGGGGGGTTTTATATGTGGTAGATTAACAATATTCTATGTAAATATTTTATAAATATACAGACATACAAGATACAGAATTTCATGCAAAACCCACACATTTGAAGAGTAAAAAAAATAATTCAATAGACTTAGTCATTTAGGTTTCAGAAGAAGAAGTTCAATTCTTTCCTCAAGCAACCATTCATCTACTCATTCTGAAATTAAGAGCATTGGGGAAGAATTCGGGAACTTGAAATTTTCTTTCAATTTATTTTCCTCTTCTTATTTCTTTTCCTCCTTTCTCCCATCATTCATGTTTTGGTATATTATCCAAAAAAAAAAAAACTACTTCCTGGAGCCTATTTTCAGTTACCATTTTACAGTGAAAAACAAGAAGGATTGTGAAAACTATTTGTGTCCGTTTATGTTACTGATTTTCCTCTTTTAAAGATTTCTCCCATATTCTGAATACCTAATCTTGAAGTAATAGTAAAAGAAAAATAATATTTGCTTGCATGCCTAATATTTACCTTTGGCAATTAATAATAATAAAGAAATTCTACTTCAATTACAATTATGTAATTTTCCATAGCAATCAGAAAAGAAAGCCATTTTAATTTACAAAAGAGAGATAATTACCCATAATAAATAAATATCATTTAATTGTACAATACATATTTATTCAAATTAATAATAAAGAAAAATATTTCAATGGAGAATAAAATAATTATTCTAAATAGTCAAGCGCTATAATTTATTTGTAAAAACAAAACTTATAATTAAATATAATTTATTTATTTATTTCATTATGCTTTTATTTCATTACTAATTAATTAAATTAACCATTTTAAAATATGATCCTTAAAAATAGGGGTCATGACATAAACATACAACACATTAGAAAACCACGGTGGAGGTTAGTCAACAATATTATACCTTATTAAAAGTATAATGAGAAATAATGGGAATGCACATGCATTCAGGCACACTGCCTAGAGCTCACTACTCAAATACAAAGGAGGACTCACTGTCCAAAGAAAATTTTGGATTAAAACCATCCAAATTGTGAATTGAGAAAATAGCTTCTATACAAGCCTAATTACAATTCCAATTATGCACGAAAAAACCTTCTTCACTCTTGGCTCAAACTTCTTCACACTTCACTCAGTCTTCTTCATGCTCTACTCTGCAGTCAAATGATATTCACACATACACACATAGGAGCACACAGAGCACACTTTACACCGATGAAACAATCACTCTTATATATCTGCAACATTTGATTACATCAACAATTTAGTCAACTAGAGATATAAAACATATTTTTAATGCTAGCCCAAATTTACAAATAAATTTTCAATGCGAATCCACCAAGGTCAACTGCAACATAGTGGAGACCCAAATTAACAACTCCAACCCAAAAAGACTTCAATTAATTTCACCCCAAATATCCACCACATGTTACACCCATAGTGTCAGCCAAGAACATGAAAAATTGAACATATAGAGAAAAATATTTGACCACGAGCACATTGATCAATGTTGATTTACCACAAAGATAGAGCATGATCTAGAAACATCCAAGAACACCAAGAAATAATAGAGAAACATCCACAACAACTAGAATTACCAGAATTATACCAACTTTAATCAAGAACACTAAAAGAGACCACAGAAACACTGTTAGAACACAAATCTTCATAATTTTGAAAAAAAATTCACACAGACCTCTGAAACTTCCAGAAGATGGACTAGATACACTCAACAATAAACCCTTTAGTCCACAACAATTGATCGTCAACGTACAGAACAAGACACCTTCATGACCTTCATAATTCCATTGGGAACTTGGAACACTTTCTTTTAGAATTTTCTCAATATATGCAACATATACAACCTTCAATACATCAAATTCTAATAGTGTTGACATCAATGACAACCACATATTAGCCACACAACCACAACATCCAATAGAGCCTACTCCCTAACAACTTTAATTGACAAAAAAAAAAATCAAACATGCCTATGTACCATACACCCCACCTTGGAATTTTTCCAAGTCTCTTGGAAAGGATCTTGCAACTTTTGCACCTTTGATCATCTCTTTCCTATATCGTTCTTGAACTCTTCCATCTGATACACCTTTCCATTGGTTAACATATTTCTTAACATTCTTTCCTTTGTCACTACTTGTTTCATGCTCCTTTCTCACATATTGATCAATGGGGTGTCCTTCAACCTTTGCATCATCACACACTAATTTTATACCCTCTCTCACTTCTGCAACTGAATCCTTATTAACAGTATTCTCTTCCATTTCTATTTTAGGCTTAAACCTCTACCCAATACCCTTCTTATCCTCATCCTCTTCTCTATCAAACTTGCAATCTCCTTCACCAACAAACCTAGGAGTCTCTATCAAACTTGCAAACATATTTTTCACTATCTTGTCAATCCCACAAACCTCTCATTCAACACCATTTAACTTCCTCTACACTTATTTTACTGTCACAGGACACATGATTGTCCTAACCAGAATTCCTCCACACATTTCTTTCTTTTCCACAAGCACTTCACCCTTATACTTCACTATATCAATCTAAGACAAAATTCTATCTTCTTTCCTCTTCCACATGGTAGCATCCTTCTTAGCAACTGACTGCATATTATTTTGATTTCTTATATCCATTGTCCCAACACTATCAAACCTAGAAATGGCTACCAACCCCTTATTCTTATCTTCCTTAATACTCATAAACTCTTTACTTCCAATCATGATAATCTCACCTTGCGCTTTAGTTTCTTCAATCAATGGAATTAATGTGCATGTTCTCCCATCCTTTTCAATTGTATAATTGTTTTGTCTCCCATCATAAATTATAGACTTGTCAAACTACTACAGTCTTCTAAGTAACACATGGCAACAACTCATAGGAAAATATCACAAACAACCTTATCTCTATAACTACCAATTTGGAACTCAACTGAAGCTCTATTCATTTAACACAATGGATTGATTATCACTTACCCAAGACACTTTGTAAGGCTTTTCCCTAGGCACTCTTTCCAATTTTAGTTTCTCTACCATTTCACTAGACACCATATTTTTAGTGCATCTTGAATCTACTATCACATTACATACCTTGTTTTTGCATCTGCAAGATGTCCTCAATATTGCTCTTTCTCCTTGGATTTCCTTAGGAGTTGTCTCTTCATCATCAAACTTTCTCCAACTTTAGGAGCACAATTATTAGAATTTGAATTCTCAGCATCATCTTCTTGGACAATTTGAGCTCTTCTTTCATTTTTCCTTTCTCCTCCACTTGATTTTGAACCAAAATTCTCAGGGCATTTGTAAAAAGGATGACTAAATTCATTGCAGTGGAAGCACCTACCAGTAAAAGTGTTTGAGTTTCTTCCACCACTAAATCTTCCCCTTATGCCTCTAAAACCTCCTTTGAAATCTGCAACTTTCTCTTCTCTTTTGTGCACATCCTCTTGGCTCTCACTTGTTCATCTTGAAGTAGAGAAATATCCTCTTCCTCTAATGGTCTTCTCTTGTCTTCTTTTTACTTTTTCCTCAGCCTTCAATGCCATTTGCTAACATTATTCAACACTCCTTGGATTTTCCAAAGCTAATTCATCCTGTATGCTCAATCTCAAACCACCCAAGTACTTAGCTATCTTTTCATCCTCATTCTCATTATGGCTAGATCTCATACTTAATTTGTAAAGCTCTTTAGTGTATACTTTTACATCCATCTCTTTTTACCTTTAACTTTGCAACTTCTTAAATATTTGAATAGAATAATCAGAAGGGAGAAATTTAGCTTTTAGCTTGGCTACCATCTTGTCCCATGTCATAATCTTGTATTTACCTTGCTTCCTTCTCTTTGATTGTAGATAATTCCACCACAAAAGTGTGTGACCTTTTATCTTTGTCTTTGCAATCTTGACTCTCTATTCTTCTAGAATGTCTTCACACTCAAAGTAGTTATCCAAGATGTTATCCAATCTAGTAAATCTTCTTCATTCAGGTTCCCACCAAACTTTTGAACATCTATATTTACCTTATGCTTGTCACTCTTAACTTCCTTTCACAATTTTTCCATTCTCTAATCTTCTAGATCAACTTCTTCCTCCATATCCTCAAACTCTTCATTCGCTTCTTCATCTGAATCACTTTCAACTTCATCTCTTCTCTTGTTGGTTTCTAAATCTTCCAACCTTTCCTTTAGTTCTCTAATCTCTCTCACATACCTATCCTTCAAATCACTCATCTATTTTGCCACATTCTTTCCTTTTGGAGGCATCTTCACAACTTTATCTTTTCACCTTCTACTCGTTCCTTTACAAACTTCATTCTTCTTCCTTATAGATCTAGTATCTTCACTCTAATACCAATTGATGTCAATCAAGGGAGGTCATTACTAAAAATAACTCAATTTTAGTAAACAACAACAACACTCAAGTCACCAACCTTCAACTTTTCCTTAACACAACAAACCTTCACCCATTCCTTGTAGTATTGCAATTTGCTTGAAACTAGTATATCTCTCCAATGAGGTCCTCTTAGATCAAGACCAGTACATTTTCAAATACCCATCAGGGTACATAACAACATATCCCAAATTCTTAATAGGCTTCTTTTGAATAACTTCACCAAAACAGGTCACCTACGTTGACCTAGACCTTGAATTAGGTCTCTTTTACAAAGAGACTTGTCACAAATCTTCTTACCAACTTCTAAAATCACTTGCAAAGCAATAAATTGTATCTAAACCACCAATTCCATAATCTCTCCTCTGAGGTATGGCCTCCAACATGCCTAACCTTGAAACCCTTGATTTTATGCTTTTTCAAGAGGGTTTATTGAAAAACCCTATTCTAGTCCTTCTCACACCTAGTAAGTGCTCCAAACACCTTTAAAGAGACTTACACATACTCAAAAAAATGACAAATAGTGCTTCCCCAACAAATTTCATGCATTACCATTCAAAAACCACCCAATTTCATGAAGAAAACATACTTTTCAGTATTAGGGCATCATGTCCAACTTTTTATTTGACCTCCCCACATTCTCACAAAATTCACACACCTATTTTCTAATATATCAAAACCATTCCACAATTTACAGTAGCCACAAAGAGTGGAATGGGTCAGGTTTGTATTTTAGAGACTTTCAAAACCCTTAAAACAAGGTATACAAACCAATCACAAAGAAATAGATCTAACTTTCACAAATTTCAATGAAACTTGTCCAAATTTGAAATATTTGAAAGTATATTCACCCTAATACAACTTCCAATTCAATTCATTGATAGATAGGGCCTGTACAGGCCATACAATTCACTGCAAATTCACTATACAAAAGGAAAACTACATAATTTAAGAGAAATTAGTGGTTTTATTGATTCAAATCTTCTACAAACTTTACAATCAATGTCCACAATGATTCTACAATATCATTTATACTTATTCCTCCTAAAAATACTATCTCAACCCACTAAAATTTCTTTTGAAATAACATGACTATTGGACTTCTAACAAATTGGAAAATTTTCAACTTTACAACATTTCAAATATGACAACTTTTCATCTTTTGTAATTTTTTTTGCAATTCAAACCACCAAATCACCTAATAACCTCTACCATGACTCTTTACAACACAAAAATGGTCAACATGACTTTATTTGATGCTTCATGACTCAAAACAACCTAGAGCCTACTCCCTAACAACTTTAATTAACAATTTTTTTTCAAAGGTGCCCCTACACCAGTGATCACTAAATAATTCTTGTTTGTGCATGAGCTTTATCAAGATACTTATGAAAAACCGAAAGCATGGATTAAAAATCATCATGGTTGTTTTTTCCCTGCAACAGGTTTGATAACTCTTCCTCAAAAATTTGAACTAGGAAAAAATTAAGTGCCTTATCCTCCATCATCTCATCATCAAACCAGTTTCATGTGAAGTTATCCTACCAATGGATTCACTCCATGAAATTCATCTCATTGGTAGTACATAAATGCTTAAATTTTCCATTTAGAAATGAGATATTTATTGTGCATCATAGTGTCTTTAATCTAGTATCTTCCCATGAGAATTTATCATTGGATTTCTTTTGGCCTGAACCTATGGAATATATTTGGCCTTGTGAGGACTTATTTTTCAAATCCTATCAAAATTTTAAGGTAAAGTGCATAAGAAAATTATCCCTTAACAATATTCCTCAACCCACGATTGAGCCTCCTATCCCTAATGAAACCATAATTGAACAAAATCCCTTCCAACTAACCAAGAAAAAAACATGACTTATCCTTTACCTATTTCCTATAAGAGACCATGATATAAGCAAATAAGTCACTATTGGAGGTGCATCATTTGCAATTCCTTTCAAAACTTCATCTTTTCCATCATATTTGAACTTGAGTTTCTTTGTTTGGTAATTCTATAAATACTCTCGTAGAAATTTTAGCCACTCACACCCACAACCATGTCAATACCACCTAAAATAACAACATAAAAACCATCACAAAAAATATAGTCTCAAAATTCTATATCAAGGTTTAAAATCCTCTTCAAATGTGGAATTTTATATCCATCAACTACAATAACATTGAAGCCTTAAAAATCATCTACTTTATTTATTATTATTTTCACCATGTCATTCATCTACAAAATCATGGGTAGCTCAACTAGTAATGAGAATAATTATTCTTTATCAAGCAAGATCTCCACAAACTATAAAAAATGATGTTTTCTAGGTGCTCTTTAAAGAGATTCAAGTATACCACCAATGTTTTCTTTCTAAATTCATCCTCTTGTGCATGATATTATAATTCTATAAACTATTTAGGGTCATAGTTAAATATAAATCTATGTCAAATACAAGCTTACTATGATATGATTTCCCCTTGATAAGGCATATATGACCTGTATTTCATAGCTCCCTAAAATAAAAACATATATTTTTCCTTCTAAGTACATTAATTGTCTCCTCATGAATCTTCATTGCCAAAAATGGAGCTATAGTCATTTATGTTGGTGCAAGAAATAATTTCTTATGTACACTTCCCTTGGGATTTTTCCAAAATAATGGCCTTGAATAAGTATTTAGTTGAGGAATATCACTTCCAAATAAAAGGATTTCCTAATATCTTCTAGGAGAAATGTAGGATTGAAATCTTTCAGTAATCGCCTAAGAAGTTTAGATAGTTCTTTTATTAAAAAAATAAGCCTCTTCTCTAAAATATATGTTACCTTAACAATTTTTTGATTAAAATAGAATCATACTCCACATTATGGTAAGTGTAAAAATATAGGGGACCAAAAATTAGCCACACTACATTTTTTTCCCATAAAAGAGAGAATGTGAGCACATTATAATAAAACATGCTCGTGTTATTATGCAGTATGTGTATAACACAAACATGTTATAATGTAAAAATTATATAATGTGAGTGCATTATAAAGAGCTCATGTTTTTTTAAGGAAAAAACCTTTCTTTCTCTTTATCTCCCCGTCAGAGAAAATATATCTTTTTCTCTTCCCATCAGACTATACATGAAATAAGTATTAAAGTATAAATAACATTTATATGGACATTTACTTTATCAAATAGATCCAAAGAGGAGATATGGAGAGAAATAGATAGGGGGAAGGATAGAGATGAGATACAGAGAGAAGTGGAGAGAGGAGGGAGGGAGGGATAGGTATGGAGGGAGAGAGGGGGATGAGATATAGTGAGAGAGAGAGAGGGAGGTGAGATATAGTGTGAGAGAGAGGAGGTGAGATATAGTGAGAGAGAGAGGGATAAATGAGATAGAGAGAAGTAGAGAGGGATTTAGGAGGGATGGATGGAGGGAAGGAGAGAGAGGTAGGGAGAGAGATATGTGAGATAGAAATAATTAGATATGGAAGGAGAGAGTGAGAGAGAAGGACAAGAGATAGATCTTGTGCTTGGGTAAGAGAAATTGAGATGGAGAGAGGTAGATAAAGGGGTGGAGATAGGGAGAGAGAGAGAGTGCAAGGGATCTAGATAAAGTGAAATAGGGAGAGCAAGATTATGAGATCCTACTGATTATTAAAATTTGACCTATTGAATATTGAATTTTGACTAACTCTAAAAATTGTAAGATCTTCAGAAACTTTGAATTTTCATTATAAATCCTAGAGATTTGAAACCATTATCAAACATTCTGAAACTATATACATAAAATATAACATAAATTTTAAGAAAGTAAATATCCACATATAAAGAGTTGTACTAATAATTGAACATCCAAAGATGTATTTTCACAAATTTTGTAAGAAAATTGACACAATCTGGAGTGTGCTCCCCATAAAGTTTACATGTGTTTTAATGTCAAGTGTAGAAATGGCATAGTAATGTTGAGATCTTTGTTATCTTTGTAACCATGTATTTTTTTTATGTTAAAAATATTTCAATGGTTTTATCTTTAATTTCTTTTGCTAGTGTCTCCATTTTTTATCAAAAACCTATGAATTGTATTTTTGGTCTCATTTTATACTCATTTATCAAAATTTGAAACAAAATAGATTTTTAAAAACTAGACTCTATTATTTGTACATTTAAAAAAGTATTTTTGATTAGTTTCCTTAAAATTTAGGAGGTGGCACCCTCAATTTCTATTTTTCAGGATGTTTCCACTTTGAAAATTAGTAAAAAATCATATATTCATAGAAAAAATTAGTAAACCAATAAGGCATAAACTACATGGTCGTAGCTAATTTCTCACTAAAGTGTTTTAAAATACTAAAATAAATTAACATTTTAGGTGAAGCACACTAGATACTATATCATATTTTTTTGACAAAAATAGGAGCACTTTGTCTACTCCCCCCTTTTGAACCTCTTAATCTCTACCATTTTCAAAAATACAGCTCAAAAAGTAGATTCAGAGCACTACAACTCTCGTTCTTGTCATGTCTTCAAAATTTTAGTGTAATTTTCTTCAATTTATCATCCAAGATTGGTCCTTGATTTCAAAAATGTGGCCACTTAGTAACCCTTTTTAGTCCTCCATCTTTGTGTAGTTACCCATTACCTCATTGTTTGAGTTGAGCCAACTCTTTGAAATTCATTTTATGGACCTTTCTATCAAATATTTAAATCAATATCTTATTAAGCTCTTCATATGAGTGGGTGATATTATGACCCTCGAAAATCAACCCATGACACCACCAATCATGAGATATACCCTTAAAATGGAAAGTGGAAAACTTGATAGCTTCATGTGTTTTCATTGATTTGAGAGACAAATAGCTATCTATATTTTGTAACCATACCCTTGTAGTAATTTTCCTAGGTCCATTAGAAGTAGAGAGATTCAATTTCTCAAAGTGTGTTATAGATCCTTTTGTTTTGATTTCAATAAATGCTCTTGACTTGATATACCCTTGATCTTCCTCACAGTCATATATTTTGTTAATGGCATTGCCTCTTGGATTTTAGCTAGGAGTGCTTTGTATTCTACATAGCAAGTAGATATATTCTCCTAAATTTATTTTGATTCATCTCCTTAGGAATAAGTTCTTCTCTTTGAATGAAAGTAGGCTTTAAAGGTCTATCTAGAAATCCAACCCCTAAATTCTAAGTGTTCACTTCTTTTCCTTTTTCTTTATTATTGGTGTTTCCTTCTAATTTATTTTCCTCTCCATTACTATTTAGTTGGTTTAGATTATTCTTTATCAATTTTAGCATTTTGCTAATCATATTTGCGAGGTATAAATTTTCTCTTATAACAATTGATAAAAATTACTTGCAATTGATTCTTCTTCAATCTCTTTCTCTCTCTTATCTTCCATTATTTCTTGTAATTTATTTTTCTCTCCCCTCCTGATCTATTTAGGATCTAGGACAAATTGCTTACAAAATGCTTAATGTAAATGATCACTTAATACAGTGCTCAAAATGAACAAATTAACATAATATAATTGCCAAGATAATGAACTCAAAAGAAAGAGAGAAAATAAAGAGGAGAACAAACGCAATTGATAATGGAGTTTGTCCCTAAGGACTACATCTCCGAGCCCCTCTCCAACGGAGTGACCTATCCGATTATACTCTAAAAACAATTACAATTGCTTCATGGACTATCTCCTTCAAGCACAGTAGCATAACGTTCCTTTGATGTGCGGAAATGTCTGCAAAATCTCCTGAGCATTCTCTCGTTCTCACCACCTAGACTTGGGAAATTCAATATTTACCCCTCTTTTTATACATAAAATTTTCCTAATTAGGCTTAGCCACCAAATTAAATGCCTAACTCCCTTACAACTTGTACAACATCTCTTTTGTCTTCTATTAGCTTCTGGTTTTGATTAATGGTTAGGTGGTTGTACTTATTTATGGCTTATTAAGCCATTTTGTTATGGCTCGATTGACAGTTCTATAACAAAATGAAACAGACTCCTTCTATATACAAGCCACCATCGGTGGTCTAACGGCTGGAATCCTTTTACCCACCCGTGCGGTCGGGGGTTCAAAACCTCCACCGGCTATTTTTTAAAACCAATACCGAATTGCTCAACAACAAAAATAAACTTTGCTATCTATGCATTGAGGACGAGCTTGGCCGATGCAATAGTGGACAAGTTGGTTGTTTGGGCGGAGATTGTGGGGTCCAACCCCACCAAAATTTTGTTAAAAAAAACTCGCTGACCTCCCATAGTTGACATGACATGTGTCGGGTTCCTATTCGCGAACGATGATGACGAAGAAGCTGACTGGATTGCTGACAACACTGCCAACGCGTATGCTAACTATGATGTCGTACTGTACGGCTAGACATGTGTCGCCCACTGATTGGTTTGTACCATCTGACTCACATGCCAGGTGTCAGGCCAGAATTCATCCATGTGGATTTTGTATAGTACAGACTGACACGTCAGCATGATGACATCATCATCTGTACCCTCAAGTCAACCAAACTTTGACTACTTGTAACTCGAGCATACGATGTTGGATTTCAATGAAATAAATGCCATCGGAATTGTCTCAACAAGCCCTTCGTGATGACACTAGTTCTATCAATTTTTGAGATGATCATTTTTTTCCTTCTGGATGATCTATGAAGCCAGTTTGACTAGAAGTTTGATTGGCCATAACTTGCACAAACGGAGTCCTTTTTGCCCCGTTTAAGTTGCATTGGAATCAGGACATCGTTCTCTTTCTAATGGTGCTAAAATTTGGAGCATTGGGAACACTTCAATTTTCACTAAAAAATGTCCCTCAGATTAGGCCTCCCCACTGGAGAGCTTTTGGACCTCCGAAAGCTTGATTACTTGGAAAGTAAGTGAGGGTAAAGTTCCCTCACTTTACCAATCTCCATCCATCTTGCTTTGCTTGGATGCATCCCCTTCAGGCCCACTCTGAGGTACTCAACATCTCCTCTTCGTGAAGTTCTGACATTCCTATTGAGAATAACATCTTCTGACAACTCTGACATGTACTCTGGAGAAAGGTCATCAACTAATGGAACTTGAATGTCTATGACTTCATCTAGGATCATTGGAGGCTCATACAATTTCAAATTCTCAACATTGACAACTGAGTAAATATGCATGTATGGAGGAAGATTGAGGCGGAAGGCATTGGTACCAATCTTCTCAAGGATCTCAAAAGGACCATACCTAATTGGCTTAAGCTTTTTACCTTCACCTTGCATCCTTTCCTTGCTGATATGTAACCAAACTCGATCTCCAACCTGAAAATGATGATCAGTGCGATGCTTGTCATGGCGAACCTTGTATTTTGCTTGGCTCTGTTCCAACTGTGCTTCCACTGCCTGATGAATTGCTTGGACTTTCTAGATGAACTTCAAAGTCTTCTCTGTATCATGGCGTCCATCTTCAACATCATTTTTCCCAAAAGCAAAATCCATTGGTGTCTTGGGCACATAACCAAAGCATGTCTCAAAACGAGACCTCTTAGTAGAAGATTATGTTGCATGGTTGTAAGCATGTTGCACATAATGAAGACTCTCAACCCACAACTTAGGATGCTTACTGCAATACCCTCAGAGTAGATGCACAATTGTCCTATTTACAACCTCTGTCTATCTGTCAGTCTATGGATGGAAGGTTGTACTCTTCTTCAGTCTGTTGTCCATGAGTCCCCACAAAGCTGACCAAAATTCCCCCAAGAATCAAGAATCTCGATCTGATACAATAGAAGTAGGTAACCCAAAATGAACCCATACAAATTGAAAGTACATATGAGTTGTCAGTTCAGCAGTGACCTGTTTCTTACAAGGCATCAAAATACACATTTTGCTGAACTGATCAACTACTACATACAAATAATCATGTCCCTTCCTAGACATAGGTAACCCCCCAACAAAGTCCATTGACACACTTTCCCATGGACGAGAAGGTACAGGTAGAGGTGTGTACAAACCCAACTTCCTGTTACTAGGCTTACTAGTTGCACACATAACACAACCTCTAATATACTTAGTTACAGTTTCTTGCATACAAGGCCAATAACAATATTTCTGCAGCTGAGACAATGTTTTGTTTACCCCAAAGTGTCCTACAATCAATGAGGTATGTGCTTCTCTAATAACTTGTGCTTGTTCATCCTTTGGAACACATAATTTTCCCAAGTGATATAACAATTTATCTTGCACATAATAATCTTTCTCTTCTACATGTTTACCATTCATTAAAGCAGCATAGATATCCTTAAAGTTCTCATCATTAGCATATTGTTCCTGAAAGCTTTCATGAACCATAGAACTATTCTGAAGGATTATCAAAGCATTCATCATAGGAGGTCTAGAGAGCATGTCTGCTACTTTGTTATGGGTACCTTTCTTATACTTAATAACCAAATGAAACTGTTGCAAAAAACCCATCCACCAAAAGTGCCTACTTTGTTGTAGTTTAGTTTGTGAGTGCAAATACTAAAGTGGCTAGTGATCAGTGTGGATTACAGTTTCTTTCCCCATTATGTAATGTTTCCATTTTTTAATACTCTGAACTAAAGCATAAAGTTCTTTATCATAAGTGGGATAGTTACTTACTGCTCCTGAAAAAGTTTCAGAGTGGTAGCAAACTGGTTTACCTCCTTGCATGAATACCGCTCCCATGGAAAATCCACTCGCATCTGTCTCAATCTCAAATGGTTGATGTAGATCTGGTAAGGCCAAAACTAGTGCGGTGCTCAACTTTCCCTTCAAAGTGTCAAAAGCCTTTTATTGTGGACCTCCCCACTGAAAAGTTGCTCTTGTACTAGTTAATGCATGCAATGGTGATGCTATATAAGAGAAATTTGCAATAAACTTTCTCCAGTACTGAACTGCACCTAGGAAACTTCTGACCTCTGTGACTGTACTTGGCTTAGGCTAGTTTACAATAGCTTCGACCTTCGCAGGGTCTACTTTCAATTGACCACCCCCTACGACATAGCCTAAGTACACTAAGGATGTCTTAGCAAATTCACATTTAGACATCTTTACATACAATTTTTCTTTTCTCAATACATCAAATACTTTCTTTACATGACTTACATGATCTTCCCAAGTTTGACTGAATACAAGAATATCATCTAGATAGACTATGACAAAATCATCAATAAAAGGATGAAATACATCATTCATGACTCTCATAAAGGTAGCTGGTGCATTACAAAGCCCAAAAGGTATAACCAACCACTCAAATAGTCGCTATTTTGTCTTAAATGTAGTCTTCCAAATATCTTCTTCTGCAATTCTTATCTGATGATAACCACTTTGTAAATCTAACTTAGTAAAACAAACTGCATGTTTTAACTGATCAAGTAAATCATCAATTCTAGGAAGAGGATACCTGTTCTTTACCATTATCTTGTTCAAGGCATGGTAGTCGATGCACATCCTCCAAGTTCCATCTTTCTTTGGAACCAAGACAATTGGAGAACCACAAGGAGAAGTACTAGGATGAATAACTCCTTTTTCCACCAACTCTTGAACCTGCTTTTTAATACCCTCATTCTGCATAACAGATAAATGGTACATGCCAATATTAGGAAGTGGCACATCCTGTTGTAACTGGATTTCATGTTGTATCTCTCTCTTGGGTGGCAACCCCTTTGGTTCCTGAAACATGTCATCATAAGTGGAAATAATCTTGACCATTTCAGTTTTATGTTTTGGGTCACACCCCTTGAAGGCCTCAGATTGATCATCTTCTTTGGATTTTACAAGCATTAATACAAAGTTCTTACTTGATTTGACCAACCTCTTAATTTGACCAGCATTAACTAAAGTAAGATTAGTCTTCACCTTATGTGCCCGTACAATGTATTCTACCCCATCTTTAAAAAGATGATACTTATTCTCCCCCCTATAAAAGATTGCTTTTCTGTCATAAAGATAAGGACTTCCCAACACAAGCCCACAAATATCCAAAGGAACTACATCTACTTCTACCTCATCTACAAAGTTTGCAGTGATAGCAAATCTCAATTTACATTGTTTAGTTACTTGTAGTTGAGCATCATTGCAAACCCATACGAGTGGATATGGTTTCGGATGAGGTGTTGTAGTCAAATTAAGTTTCTTTACCACTTCCTCAGATATTAAGTTGACTTGGGAATCCATATCAAACAATGTATCAACCTTAGTGTGTTTTGTTACAACACGAATGTGAAACAATTCATTTCTTTGCTTATCAACCTTAGAAGAAGATTCTTTACTTGTACTTGCACCGGCATTAGAAAAACTTGCATCAGAAGAGAGAGATATACCTTTCCCTTTACCTTGGATCCTGGCAGCAATAATCTTTGTCTCATCTTCGGAGTCAGAACCAAGATCCTATTGAACCATTGCAGTAGTCTTTTGCTTGCCTTTATTACCTCCATATCTTTTCGGCCTCAACTCAGGATGAAGCTTCCAACATCTTGAATCATCATGCCCCTCTTTCTTGCAATGGGAGCACGTGGGTTTCTCACCCTCTTTCTTAGTTGTAGTTGTCTTCTTCCCTTTTCCTTTATCTTTGTCTTTTTCTTTCCCTTTAGAATTACCCTCAAACTTAGATGGCTTCTTGGAAAAGTTATCACTAAAAGTGTTCTTACCCCTTGACTCTAAATGAGTAGCTTGAACAGACACCTCATCTAGATTGTTGGGACTCAACATCAAAATAGTGTGCCTAAGGTAAGAATGCAAACCACCTATGTACTTAAGTAATGTGTCTTGAGTATACAAGGGAACATTTAAAGCAATAGCCCGTTTTCTAAACTCATGAGTATAATCCTGGAAAGACTGCCCCTTACCTTGCCTAAAGGTTTTCCAATTCATGGTTAACTGTTGAATGTAACCTAAAGGATAGAATTGTTTCCTAAGGGCAGCAACAAACTCCATCCAAGACATATTAACTTGACCATGGCGAGCAATTTCTTCCCGAGTCTTACTCTCCCACCAGGTGAGAGCTATACCTCCCAACCGGAGAGTGGCTAATTGGATCCTAGAAGCATCTTCTACTAGGCCTTGAATCCTACAGTTCACTTCAACTTGCTAGACCCAATCATCTAACTTCTCAGCATTTAACTCCCCATAGTATTTAGGTAACTCAAATTTTACATCTAGCTTAATAACAGGCTTAGATTTGCTCTTAAATGGATTTACATTAGAAGAAGGAAAAGGAGAAGGAGGAGAAGGGGGAGGAGAAGAAGAGGGAGAAGATGGAGGAGGAGTTTTTGGAGTTTTCTCCTCTATGTCTTTCTGATCTTCCTGCTTCTTGTGCTTTGAAGAACCTCCCTTTTCATGCTTCTTCTTGTCTGCATAAGTTCTTCCAAAATCGCCTTCATATCGAGAAATAGCTTCTGGAAATCCTTTGAATTGAGCTCTGAACTTTGTCCACCTTCTTTTTCTTCCATCTATGATGGTTGATTAGCTCTTCATCTTCCAATCTCTGGATTATATTCTTTGAGTTCTCCTTCGCCTCGTTGAAACCTGGATCTTGTTAGCATTCAATTTCTGCAATACTAGCCACACACAAGCTCTGATACCAACTTGATCTATTTAGGATCTAGGACAAATTGCTTATAGAATGCTTAACGTAAATGATCACTTAATACAATGCTCAAAATGAACAAATTAACATAATATAATTGCCAAGATAATGAACTCAAAAGAAAGAGAGAAAATAAAGAGGAGAACAAACGCAATTGATAACAGAGTTCATCCCTAAGGACTACGGCTCCGGGCCCCTCTCCAATGGAGTGACCGATCCGATTATACTCCAAAAATAGTTACAATTGCTTCATGGACTATCTCCTTCAAGCACGACAGCGTAACATTCCTCTGATGTGCAGAAATGTCTGCAAAATCTCCTAAGCATTCTCTCGTTCTCACCACCTGGACTTGGGAAATTCAATATTTACCCCTCTTTTTATACATAAAATTTTCCTAATTAGGCTTAACCACCAAATTAAATGCCTAACTCCCTTACAACTCGTACAACATCTCTTTTGTCTTCTATTAGCTTCTAGTTTTGATTAATGGTTAGGTGGTTGTACTTGTTTATGGCTTATTAAGCCATTTTGTTATGGCTCGGTTGACAGTTCTATAACAAAATGAAACATACTCCTTCTATATACAAGCCACCATCTGTGCTCTAACAGCCATAATCCTTTTACCCAACCATGTGGTCGGGGTTTCAAAACCTCTGCTAGCCATTTTTTAAAACCAATACCGAACTGCTCAACAACAAAACAAAACTTTGCTATCTATGCATTGAGGACGAGCTCGGCCGGTGCAACGGTGGACGAGTTGGTTGTTTGGGTGGAGATCAAGAGGTCCAACCCCACCAAAATTTTGTTAAAACAAACTCGCCAACCTCCCATAGTTGACATGACATGTGTCAGGTTCCTATTCACGGATGATGCTAACAAAGAAGCTGACTGGATTGCTGACAACATTGCCAATGCGTATGCTGACTGTGATGTCATACTGTACGGCTGGACACGTGTTGCCTACTGATTGGTTCATACCATCTAACTCACATGCCAGGTGTTGGGATGGAATTCATCCATGTGGATTCCGTACAGTATGGACTGACACGTCAGCATGATGACGTCATCATATGTACCCTCAAGTCAACCGAACTTTGACTGCTTGTAACTCGAGCATACGATGTCAGATTTTGACAAAATGAACGCTGTCAGAATTGTCTCATCAAGCCCTTCACGATGAGGTTAGTTCTATCAATTTTTGAGATGATCATTTTTTTCCTTCTAGATGACCCCTGAAGCCAGTTTGACTGGAAGTTTGACCGGCCATAACTTGCACAAACGGAGTCCATTTTGCCCTGTTTAAGTTGCGTTGGAATCAGGACATCATTCTCTTTCTGATGGTGCTAAAATCTAGAGCATTGGGAACACTTCAATTTTCACTAAAAAATGTCCCCCAAATCACCTCCAATCTATGATTTATCTAGCACTTGGAAGCATCAATCATTAAAATAACCTATATGTTAGAAATATCTTAGCTTTGAAACCACTATATTGTCTTCCACATATATTTTATCCAATAAATTTGATATTCTAAAACACTAAACTTGATTTTACAAGAATGTCCAAATTCTAATACAATTTTCAATAAACTAATCAAATTGAACTTTGTCAATTTTCATAAAAAATACTTGAAATCTCTTGCATTCATTGAAATCCAATTTTTTAATTGAAAATATAACACATATACATTATTTTTACTTCTACAAATGATTAGATACAAAAACATTGATTATTTTTTTATAAAATACTACCAAATAACACATCCATTGATAATCTTGTTCCAACAACTTAACAATAGAATAATAGAAACAACTCCATTTAAATATTTGATTTTTGGAGGTGTTAAATTCTATTTAAAAATATATAATAATAGTATAAACAATAGAAAAAATAATAGAAACAAAAGCTAAAAACTATTTCAACAAAATCCACACAAAATTAAAAATAGATGCCTCCAAAACCCCAAATTTGATCATTTTGGTACAAAACTAGACTAAAATATCCTCAAATATAAAACATATTTCTATGTTCTCCTAATAAAAATAAAATACTATTTTACTACACTTTAAAATTAAAAAATATAACTAAAACTAAACTAAACTAAAACCTCCACACAACTGCAACAAACAAGATGCTTCCAATTCCCTATATTTGGCAATTTTGGTACCAAATTACACCAAAAAATTTCAACAAAATCCACAGAGAATTAAAAATAGATTCCTCCAAAACCACAAATTTGATCATTTTGGTACCAAAATGGACTAAAATATCCTCAAATATAAAAAATATTTCTATGTTCCCCTAATAAAAAAAAAATACTATTTTACTACACTTTAAATTAAAAAATAAAACTAAAAACTCCACACAACTACAACAAACAAGATGCTTCCAATTCCTTATATTTGGCAATTTTAGTACCAAATTAAACCAAATTTTCCAAAATACAAAAAAGGCTAGGGTTTTCTTGTGTCTATGGTCATTCTTGGCCCCTCTTACGTCATACTACACTTACTATGCAAGAATTTCCTCTTTTCTTGTGTGTACGACCACTTTTACTATGGTTTTTTATTTTAATATGCCTTCAATCAGCTCTAACCTAGCAGTTCATGCTGGTGTTGGAGGTTCAACAGCTCTACTCAATGGCTCCTCCTCTAAAAACATGACCCCATAAATTTGTTCTAAAATTATTTCATAGGGTAATTCTTTTGACTCCTTAGCTGATGTGGTTTTACCTTTTCCTAATTTTGATTATGCTTTTTAATGGCTTGAGCAACACACCCTTGTTGGGTATTTTGTTGGGAGGACTCCCCTTGAAAGTGTGCTTAAGGAATGGGTCAACAAGGCCTGGGTCCCTCATGAGGCCTGCCTTGATATGGTCCAAAACGTAACCAAGGGTTTTTTCTTGTTCCACTTTGTAGAGGTCAATCATGTTTAGGGAATCCTAGGACATGGTCCCTGGTATGTCAGGTCTTCTTTGTTGGTTTTCCAGGTATGGACCCAAGACTTCACTATCTCAGATGACACCAAGTTGCAAGTCTCGATATGGATTGAATTTCTAGGTTTACCTTTGCCTTGTGTTCCCTCTAGGGATGGATTTGTATTGAGCTAGATAGTTTTTTTAGGCCCGACCCTAGAAATGGGTATGTGTTGAAGTGGAACTTTCACAAGATTTGAAGGACTACATTAACATTCAAATTGGAGCTCCGAGGCATACCCAGAAGCTCACTTATTTTAATCTTCCTAACACGTGTTATAGGTGTCAGTCCACAGACCACAAGATCAAGGATTTCCCTTTGGTAGTACCTTGTACTCCACCATGAGAATTTGAAAAGCCTCATTAGGAGGATAATTTTGTTTCTAAACTTGATAAAAAATGGACCATGGTTACAAACCAGAAAAATAATTCAAGTGGCTCTAGGTCATCTTCCAAAATACCTAAGACAACAAAGAATGCTTCAAACCCTTCCATGAAGGGGAAAGAGGCTCTGGTCAGGGTTGATAATGTTCCAGCATAGCCTAGGCCAAAGGCTATGCCTCAGCCTATTTCCATTATCATCATGCAATCAAACATTTCTCCTCTCGTGTCAGGATCTCAAAGGCAGTCTCACAATCCTTCCCTGCCATTGGAATAAGGTGAATATGTGCAAGAAAAATGAATATTTTCTTCTCCCATTCAAATCAGGTTAGTTCCACCATAGTTTTTTCAAAATCACTTCTCTAAATGAAGAGGAGCTAGACTCTGATGATATGGAGGAATTTCACTCATGAATTTCCTCTCATGCAATTTTCAAGCTTTGATAGACCTCTCCAAAAAGTATTTTGTTAGGGATACTGTTGATGGTGTTTTATGCACAACAACAACTTAGATAGAATACAAGTACTCTATCTCTCTTGAAAGGTAAATCTCTATCAGCAAGCCTCAAGAGATAACCCCAAGGTCTCTAATGTTAGGTCTTAACAATGCAAAACAACTCAGTGATAAATGTGAAAATGCTAGTAATCACAAGGGACCTTACAAAAATAAATGTTGGAAACTTCAAACTTATCAAATCTTGCAATAAGGTGATAATTTAAATCCTAAAACTAACCCAGATTTCAAAAGAAACAACAAAAGATAAAGGTTTACATAGATTTCCAAAACTAAACTAATCCCTAAGACCAATTGTACAAACAATATAATATCCAAAGTGGACCAATCCTTCAAAACCAATTCCTACTCAACCCAGATTAAACCTACAATCTCATAAAAATAGTGCAATCTTCTAAGGAAATAAATATTTTTCAGATCATAGAGGATTCACACAAATCAACCTTATTTTTCAATTGAAATGAATAAATGTCCACAATTGAACTCAACGCACAAATTCAAGTCTTGGGCTAACTTTACATAGCAACTTACAATTAGTAAGCTACTAAAAGTATGGACCAAAGATTGCTCAAACACTTCGAATCTTAAATCATTAACACAATTGCATCATATCTAAATCTAAAATCCAACATGCAACCACAACTTTAAAATAATTTATCAAAGATCTAGAAAACAAGAACCATACAGAGTGAATAACATAAGAAAGAGCACCAAAGAACAATATATTTACTTATATTGAATCACCCAAGTTTGCAACAATTTAAGTATCCATAATGTTTCAGCACTTTCTCTTAGAAAATACGAACTTGTAGCTTTTTTCTCACTATTCCAACTATGTCTAACCCCTAGAAATGAAGCTTGAGCCTCAATTTATAGAAAAGTAACAATAGATCAGCCCAAAATTAGGGCTTACATGATTAGGTCGGCTCAACAGATCAGCCTAGAGTGTTTAAAATAAAATAAAATTACATTAAATATTTGCACATTCACTCCAAGTCAGCCTGGATCCTTCTAGAAACATTCTTTTTGATGGCACAAAATTTGATGTTGTCCTTTTTGGCAATGAAATCACATGTCTATCTCAAGTCCCTAGGTGGCAGGAGGCTGGCTCTCTTCTCCTTCTCTATTGGCTTATAATTTGCTAGTCAACTCTTCGAATTTCTCCAATATCTCATTTACATCTTCTTGATTTGGAATTGGAATAAATTTAACCCTTGTCTTATGAATTTTTAATTCATAAACATATTTTGGTATAGCTTTATCCCATTCCACCTATAGCTCATGATATTTATCTAGCTTTGATATATATATGGCTACATCTTCTAAATGATCTTTTGCAATTGGTGCATTATCAAAAGGAGCATATATATCATGCCACCATCCTTGTAACCTACCAACGTTCATGTTCTTTTTGGCCAAACTTTCTCCTTCTAGTCATTATTTCCAAAAAAGTAATACAACTGTCGTATATTTCTTTCATCTTTCCCTACAACTTCATAATCTTCTTTAAATCTTTGGACAAGAGCTATTTCCTATAATTCCAAAATTTGATCCTCTCCATTACTTTAGTAATATCATTAGATGTGGAAACATTCATCTTTGACAATTCTTCCTTGGGCACCTGGAGGATTTTTTTCAACTCTTCCATAGTGGAATCATCAACTTTATTATAGTACATAGAAAATTAGGAGGTGTCTTCAAGGAATTTAGCTGCCTTAGCATGCATAGCAAAATATTTTCAAATGACTCATCCCCTCTCTTACTAACTTCCAGAATCCATTCATGTGTGTTGTGAATTGAGGATTTCAACTTCTCTATCTTTGAAACAACTTCTTTGGGAAACAATCACTCTAGAATGGATGAACTACCATCAGTACAAGCTTGCAAAGGCTTCATTAGGTGTTGAAAAAATTTATAAACATCATTCAATTATTTTTGTAGCTTTTCCTTTTCCTCTATCTTGTTATCAAGCCTTCTAAGAATGGCTTGTGAAGACTCCTAAAACTCTTCTTCTCTTTCTCCTTGGTTGTTGGACCTAGATTAATAGTCTATACCTTGTAATCAATGGGTCTTACCTCATATTTGAATTTATTTGTTGTAGGAACAACTACATGAATGACTCTATCATTGAAATCATCCCTTGAAACCTTTGAGACTATCCTATCTTTTTTCCTCTGCTTGGGTTGCCCCCATTGTTTGAGCAATTTATCCCAACTAGGAGTTTCTATTGGAATCAAGCAACACTGAGAAGGGGGGGTGAATCAATGTTTTCCATTTTTTAACTCTATTAATCTAATCATTAAAGTGTAGTAGCATTCAACCAAAATAAAGATGCATGGACATAAGAAAAATAACCACGACACCATAACATGAGGATTTTTTACATGGAAACTGTGTTATGGAAAAAACTATGGTGGAGGTCAATCCACAATATTGTTATGAGTATACTCAAAATAAAATATTACAAAATGAGAATGCACTCGCATTTAGGCACACTACCTAGAGCTCACTGCTCAAAAATAGAAAGGCTCACTTCCTTACAAAATTTTCAAATGCTTCCAAGGATTTGAACTAATAGAGTGGCATCTACAAATGCCCGATTACAATTCCAGTTAAGCTCAATGATTGAATTTAGGACCTTCTATTTTATTTTTCTCTTCTAATTTTTTCTGCTTCAATTCGCACCAAAAATCCTCAATGCACAAGTGAAACTGTGCATAATTGCTCTACTAATCTTCTAACATTCGCAACATACATCAACTCTCATCGAACACACACCAAAATCATATAATTGATCACTTATATATATCTGCCACCAATAATTCAATCACTTCATGTCAACCTCAACAAAATAAGAAATATTCACAAACTGTCGGCTCAAACCATCCATAATATCCAATGCGCATCCACAAGAATTAGCCACAATATAGTGAGGACCCAAACTAAAATATTTGAATACAAAAATACTCAAACAATAATTCCTCAATTATCCGCGACACACTATATTCACCAAGTCAACCTTCATACACTGATAAATAGAAAATTACTTCACCAGACCTTCTAACTTTCACCCAAATTGATATGAGGCACCAAGATTTACAAATAACATAGATTATGCATTGAACAATACTCTCTGAGATCCACAACACAAAATAATAACATAAAATCTGCATAAGAATCAAAGAATACGAAACTACCAGCTGCTCTATTCTAGCTTAAAAGATAGTCACTGATCTTCAATTTGTCTACCGATATGAGTAAATTACAATGTGTAGATCCAATAGTTGACAAGGGTTTCCATTAATGACAACACCATAAAATATTTGCAATGTCTCTTGCCAACAATCTCCCCCTTTGGCATTGACGACAACACTTAGTGAAAAATGACTAAGTGTTGGATTAGTACCAACAAAAATACATTGCCCACCAAAACTCCAAAAATATCTTCATCCATAGCTCAAAACTACAACTCCCCCTTAGATGAATACACATTTTTCACTATTCTATTCTCCCCCTTTGACATTGATGGAAAATATGGGGAATCCGCATACAAAACTTCAAACTGCATATGTACAGACCTTTTTTCAAACAACTTACACAAACTTCAAGATATCTTCAAAAAATTTCTTTAACAAGTTCAAGCTTGTGTCCCAACACTTCTTGAGACTTTCCAGAATAGCTATGTGACCATAGAGTAAATAAGATTGCACTTTTGTAGATTCAAGGTTCACTGGGTCATTGACCACCATAGCATCTTATGCTTCCTTTAAAGCATTCAACATGGTCTCCATCTTTGGACCAATTATCCCTCTAGGTTCACTAGCTCTTTCCAAAATTCTACCATTATCACACTTCAAGCTCTTTATTTTTTCAAGGAAGAATATTACTTGACCTTCTTGCTCTCCAATAGAAACAATTAACGGATCAAAAGCATCATAAATAGTAGCTAACTATTTTTCATAATTCTTAACCTTCTCATTTTCCTCAGTAAGTTTGGACAAAGGAAAACATGACTTGTGAATCCTTCCACCTTCTGATAATACACTTTGAACATGTTTTACATAGGTAGCTAATAGAGATTTATCATTAGCTATCAATGCTTTCAATCTACTGAACCTTTTTGTCATCAAAATATTTTATACTTTAACCAAAGCTAACTTCTCAAGTGACTCAAAATGAGTACTTTAGGATTTCTTTCATTTCTTCAATAGACATTACCAAACATAGATTTGCAAGAACCCATTCTCTCAGCTATTCTTCTTTAGTTCTAGCACTAAATCTCCTCATCTCCAAAATTTCATACAATTCCTTAGGCAATTATGCCATTATCTCATATTGAAATTTCTCAAATATTGTATTGTAGCCTCTTCAAGGACTCTTTGACCAATAGTGTCAAAGGAACCATACACTTCACACAGGGGCTTAAGATTTCCATCCTTAATTATACCTCTTTCAACTTCCTCTACTGACATGCCTGGTTTGTCAAGCTTCATCTTCTTCTTTGCTTTCTCCTCTCCACTAGAGGGCTTGACTATTGTTGTAGCTTTTATTTCTCTAACTACTTCATTAGATTTTGTCTCTTCATCCTATGAAACAACTTCATACACTTTTTTCTCTTGTTCTTCTTCCCTTTTTTGAATGCCTTAACTTGAGCTTTTGTAGAGGTAGACTTCTTTGCATGACCAAATAGGGGTACTGCACTCCTTGTTGATCTAATTCGGGTAGAGGATGTTGCCAAACTAGAAAATTCAGTTTTAGTAGGCTCTTTTCCTTTTTCACTTTCAACTTGTTCTCTTTTCCTTCTAGCTTCTCTTATAGCTTCTTCAGGTATTCCCACGCTCTCTGTAAAAACTTCCATTTCTTTTCTCACTTTTCAGACTATCATTGGTTTCTTTAATTTCTCATGGACTTGCATATCCTTCTCTACATATGTTCCAAACCTTTCTTTAGATGAATCTAAGGGCTTACTCAACAGATTTTGTGCATAAATCTCCAAGATTCTCTCCTCAACCTCATAACCCATAGGCATAATCCAAATAGTTATGGGTTTTGTTGCTTCCATCAAGCATTCATCAATATCCACCATAAAACATATTGTATCCTTATACTTCTCCACAATAGACGTAGGAGTTCTTTCCCTGGCTTGCATTACATTCTGAAAGTTCTTGAAGTATCCCAAAATTGCATTTTTCCTAGCTTGCAAATCACCAAGACTGAATAACATGTCTCTAATCTAAATAGCAATAAGCTTGTCTCTTTGCCAACACACTTTCCCAACTCCTAGAACTTCATTCATTTGATAAAAGAATAAACATAGAAATAGATTACCGTATTTAAAAGAATTATGCTTGTCTTTCTTTATCTTCCCAAGATTCTCCATAAGCTGACTTCAAAGCAATTCACATAAATCATACTCTACATTCTCCTTTACCATTTGATATGTTGCATATATGGTTGTACCAGATACAAAATTTTCTCTATTAGAGTGATATATCTTATAACAAATGACCATTGAAGTAAATTTCACACCCACATCAATGATGTCATCAATTTTCATTGTTCTTTTATCAAATATCGAACCAGTTGCATCAGTTATTGTTTGATTCTTCACAGACTTCAAAATCGGCAATCCACCGGAGGAATTAAAACCTATAACAACACTTATAGCCTCTTTTGTAATCTTGAAGGGTTGACTCAACCACATGAATTTGGCATGGACTCAACTCAAGATGTACTTGACCCATTCACTTTCATCAAACAAGAAATTTCATGATCTGCATGAATTTCTCTCTTCTAGGGTTTTGAATTTGGGCTTGACCCATAAATTTTCTCCAACAATGTGTTTGGAGTACAAATTTAGCAACTGTGAGCTTCCTAACTCCTCAACATTATCATGAATATATTCCCTAATATCTTCAATGTGCAAAGCACCATACAAAATAGACAAAAATTGTAATGCCCCACCACATAACCTAGAGGACGATGCAACAGTGCGGAAGCACGACTAATTTATTTTCTTAAAAAGAGTAACAATAAAAAGTAAAGTAATCTACTCTAAACACATACATCTCTAGGCCACACAACGTGTCTACATGTGAATCCCAAAACTTACAAAATTAATCTAACCATAGCATATGAAATTAACTCATGATAAACAACATACATCAAAACATTAACCCATTGCATAATAAATTAAACATGGAAATGTAATGAACATATTTCCATAGATATAACACCATATTAAATGATAATTACAATTATAATCCAAGAATGAATAGATCATACAAATGATACAGTTACAAAACAAATGGATCCTCCCCGATTACAAATGAGGAATACAAATACATGGTGTCCCATTGATATAATGAATATAAGTGAAGTAACAAATCTATAGAAACACACAAGCTCCCTGAACTAGAAGATCATGTTGTTACAATCAAAAATAAAAAGCCCAATAGTGTAAGGTGCTCGATCCACCCAGCCATGTGGTAACTGTAGGCCCAACCCCCATGCTAGGAGATAGTAAAAGGTAACCAAGACAAACCTACTACCTCTAGACATAGGCAATATACTAAATAACAATGTACTAGTAAACACAAAACATAAGATTACATTGCTTCTAGAATCACTAAATCAAGAACAACCACCGTACAATACAAACCAATTGTTATCATAGGAGGAATGTCATCACAAAGGTTGCATTGGTTATCCTAAGAAGATCTTCCTAGGTCTCGGCCCCCAGCTTGGGTTGTCCTGGTAACCTCTAATGAACTTTAGCCCCACATGCACACCAATGTGGAATCAATTATCTTTCAAGAAGACAAGATAACGATCTTTCCATTCCCCTACTAACAACACAATAACTTATACCACAACTCAAGGGGTAGAGAGTGCACAAAACTGATAATATCATAACACAAGAGATAACACATCCCTATGGATGTCCAATACTAAATCCCAACTACGTGCACTACCCAAGGAAATCTCAAGGGTGAATAACAAACGCAACAACCCTTTCACAATTACCATCTTTGGAAGGCTTACATTTTCTCGACAACAAATATCCCCCCAATTCACAATTACCAATATACATGTAATTAAAATAAACAACTCATGTAATTAAAAATTACTATCATTCGGATTTCCTAAATCCAATAGATCAATATCTCATAATCAAAATATATCATCTAAACATAATTCCAATTTATAAATCAACAACAAATTAAATTAAATGTTTAATTTTTAGTTTCACAACTACTCATAAAAATTAGCTCAATTTCCTCAAATAAAGTAATCAATCAATTAAATATAACCATTCGTGTTTGCATGCACTTAAAGCAATATAATCTATCTAAATAAATACCCTTTTTAAATAGATATATATATATTTATATATATTTATATATATATATATATATATATTTATATAAATATATATATATATATAAATATATATATATAAATATATATAAATATATATATTATCTAATCACATAAACCAATTCAAACAATCACACTACATGAAATAAATCATTTTAATTATAATTCTATTTACAATAGAAATAAAGTAACCAAAACTAATTGTTTAACTCCAATTTTCACAAATACACAAATAAAATCTATTTCTCTCTTTTAAAATATTTCATATTAATATATCTAAATTGTGCATGTCCATGTACTTATTATAAAAATATCTAAATTGTGCATTTATATATATATATATTTAAAATAAATATATAGAGATAGAGATTATGTTTTGGAATTTGTATATAAAATAAATACAAATTCCAAAACATAATCTCTCTCTCTATATATTTATTTTAAATATATATATAGATATTAATTTACAATTTTCTAACATTACTAAACATAAAACAAGTTTGTTGCAACTTTAATAACTTTTTTTTTAGATCTAGGTTTCTTTAAAAAAATTACAGAAGGTGGGCCACCAAGCCTTTTAAAACATATAAAAAAATTAGCCATACCTAGTTCGTAAATTTTTAGATATGATTTATTTAGTGACTCTACATAAAAAGATTTACAAATTAACCAAAGGTTTCCAATTTCAACAAAATTTTAATAGAGGAATTTCAATTTTCAAAAATTTAACAGAGGATATCAATTCAACATAAAGCCTCTAATGTATTCCCTTCGGAATTTCAATTGTTTTAAACACAATTTCCCTATAGAGAATCTAAAGTTTTCACAATTTCTCTACAAAAGTTTTAAATAATCTTAACACAGAGGATTACAACTTTCTACAGTTTTGATTCAATTCCACAGAGCCTCTAAAATTTAACTATAATTTTCTTCTATATAAATCCATTTCGAAAACTTAATTTAAACAGAGGATCTAAAATATTTTCTACATGTAAAAATTCATGACAATCTTTTAAAACAGAAGCTTCAACAAATAATGAAATGCTTTTCTACATGAAACCTTTCCAATTTGCAAAACAAAGATAATTTAAAATACTCTTTCCAAATTAAATTTATAAAAAAAATAAAGAACTTGTTACAGAAGAATTGTTGATTTGAAGTTTGATGCAAAGCTTCCCTTTAATCTCCAACTTGTCAAAGCCTCTTCGAGAGGAATTGTCACTTCCCAGATAATAGAAAATAACCAGAACCAAGAATGCACAAAACTAGATTCCTAAACTTATTTGACAGCTTATAAAATTAAAATTTCCAAAACCTCAAAACCATTCAACCATTTTCAACATCATCTCTTTTCTCCCATGAAAACAACTTCCTTCTTTCTATTTTAATAAATCTCTTTGGGAATCAATTTTCAACAATTAGTAATCAAAACCTTCTAACATCTAGTTAACAAAACAAATATTTTTTCTTCAACAACCACAGATATTTCCATATATTTTTTTCCAATAACATGCATTTGAAATTTAATTAATTTATTTGTTTCAAATCAAATTTAAATAACTTATTTATTTTAATTCACATTTAATCTAATAATTAAAATTACTTTATAACATAAATTAAATTAAATAATTTATCTATTATAAATTCTCCACATCAATAATACAAATTAAGTAAATACTTAATCATAACATATAATTAAATCCTCACAATTAAACTTTGCACAATAATAAAATAACAAGGCAAACGTGGATAAAGAATATGACCAATACATGGATTGATGATGCACTGTACTAGTGTAAAGGTTTACTAGGTAACCCATTACTATCTCCCAATCAACATTATTGTTGGGTAGTGGACACGCTCAAACCTATGAATCCAAGTGAAGGTGTTATTATGTACCTGTTCACTCAAACATACAAATTAGAGTACACATTCATAATATTTGAGGCGCTAGGAAAAGAACTCTAGCAATCGTATCTCATTCTCATATGTCCCCATACATTCAATGGAATGATGTCGTACTTTCCACCTATCCTTACAACATGCTACTGCATCACTTAACTACCCAATACATTCCTACATCATAATAATAACAAAACAATGTGCATCATACCCACAAAAGTACCTTTAGGAGTTCTTGTTCCATCTTCCTCTTCAGATACCTTAGCTAGACTACCTACACACCCCAAGTGAAAGTGGAGGGGGACTACATTCTCCCCCCCTAAAACTTGACTTACTCCTAGAAGTCACAAGGCTCCAAATGGAAACATAAACACATTAGTCCCAAAATTTCTCTAATCTATAATTAATGTACATCCTCTTTCTGAATCATTACAATTAAAATCACTATTTGGCTACACAATTGAAAATAATATCTTTCTAACCACCTTTATTGTGAAAATCCATACATTTCTTACAGTAAGATACTTGATTTTAACACTAATAAATATAACAAGTACTCCAATACAAACATCTTCAAAATCTCATACAAAGAAAACACATCCTATGATTACTTGATATTCAAAAAAACACACCATCTCATGTTTTCAGAAACATAAAATTATTCAATTCGAAATGCATTACCATTTCTTCTTTTTTCTTTTCCCTTCACTTACAACTCCTCTTCTAGTACACTATTAATCAATCAATATAGCAGAATGCTACATTTCCATAAACATAACATAAATACACCCACAAACACACATTTTTATCCATTAACCAACATTAACAAAGAAGACATTCCACTTTATTCATTTTACAACACTAAACATCACATCACAAGGCTATACAAGGGTCCATCTAGACACCAGAAATTAGCATACTAATCCATGATACATAATCCATGATATATAATCCATGAGCCAAGAGCCAATATCCATCTCACATAATCCATACCTCACACGTAGTGGCTTGATGGCGTTAAGCTACACACACATGGTGAGACCATCCAAATAAGACCACAATGACCTATCTCTTATTGTATAAGGTGGTTAGCCTCCAAAAGATAGTCATCACACATTGGTGGGTAGTGGGTCCTAGTTGTGTAATAGTCTCACATACCCCCATCCTCAAGGTTCCCTATGTCTTCTTCCTCGTATACACTCACCAAGTCTACCTCATACGTCCTTGGAGAGGAATCACAATACGACACATGGTCAACATTGAAAACAATAAGGATAAACTAGTTTAGCCACCAAATTCATAAATAAACATCAAATAAGATTCAATTTCAGCAATAAAACAAGAAATACACGTAATTTCAACACTAAATCAAATGTAACCATTAGGGTTATGAGAAAATAAGATCACAAGGTGTGGCTAAACCATCACAATGAAATATAAATAAGCTATTGACCTTTACAATCAACAGAAAATCATTAATAACCATAAAGAAAGTACACAATCTTTGAAATTGCATTGTACAACACTATGTGACTAGATACTAGCCACCAAAAAAGGAAGGAGGGAACATCATTTGGCTATAACAGTAGCCCACATGTGATGCAGAATGAGCATGCCATCCACATGTCACAGAGTGTACTCCTCGACTACACTTTGCCTCTCGTCGTCATGCGACATGGTCATACACCAGCCAGAGAAGGAACACACTAGTCGTATGTCACATGGAAATGTGTTTGTGGCTCTGCAAAAGTAGGCATGCACAGTTCACATCCCACATATCGATACCTCACTAAAAAGGCACACACAGGTACTCACTGTAGCTAGAGGTATACATGGCTAGGACATACCCATATGCTAACTAACCCAAATACTGTCAAAGCAACCATGGGTATCCCTCTACAAGTGTGTTAGTCCCCATAACACTCATCACACAAGTAGGCTATCATAACACAATCTCATAGTGCACCTTCATGTGTCTATGCATGTGGTATCATGTCCTCGAGCCCAACTCACATGGCATCATCACTAGCACTATGTCAGAACATCAGTGGGGTGTAGCATTGTATCCATTGCATCATGTCGAAACATGTGCAGATATAGTATATATCATACATATATAAGTATATCAACATGGGGATACTCGAGCTTCACTTCTCATATGGATGAGGTTGACTCGCTAACACCAGATCAACGCCCCTACAAGCGGTCAGGCAATGCCAGCTCAACGTCTCTATGGACAACTAGGCATATACTAACAAACCAATGTTGTAGTACTCAAAACTATGAGGATTAGGCTAACACATATGGATCAAGTACCTTGATCCATCATAAGGGAAAGTAGTGGGTATGTTTGCTCGAGTTTAGTTGAGCTAAGATCACTCTACGTCACAATGTGCGTATGTTGCATACTCCACCCAAGAAAACTAGTGGTTGCTACTATCCCTTCATAGATTGAGGGGCTAGAGAACCAAAAGAAAATAATCTATGAAACTATCTTTTTGGCTACTCTTACATATATAAATTTTCAACCACACATGGGCTGACCCTCAATCAGGTAACAAACAGTCAAACACACAAAATGGTATGGCTAATCCGACACCAAAATACAACATATTCCTTATGGATGGATACACAATATCACCATCCCATAGGCACACAAAACAAGTACAAGGTATTTACAACACTCAACCAATGTATAGTTACTGGTTTCTCACATTTATAGGGGGGAATACAATTACATACATAATTCCATAAGTATATTTACTTCCATAATCCATGTGATTCATATCATCACATATATCTGTAACTCATCATTATCTTTTCTTGCAATACACCCAACATAAATCCATATTCACTATTCAGAATAGAAAAGCATTTATTTTTTATACAAGAGAGTGGTTAAACGTCTACACAACTCCAAGACACAAATACATACTAACATATTTAAAATAGAGCATCCCATATTCATTTCTAACATAATTAACAACTATTTAGTCATCTATAATAAGAAGAATAGTAGGAGAGAAGATCATCTCTTATCTACCTATAGGGTAATTAGGTTGACCCTAAATATAAACCACTTAGCATAGTCAATGAAACAAAGAAAGGAATACACACATAAGAGTACAAAGAGCAAGGATATCCTAATGGGCTCATGTGAAACCAGAGTACCTAGTGTTTGAACTTGGGCTCTAATACCAAGTGTAATGCCCTGCCATGTAACTTAGAGGATGATGCAACACTATGGAAGCGCAACTATTTTTTTTTCTTGAAAAGAGTAATCTACTCTAAACACATACATCCTCTAGGCCACACAACGCGTCTACACGTGAATCCCAAAACTTACAAAATTAATCTAACCATAGCATATGAAATTAACTCATGATAAAAAAACATACATCAAATCATTAACCCATCACATAATAAATTAAAAATGAAAATATAATGAACATATTTCCACAGATACAACAACATATTAAACGATAATTACAATTATAATCCAAGAATGAATAGATCATACAAATGATATAGTTACAAAACATATGGATCCTCCTCTATTACAAATGAGGAATACAAATACATAGTGTCCCACTGATATAATGAATATAAGTGAAGTAACAAATCCATAGAAACACACAAGCTCCCTAAACTAGAAGATCTTGCCATCACAATAAAAAAAAAAAGTCCAACAGTGTAAGGTGCATGATCCACCCAGCCATGTGGTACTCGTAGGCCCAACCCCCGTGCTAGGAGATAGTAAAAGGTAACCAAGATAAACCTACTACCTCTAGACATAGGCAATATACTAAACAACAATGTGCCAGTAAACACAAAACATAAGATTACATTGCTTCTAGAATCACTGAATCAAGAACAACCACTGTACAATACAAACTGACTGTTGTCATAGGAGGAGTGTCATCACAAAGGTTGCATTGGCTATCCTAAGGAGATCTTCCTAGGTCCCAACCCCCATCCTGGGTTATCCTAGTAACCTCTCACAAAATTCGGCCCCACATGCACATGAGTGTAGAATCAATTATCTTTCAAGAAGACAAGATAACGATCTTTCCATTCCCCTACTGACAACACAATAACTTATACCACAACCCAAGGGGTAGAGAGTGCACAAAACTGATAATATCATAACACAAGAGATAACACATCCCTACGAATGTCCAATACTAAATACCAACTACATGCACTACCCAAGGAAATCTTAAGGGTGAATAAGAGACATAACAACCCTTTCACAATTACCATCTCTGGAAGGCTTACATTTTCTCATCAACACTAAAATTATTATTTTTAACTAAATATTCACATTCGGGCACCTATAGCGGCTAAACCGTGAGGAATTTGAAGATGGCGTAAACTAGAGTCTCATCAAATTTTGTTTGTAGATTCTGAAAATATTTTTTTCAAAAATTTTGGAATCAAATTGCATTTCTTTTTCCATCTCCCACGAAAATTGATTTTTCTCAGAAAACAACATTTTTAAAAAGTGACACACACCGTATAATGCATAACTTTTTTTCCACGAGGGATAAAATTATAATTCTTTCAAATTTAGATTTTTAACTCTGATATCTAGTGATTCTACTTGGTTAGATAGTTTTTTATTGAATATTTTTTCCTTAATCAAGTTTCAAAGTCAAGCTAATTACAATTCAAACATAGTGTGACTGTATAACGCATAACTTTTTTTTGTATATTTCAAAAAAAAAAAAAAAATTGTTGGATCAAGGACTTCAATATCTGGTGCACTCATATTTTTCAAAAAAAAAATTGATAATCTTCTATTTTTCACATGTAAGAACAAAGAAATTCATTTTCGATGAAAAACCTATGTTTAATAAAACTTAAAAAACAAATACATAACAAAACCAAAACATATTAAAATTATATTCATTGGATAGCTTGTTCTGAGGAATACCATAATCATTTGAAATAAATTTTAAATGAATTCATTTGATCCCCCAGAAGCTAAATCAAAAGTGATTTTTTATCAGCATTTTGATAGGTGTAAAAGAGACACATTTATAAGTATAGTTTAAAACTAGTGAGGTTCTATCCAAGGGGGTTTGATCTAAGGTGATTTGATCAAACCCTCTTAAACTGGAATCCTTAAAATGGAACCTTTTAAGGCTTAAATCATTATATTTTCTAAAAATATTTGATTTCAGCTAAAATCAGTTCCTCCCAGGAATTGTAAACCACTATTGTGATAGCACCACCCAATTCACAATTACTGAAATACATGTAATTAAAATAAATAACTCATGTAATTAACAATTACTACAATTTGGATTTCCTAAATCCAATAGATCAATATCTCATAATTAAAATATATCATCTAAACATAATTCCAATTTATAAATCAACAACGAATTAAACTAAATGTTTAACTTTCAATTTCACAACTACTCATAAAAATTAGCTCAATTTCCTCAAATAAAGTAATCAACAATTAAAGTTAACCATTTGTGTTTGCATGCACTTAAAGCAATAAAATCCATCTAAATAAATACCCTTTTTAAATAGATATGTATATTTAAATATATATATATATTATCTAATCACATAATCTAATTCAAACAATCGCACTGCATGAAGTAAATCATTTTAATTATAATTCTATTTACAATAGAAATAAAAAAACCAAAACTAATTGTTTAACTCCAATTTTCACAAATACACAAATAAAATCTATTTCTCTTTTAAAATATTTCATATTAATATATCTAAATTGTGCATGTGCATGCACTTATTATAAAAATATCTAAATTCTGCATTTAAATATATATATATATATATATAATTTAAATGTTTAATACCAATTTAAATATAAATATATATTAAGTATTGTAGACATAGAAAATGTACTAATTAACACTGCACATTTGATCCTGACTACTAACACCGCTTCATCCTAAATCATCCCTTAGTCTAACCATTTAATCAGATACCCTTATGTGATTAAATTCATCAATTCTCCCCTCTTAATTAAATAAATCATCTTATTTGATTAGGTCATTTCATTATGTTAATTAAATCAATTAGTCTGATCTAATTATCTCTATTTAATTAAATAAATCATCTTATTTGATTAGATCTCTAAAGTCTATCTAGTAAATTGAATAAATTAAAACCTTGTTTAGTTTAATCTAGCATCATCTCTTTTAATTAAATAAATCAAAATTCCTTATTTAATTAATCATTTTATCATATTCTTCTCATATTTGATTTAAATAAATCCACAAATCTAAGTCAAATTTGTTACATCAACTAATCTCTCATTAAATTAATTAACCTTAATTAATTTAATCTCCATCCATGTCCCATCCTCTAGCTTTTGCAACTTGCACATGAAAATATATTTAATTCATTTATTAAATCTCTATTTTCTCTCAAAAGGCATAATAAAGGAAGATTCCTCAAATTTGAATTCAAAAATCCAAGTGGACTTTGTCCTTCCAACAAGGCATTTACTCCACCTAATAAGTCCTTTTTCCCTTGAGCCAAGTGGCATTCAATGCATTTTCTTTCCCTCTTACATGTCATTTCATCAATTTCAAATTCCACCTAATTGCATTTATTGACACATTCTTCAAAACTTGCACATCCCTCATCCATTCACATGTTGACAAGTGGCATCTTGCCATTGGTTGATTCTTAGTCCCACATTGCTTCATTTTGGGCATTTCTCCAACTTGTCATTCTATAAAGAAGAGGTTTTATTCCTCATTTCATCATCCACAATCCAAGTAGAATTATCATAGTCATTTTTAGTTCATCACAACTTGAGTAAACTTACTATACTAAAATTCATAGCAATCTGCATCCATTTCATCCAAGCATTGTTAGGTTTTTTGCAAATTTTCAACATGGAGCTCCATTGAATTCATCACTAGAAGCATTTATCATTCATCAATCATATTCATCACATCATTGGAGTTGGGAAAGCACCAATTTTCACATCAAATTGGCACCAATTCCCCCATCGGATCAAGATTTTGCATTGCTTTCAATAGGATTTAGCTTACTTTCTTGTTCTTTCATTCTATCTTTATTTCTTTCCTATTTTGAGTTTTGCTAATGGATTCCATGGGGAATCCATATTCTTACTTGCATATAATCTTCTAATGTGTTCCTTTCATTGTGTTTTGTAGGTATTTAGATAGGGGTTCTACATTGTTCGTGTCATGATCCCTCCTAGTACTACTCGACCCATTCTGAAGGTCAATTTGTCATGCCTTTATCATAGTAGACTATTGCATCATGTTGGGGGCATGTTCTCATTGGATTGGATTCGTGTATATTCTTGAAGACCTTAAATCCAAAAATCCAAAAATATCAAAAAACTAGAAAATCCAAAAAAAAATCCAAAAATCCAAAAATCCAAAAACATCCAAATCATATCAAAATCCAAAAACAGGTCAAAATGTTAGTCAAAAAGATCAAAAACATCCATCTCATCTCACTTTCACCTGCAATAAATACAACTCATAATAAATCAATCATCATCCCCAACCTTTTGTAAAACAATCGGAAACAAGTCTAGTAGGTTAAAAGTAAAAACTCAAATCATCAAAGTCTCAAATCTAGGTCAGTACATAAACAAGTTAGTCAACTCTTTGTGTCGATAGCCTATCATCCAATCATTCCCATATCAATCATCTGATAACATCATGTCCTAGGATGTATCCTTCCTACAATGGGCATTATTTATCAAAAAGAACACTTTGGATAAATGAAATGGCGTGCCACCATCCACTAACATGTCCTAGGATGTATCCTTCCTACAATGGGCATTATCTTTTGGTAATAGTTTCGGTAATTATCCTTAAAAACATATTTCCTTTTGTTTTGTGGTATTGAAGAACATTAGCTTGTTTTTTTACTTTAACTTTTTCTTTTGACTTATCTTATTTGTGCTTATTCTAATGACCTCTTGATGATGTCCCAAACAAAAGGATTTAGAGAGATAGGAATGGGGAAATGATCATTATCTTTTTATTTGTTGCACTTGTTGGGCGTTCTTCTAATATAACTTGGTGAATACTTGCTTTATTAGATATGAATGGAGGGTGTTTTGGATATCTTTTTGACCACATAGGAAGGCTTACCTTCCTATGTTTTGGTCTAAGATGTGTGAAATACCTAAAGTGTATCCTAGTAAGGTTTTCGTATGTTATGTGTGAATAAAGATACTCCATCAGATTGATGATTCAAAGTCCATCGCACTAGATACCATGCCATATTGGTTCTTAATACCTAGATGCATCATATTTATGTGTGTTATAAAAAATAAGATAATTGGCCCTTTGAAAATCCCAACTCCATGATAGATATTCATTACCATCATCATCTCATGACTTGTTAGGAATATCTTCTTTCTTTCATCCCTTCTCACTTCTCACACTAACAAGGTACTATGATTGTCAATCATCATCATCATTAATCCTGCATCCACAAATCATCAACATATTGCATAGGAAATATGGATCATCTCATATGCATCCCATCATCATATAATATAGATTTGTTAGTCTAAGCATCTCATAAATCATCACATTGCATTCATTCTGCATAAACATTTCATAAATCACCCCATATTATTATTAGCATCTAGTGCATAATCAAACGAAGCATAACAAGTACATAAGCATTATAAAAAATCCATCGCATTAGGTGCATACATATCATCCATGATCATATAGAACATCTCATAAAAGCATTCATTATACCATCACATATACATCATAAGGTAATTACTCACATATCATTTTGCATATCATAAATCATCATCTCCATACCATTTTGCAAAACATGTCATTTCATATATAGTTCATCACATCATTATATAATATCATCATAAGTGCATATCATACATGGAAAATCACATACATTCATCATTGCATAGCCACATATCATGATCATTGCATTTGTATCCTCATCACCATCATAACAGAAAAAGATATTGAAAAAGAAATTATTTCATAGCATAAATAATCACATTTGCATCAACATACATAAATCATCATATAGATTGCATCATACACCATCATTAAAGCATACATAAAACGTACTGCAAGAGAATTAAACCATCACAAACATACATATAATCATCCATAACACAAATGCATATCATATATCATCATTCATTAGAAGCATAATATAGATCTATTAGTCGCATAACCATCACATACATCATAATACCATAAAATTATTGCATCGCATATGGAAATAGAACCATACACACATGAATAATAAATAAATGGTACATGACATATCATATCAACATCATCATCTCATATATATATCATCGAAATATTGTCATAGTACAAAATAATAATCAAGATCACTATACATGTGTGTATGAGTACAAAAGGCCCAACGGGTTATAAAAAATGAGCCCATATGACACAAAGGAATAACATCTCGATCAAGAAGGTAGTCTAACCCTCTTGTCTTCTTCCCTTGCCTCTATCACCATGACTCTCTATTGATCTATGGCTAATCCATTGTGAAAATCTGGGGCCCGGGCTACTCTAGGTACAACCTAATGATAGAGCAACTGATAATAATCCACCTCCCAAACAGCCTCCATGTATGAGCGAAGAGACACTATGTTGTGAGAGGAGGAGGCCACCATACTCTCTAGTTGTTGTTTGTGACCCATCTCTGTGGCCTCTTGTAACTATGTGGCCTGCCTCTGTAAAATCGCTTGATCTCTCTCTGCACGGGCCTAGTCCCTCTCTACTGTCAAGGCTTGGACCTCAGCCTACAACTATAATATCTAGATGTCCCTAGGATCTGGTTAACCTGTTGGTTGTACTAGTGGAGGCTACATGTGAGGTTGATCCTCACCCCTACCTCGTGGTGGTGTAGCAACCTGATCCTAGTGCCTGTCATGTCCACCATTTGGCCCCTGATCCTGGTCCTGCATGTGTACATTGGCATGAGGCAGATCCATTTGAACCTATGTTGGCTATTCTATAGGAGGACCACCACCTCCTCATCTTTAGCCTACCCCCCTCCCCCTGGCTCTCTGTCGAGCAAGGCTACACCTGGAACTATCAGTCATAGAGGTGGTCGGAACCAATCTCTGTAGGCCCGAGTCACCCCTAGATTTGTAGCCCCCTGATCATATGCTCATGGCTAGCCCACCAGCTTCCTAAAGTTGTCCACTATCTCAAAGGTAGGAATGTATCACCCCCAAGCACCCTGCGATACTACGCGAGCAAAAATGGCCACATAGTCATCGTTTGGCCTATCTTGAATCTCACCAAACTAGTTTTGAACTCGTCTTGGTAAGTATCTCTCAATCATAGTATGCTCCTACCCCTACATAAGTAGGTCTTGGTGGGAAAAGAATAGTTGTTGAACATCATCAACCCATCCAAGCCGACCAAGTTATGGGTGCCATGTGAACACCTTCATCTCATCAATGACCCTCCTTCAGTGAGGGATCTCATGCTTGCCTGTGTGTGTGAAGGACACACCACCTCTATAATGCCAAACCACTGGATCATTGAGCCCAAATGGCACTAGAACAAACTGTTGCCGAAGAATGAAGATATTCTCCCACACCCACACATGAATGAGCATGACACCTACACTAAGTTCCCTGCCATCCAAGTATGTGTACTTGTGTAAATCCTTGTAGAGGGAGGCTAGAAGAATAGGACCACATGCAAAATGGACTGGCCTGTCATGAACCATCCACTCCTAGCAAAGCCCCTAGCAAGAACTGAAGTACCAGCCTCGTTGCTCCAGAGTGACAAGACCTAAGATGATGGTAGCAATCACTAGTCAGAAGGGTGTCATGAGCGTCCTGCGGCGCTCTAGCTCTATCTAGCCCTTGCAATATATCATGTCCTTTGTAGCCAAGATTGCATGGCATGCATCCCATCTGGCATCCATTTCATGAATAACTCACCGACCATGTATCAACAATCTAAGGATGTGCCACACATCCTCCAAGGTGACAATGGCCTCACTATTGGGAAGATGAAAGGATGGCATCTCACTGTCCCATCTCTCGACAAGCACATACATCATGTTGAGATGGGTTCACATAGGTGCTACGTAGGAAATGTACCATAGCCCCATCTCATGAAGTCAATCCCGCTCCCTGTCAGTTAGATCTTGTAAGTAGTCGAATATCTCTTATGATTTTTGCTCAAGAGAATAGAGCTCCCTCGCTGCCTCTTGCATCAAGAAAGGTCACTGTATTAAAATCATCAAGAAAAAATTATCCTGAGCATTCAAGAAATCATCCCAATGTTGCAAACTGTGAATGCATCACAGTTTGAAATTTGCAAACCATGACACTAGCACCTTCAAGTCCTAAACTACATCGTGGTGATGAACTTTGCTTAAGTATCCCAAACCCTAATTCTAAAGTTTGTCGCGGTGTTAGATTTTAGAATCTAGTGTTGCATTTCACATATGCATAAGAGTTTGAAGTTTTTTCCCAAACTCCAAACTCCATTGTGGCGATCCACCTTGTGATGGTGGCTTAGCTTGAATACCAAGCAGTGCAATTTAAAATTTTGAGCTATGCTATATAGCACCGCGCCTAGAAAACTAAGTTTGGAAGCAATACATGTGCGTGAAAAAAGAAAAAAATGCTCAAGGATCACTTACCAGTGCCCCAGTGCCGGGAGGTCACTGGTATGTCCAAAATCGGTCAAAAATATGCATTGGGAGCTGCCATTTCGCCATCTCGTCAGGGTATCAGAGCTCAAATCTCAAGGAATTATAAAGGCTATGTGTGCAAATAAACTAAAAGTGGCCTCCTAAGGCCTATTTAAACCTATTTTTTACCCTGTTTGACCATTCGGGAGAGATCTAGGTCCCCCAAACCCGTTTTCCTTTGTCCGAAGGTCATTGCATTCTATTTTTTGGCATTTTATCTCATTTTTTGACCTCTTGGACCCTTTTTGGACCTGTCGGCCACCTTGTCCTTTTTTTCTGCAAGACCAACCAAAAAATTAGAATTTTTGTCTGATCTCTCAAGGGGGCAATATATTAGCATATTTTCCCTCACAAGGGTAGTAGTGGGGAAAACTTTCGAATTAAAATTTTTGGCTTTTGATCAAGTCAATGTATTCTTTGAAACAACACAACGAGTTTACTGCTTCAAAGAGGGGAAAAATGTAGACATGGAAAATTTACTAATTAACACTGCACATCTAATCCATACAATTAACACCGATTAATCCTAAATCATCCCTCAGTCTAACCATTTAATCAGATACCCTTATATGATTAAATTCATCAATTTTCACCTCTTAATTAATAAATCATCTTATTTGATTAAGTCATTCCATTTCGTTAATTAAATCAATCAGTCTGATCTAATTATCTCTATTTAATTAAAGAATTCAATTTATTTGATTATATCTCTAAAGTCTATCTATTAAATTTAATAAATTAAAACTTTATTTAGTTTAATCTAACATCATCTCTTTTGATTAAATAAATAAAAAGTCCTTATTTAATTAATCCTTTTATCACATTCTTCTTATATTTAATTTAAATAAATCCACAAATCTCAGTTAAATTTGTTTGTGCATCAACTAGTCTCTCATTAAATTAATTAACCTTGATTAATTTAATCTCCATCCATGTCCAATCCTCTATCTTTTACAAATTTCACATGAAAATAGATTTAATTCATTTATTAAATCTCTATTTTCTCTCAAAAGGCATAATAAAGGAATATTCCTCAAATTTGAATTCAAAATCCCAAGTGGACTTTGTCCTTCCAACAAGGCATTTAATCCACCTAATAAGTCCTTTTGTCTTGATCCAAGTGGCATTCAATGTATTTTCTTTCCCTCTTACATGTCATTTCAACAATTTCAAATTCCACCTAATTGAATTTATTGACACATTCTTCAAAAATTGCATATCCCTCATCCATTCACATGTTGACAAGTGGCATCTTGCCATTGGTTGATTCTTAGTCCCACATTGCTTCATTTTGGGCATTTTTGATGTACAGTCAGGAGGTTGAATCTCAATCTAATTGACAAACTACCTTCAAGAGGCATCTAGCAAGATTAAAATAATCATATAAAGTAATTCAATCAGTCTTCCAAGTTCAACAATCATCAGAAGCATAATTTCCCAATTTCACCCTTTAACCCTAGTTTTAGTGCAAACCTAGTTTTAGGGATTTTTCACCAATATTTTCCAAAACACCTGAAAAACTAAGAAATGATTAAGATACCCTTTTCAAAGTTATACAAAATACAAGAAAACCAATATCAATTATTTTGGACAAGTTCAAAGATTCAATACTCCTACCATGGAAAAGGCTAGTGGATTAGCCCACTTTTATGAATAAGGTACCCTCTAAAATCCACCAGACCTTATGAAACTTTGGGGCAGCAATTAAAATTCTCAAAAACTACTAAATCCACCACTAGTTTTCAGAGATGACTCTTCCAACATGGAAAACCATAAAACCCTTGATTCTAGGCCTTCAAAAGGAGGGTTTATTGTAAATCATACCTCCAGACCTTCCCAAACCCCACCACCTATTCAAAAATTCATAATTATTCTTACACAAGCTTTAAAATTCATTACATAGGTTATTTCTTCCAAAAAACTCATAAAACATCCTTTAGTTCCTCACTTTCACAAGGAAAATCACCCAAATTCAACCTAGGGCAACACCCAAAACCCACAAACAAACTTCCTCCAACCTCCTCAGCATTTGGAGACCTATATTACAACAAATGGAGTCATTCCACTGAGTTACAATTGCTACAGTAGGTGGAATAACCTAAAAACTCATTTTATTACTCTCAAACCACCAACTTGCACCAAAACAGAGCAGTTTCAGGAAAATAGAGATAACTCACTCCAAAATTAATGATTTTCAATAAAACCTGAAGCATTTGAAAGTAGACTCAGTTCCCTAACCTACCATGTCAACCTTCAACCAATATATGGAGTTGTATGGATTATTCCAGCCAAGCAAAGTTTAGGAAAATACCAAGAAAATGTGTAATTTCAAAGCAAAACTAAGTTTTTTCATTCAAGATCTTCAAATTTGTGTTTACAATGATGAATCAACTATATATATCTTCAATAACCTCCTCCAACACCTATAACCACCTAACCGCCTTTCTTTCAGAGGATTTTAACCCTTTACATTGCTAATTATGCATTGTTTACTAATGATTAACTTAAGATTTTCAACTTATAATTCCTTCTAAAGACTCAAACATACATTAAATGGTTCATATAAACCTTATTTCATCATGAATGGTCTTATGGACCTCATTCAACACAAAATGACTATCCCTACCACTAACTCCTAGACCAACCCTCATAGAATGCACTTTGCAATTACATGTTTTTAGGTGCTCCTGCACCATACTCCCCAGGTACAAAATATTTATGCCCCATAAATCACTCCATAGGTCTGATCCAACTCTTTGCACAATCCCTTCAAACCTGATCCAAGTCAAGTGCATGGAAATCTTCTTCCAAGGTACTTTATACCCTTCATACTTTTCTTTGTCTTTACCTTGCCATTCTTGCTCCTGCTCAAATGAATCTTCTTGCTGACTTTTGTCTTCATTAACACCTACAAACAAAAATTAAATAAACAAACCTAAACAACCATGCATTAATATCTCTTTTCCATTCCCTTTCATGAGCCTTGTCCAATTATACATGTAGTTCTGATCTTCAATTCTATTATCTGCAACATAATCTGCATTTTTCCCTTCCACTTTCATTTTAACCCTTGGTCTAACCACTGTCAGAAGAATGAAAAAATCAGGGAGATAACCAGTGATTCCCTTCACTCTCAGCCTCTTATCCTTCCACTTCACATCTATACTCAGATGCATTATTCTTGGATACCTTGTCTCAATAGCAAATAACAACCTTATTACTAAACTCAGCAACCAAGGACAACTCACTGTCGCAATCTCAAATTTTCCTCTCTTCTCCAACTCATTTGGAGACCACACACACTGTCTTCTCTTACCCATTCCCTGCCCTAGCACTTTCAACTTCTCAATATTAGCCTCTGTCCTTATTGTAACCCTCTACAAAACCTTTACCATCTGTCCTTCACCTTTCATGGTGACTACACATTCCAACCTTTGCTCAACTCTTATAGACTCTCCAAACTCTTCCATAGTCTCTTTCACTATTTTCTGCCAATCTTCATAGCTTACTGTCCTTTCCCTAATTTTCACATCCTGCTCATCACCTACTCTCAGATCGTGTATTAGAACCTTGGCTTCCACCATCACTACCTTCATGTCCTGCACTGTATTTTTAGAATTATTAACTTCTTGGTTGTTTATCTCAAATCTTTGTGATTCCATTTCAAGGACCTTAGTCTTATTAGCTTCAAAAAAACAATCCATTTATCCTTCATCTCCTATGACTACTATGCTCTCATACTAACTGGCATCAACCAACTCACTCTCCATCACTTGCGTCACACTTTTTGTCTCAATTTCCTCTGTACCTTTTGCCACATAAATCTCTATACCTACAATATTTTCTTTCCTATCACTTGCATATGTCCTTAAGGGACACATCACTGCCCCAATGATAATCTTCTCACCATCTTCAAACCCTTCATCACTTCTTTCATTCCTCTCATCATTTTCCTTTTTATTCACTTCCTCATTCTTCATTTTCTCAATTTCCAAGACCTCTTTGTCCTTAGGTTGGCCATCCGCACCTTCAACCTTTTGCTACATCTCGTACTCTCTCCCAAATAGTGGATAACACTCTTCTTCCCTTGTGGCTCCATTGTGCCAAAGTTGCTTTTGTTCAAATAACTCACCTTCATTCTCTTTGATCTCATCTTCTCTTCTTAGGACCTTTGTCCCAAGCACCTTCTTCTCACAATACCCTATCTCAGCTTTATGTACCATTGTATTCTTCATGGGTGTCTGCCCTAGAACACCATTATCCTTTAATGAACAAACTTCTACCTATCCTTTATCTTTAAAACAACCTTCAAGATTACCTTTCCCTCTCAAGGTCATTTCACTCTTGCTTCTTCCTTTCTCATCATCCTTTACACACTTCAACTTTGAATCTACTTCTACCCATATTGTCTCAGCGATCCTTTCACAGGTGGTGACTGCAACTTTTCCTTCATCACATTCTCCATCCTTATCTCGTGCCTTCAAGGTTCTTTCACTTTTGACCTTCACTTTCTTTGTTTCCTTTTTGTCTTCAAGTTTCTTTGTCTTATTAAATACTTCTTCATGGTGCTTTTCTTTCTCCATTGTATCTATGTTATGCCCTTTTGCCTCTTCCTTATCTTTGTCTTCTTTGTATCCTTGGAACTTTTGTCTTTCTTGCAGTAGTACCCTTGTTTTCTTGTCTTGGCCATGATATTCTTCCACCAATGAAGTCAAATCATAAATCCTCCCATCCATTTTAATCTAGTAACTATTATCCCTGCCATAGTACACAACAAATCTATTGGTGTAATTAATTATTAATTACACTTTGCATAAGTTTACTTAGGATTTATTTAATTCATAAGTTATAGGTTTTATCCTTATCTTGTTGAGCTATCTTGTTGCTCAATATAAGATTAGGGTTATGCATCTTTGCTTTTATAAAGCAAAACATTATCATGTAATTATTGAATTCTTGAATAATATTATGTTGCACATTCTTTTGCAATCTCTCTACTTTTTCTGATTTTCTCTTCTGTGGAAGGTGATTTTTTTGGTTTGCAATCTGATCTTGGTTTCTAGCATGGTATCAAAGCCTCGATTTGTAGCCCCTTCTCAGCTTTTTTGGAGGAACACATTGCAAATCTCGTTCGAGGTCCCTCAAGGGTTTCATTCCTTGAGCATCTTTATGCAGCATCTTGGATCAGATTAGGGTTTTCCATTGGATTCAAAGCCCAGGAAAAAGTCAAAAATGACTTTTATTTCATTCATTTTCGTCACTGTTTGCCAGATCTGCGAGGGTTTCAAGCATGGTGATTTTTCTGATAGATCTAGGGGTTGCCTAATTTTCAGAGCAATTTGGGCCCAAACAGACCTCGTCGTTGGATTCGTAGCACCCAAAAACCCCTATTTTTATATAAAATTTGTCTGATTTGGGAAAAATCATTCAAAGAGGAAAAACATTTTTCCCAAGGGCTATACAGCCCCCAGGCACAATCTTCGAGGCACGAAGTATGAAAAAAATTCATAAAAAATAATAAAAAATTAAAAATTATTTGTATTTTTTGCACGGCCAGTTCATTTTTGCAATGCTGTCGCTGCACCACCGAGCGGCCACTGTCGCACCACTGGGTAGCTGCCGCCACCGGCGGCTCAGCCTCCAGCTCTGTCGGCCTTCATATCCACCCCTAAGGGCTTCAATCGGCCAACAGAGGTCACATCTCGAACTGGGGGACCCAGGCTCCTAGCCCCCACTGGTATGTAGTGCCTACTCAGGTCCTATCGGCAACCGCAGGCTCCATTCTCAACCTCCACTGATCCTCAGCCCTTGCGGGTTTAAAACAAAGCAGTTGGGTTATATGGGCGACCAACGCTCGGCTTAGCACCTCGCTAGATCTCTAGCCCCAGCCCTGGTCATATGAGTGACCAAGGGCTTCGGCCTCTATCCCAGCGTGCCAACCCCTAGTCCTGCAAGTGACCAGGGGCCTTTTCTTTTTAGCCCCTGAGGGCTTCTAGGGGCCAAATCAGACCTTTTTCGACAACTTTCACAGAAACAGGCGTAAGTTGGGCATACGACGTCCTTTTTTTGCAAACGAGATATCGTTAGAAATTTGTTTCAACGTTCTATGTAATAGTGCAGGTTTCATTTTTTGGTTATTATTTTTTGATGCCTTTTTCAGCCTCAGAAGTCAGATGTTTCTGTTTTCACTCTAGGAAGCATATCTTTTGACTCACTTATCCATTTTTTGTGATTTTCACGGTGTTGGAAAGCTGGCTTCGGCCTCTATACAGATCTGAGGTCATTTATAGAACATTTGTACCTTATTTTATGCATGCATTCATTTTTGTTTCATGCACTAGGTTTGCATTTTCGCTTATGTTTTTGTAGTTTTGCATTATCTCTTTCTGCAATCATTGGGTATTGTAATAACGAACTGATATAAAGTTTCATTAAGGGGGGTTCTTGCATCCATCTTTCATATTGGTGACAACTCGCATGAGTTTTCTTGGTTTCCTATTGTCTCCTTTTAGCTTCTTTCTTGCTTAGCTAGACACATCTTTGGTTTGCTTCAGTTCACACTTCACATTGGGATTTTATGGTTCTTGATTCACATTGGTTCAGATCTTTCTCATTTGGAGGCCATGTTTTTTATGGTGAATGTTCCAGAATCTTGATAGTACTCATCCTATGGGAATTTTTAGTTTCAATTTGGCATTGGCTTCGAGAGACACAACTTCCAGATTTGTCATCATTATGGGTCCTTTCATCCTTTCATCCACTATTACTTATAGATTCTAGGGTTGATCTAGTATGTGAGTTTCCAATGTTCCTTGGCATCAGTTCTATTGTTGCATTTGTGATTCTGATATGGTATTTTGCAAACAAAAGTATATTTCCTTGCTTGCCAGATTTGGGGTTCCAGTGTTGCTTCTTTAGAGTTCTTCCAGTGCTTCTTCGCAGCAGTTCATCTCTTTGAGGGGGGGTTTTTCCCACTCAGTTTTCTCTCTCTTTGCATTTGTACATGAGTACCTAATTAGGCCTTGTTTTCAGGACTCATATGTGCATAATAATTTGCTTCTCCCTAAGTTGCACTTATGGGGGGATGTTGGTGTAATTAATTATTAATTACACTTTGCATAAATTTACTTAGGCTTTATTTAATTCCTAAGTTATAGGTTTTATCTTTATCTTGTTGAACTATCTTGTTGCTCAAGATAAGATTAGGGTTATGCATCTTTGCTTTTATAAAGCAAAATATTATCATGTAATTATTGAATTCTTGAATAATATTATGTTGCACATTCTTTTGCAACCTCTCTTCTTTTTCTAATTTTCTCTTATGTGGAAGGTGATTTTTATGGTTTGCAATCTAATCTTTTCCCAACACCATGGTTTCCCAAACATTAGATGACAAGAGTTCAATGGTACAATATCACATAATATTTTGTCCTTATATTCACCTATTTGAAATTCAACGCATGATTGCTCTTTAACCAAAAAAAATTTCTCACCATTCATCAATGAAACATAATAAGGTGAATCATGTGGAAACTTTTCTAAGTTCAATTTTTTAACCATTTCAAGAGCGCTACCAAGTTATCCAAACTACTTGAATCAACCATAACCTTGCATACCTTACCTTTGCACTTGCACCTAGTCTTGAAATTTTTTTTCCTCATTTGTGTCTCCTTCTCATTCAAACCTCTAATAGCCATGATGTCCTTTCTCCTTCAAATGCTTCTCCTTCAATCTTTAAGAGATCTACAACCTCACTCTGATACCACTATGATGCAGAGTTGGGAGGCTAAATCTCAATCCAATTGAAAACCTACCTTTAAGAGGCATCTATGAAGATTAAAATAATCATATAAAGTAATTCAATCAGTCTTCCAAGTTCAACAATCATCAAAAGCACAATTTCCCAATTTCACCCTTCAACCCTAGTTTTAGTGCAAACCTAGTTTTAGGGATTTTTCACCAATATTTTCCAAAACACCTAAAAAAATCAAAGATAATTAAGATACCCTTTTCTAAGTTATACAACATACAAGAAAACCAATATCAATTCTTTTGGACAAGTTCAAAGATTCAATACTCCTACCATGGAAAAGGCTAGTGGATTAGCCCACTTTTACGAAGAAGGTACCCTCTAAACTCCACTAGACCTTATGAAACTTTGGGGCAGCAATTCAAATGCCCAAAAACTACTAAATCCACCACTAGTTTTCAGAGATGACTCTTCCAACATGGAAAACCATAAAACCCTTGATTCTAGGCCTTCAAAAGGAGGATTTATTCTAAATCATACCTCTAGACCTTCCCAAACCCTAGAACTTGTTCAAACATTCATAATTATGCCTGAACAAGCTTTAAACTTCATTACATAGGTTATTTCTTCCAAAAAACTCATAAACCATCCTTTAGTTCCTCACTTTCTTAAGGAAAATCACCCAAATTCAACCTAGGGCAACACCCAAAACCCACAAACACACTTCCTATGATCTCCTTAGCATTTGGAAACCTATATTACAACAAATGGGGTCATTCCACTAAGTTACAATTGCTATAGTAGGTGGAATGCCCTAAAAAATCATTTTATTACTCTCAAACCACCAACTTGCACCAAAATAGAGCAATTTTAGGAAAACATAGATAACTCACTCCAAAATTAATGATTTTCAATCAAACCTAAAGCATTTGAAAGTAGACTCAGTTCCCTAACATACCATTTCAACCTTCAACCAAGATCTAGAGTTGTATAGACTGTTTCAGCCAAGCAACGTTTAGGAAAATACCAAGAAAACGTGTAATTTCAATACAAAACTAAGTTTTTTTCATTCAAGATCTTCAAAATTGTGTTTACAACGATGGAATCAACTACATATATCTTCAATAACCTCATCCAACACCTATAACCACCTAACCACCTTTATTTTAAAGGATTTTAACCCTTTACATTGCTAATTATGCATCGTTTACTAATGATTAACTTCAAATTTTCAACTTAGAATTCCTTCTAAAGACTCAAACCTACATTAAATGGTTCATATAAACCTTATTTCATCATGAATGGTCTTATGGACCTCATTCAACAAAAAATGACTCTCCCTACCACTAACTTCTATACCAACCCTCATAGAATGTACTTTGCAATTACATGTTTTTAACTACTCCTGCACCAATTTCTCCAACTTGTCATTCTATAAATAAGAGGTCTTATTCCTCATTTCATCATCCACAATCCAAGTACAATTATTATAGTCATTTTTAGTTCATCACAACTTGAGTAAACTTACTATACTCAAATTTATACCAATCTTCATCCATTTCATCCAAGCATAGTTAGGTTTTTTGCAGATTTTCAACATGGAGCTCCATTGAAGTCATCACTACAACCATTCATCCTTCATCAATCATCTTCATCACATCGTTGGAGTTGGGAAAGGGCCAATTTTCACATCAAATTGGCACCAATTCCCCCATGGGATCAAGAGTTTGCATTCCTTTCAATAGGATTTAGCTTGTTTTCTTGTTCTTTCATTTTATTCTTGTTTATTTCCTATTTTTAGCTTTTCTAATGGATTCTGTGGGGAATGTTTGTTCTTACTTGCATATGATATTCTCATGTGTTCCTTTCATTGTGTTTTGTAGGTATTTGGATAGGGGCTCTACAAGTATATATATATATATAATATTTAACTATTTAAAACTAAATACAAATTCCAAAACATAATCTCTCTCTATATATATTCCTTTTAAATATATATATATATATATATAAATATTAATGTACAATTTTCTAACAATACTAAACATAAAATAATTTTGTTGCAACTTTAATAACTTTTTTTTTCGGATCTCAGTTTCTCTAAAATTTATACAAAAGGTGCACCACCAAGCCTTTTAAAACATATAAAAAAATCAGCTATACCCAGTTCGTAAATTTTTAGATATGATTAATTTAGTGACTCTATAGGAAAAGATTTGCAAATTAATCAAAGGTTTCCAATTTCAACAAAATTTTAATAGAGGAATTTCAATTTTCACAAATTTAATAGAGGATCTCAATTCAACCTAAACCCTCTAATGTATTCCCTCTGGAATTTCAATGGTTTTAAACACAATTTCCCTACAAAGGATCTAAAGTTTTCACAATTTCTCTACAAAATTTTTAAATAATCTTAACATAGAGGATTACAATTTTCTAGAGTTTCGATTCAATTCAACAAAGGCTTTAAAATTTAACTATAATTTTCTGCTATATAAATCCATTTCTAAATCTCAATTTAAGCAGAGGATCTAAAATATTTTCTACAGAGGCTGTAAAAATCCATGACAATCTCTTAAAACAAAAGCTTCTATGAATAATGAAACCCTTTTCTACATGAAAGTTTTCCAATTTGCAAAACAAAGATAATTTAAAATATTCTTTCCAAATTAAATTTACGAAAACAATAAAGAACCTGTTACAAAAGATTTGTTGATTCGAAGTTTAATGCAGAGCTTCCCTTTAATCTCCAACTTGTCAAAGCTTCTTCCAAAAGAATTGTCACTTCCCAGATAACAAAAAAATAACGAGAACCAAGAATTCACAAAACTAGATTCCCTAAACTTATGTGAGAGCTTTTAAAATTAAAATTCCCGAAACCTCAAAACCATTCAACCATTTTCAACATCCTCTCTTTTCTCCCGTGAGAACAACTTCCTTCTTTTCATTTTAATAAATCTCTCTGGGAATCAATTTTCAACAATTAGTAATCAAAACCTTCTAGCATCCAGTTAACAAAACAAATATCTTTTCTTCAACAACCACAGATATTTCCAAAGATCTTTTCCCAATAACATGCATTTAAAATTTAATTAATTTATTTGTTTCAAATCAAATTTAAATAACTTATTTATTTCAATTCACATTTAATCTAATAATTAAAATTACTTTATAACATAGATTAAATTACTTAATTTATCTATTATAAAGTCTCTACATCAATAATACAAATTAAGTAAATACTTAATCATAACATATAATTAAATCCTCACAATTAAACTTTGCACAATAATAAAATAACAAGGAAAACGTGGATAAAGAATACGACTAATACATGGACTGATGACACACTGTACTAGTGTAAAGGTCTACTAGGTAACCCATTACTATCTCCCAATCAACATTATTGTTGGGTAGTGGACACACTTAGACCTATGAATCCAAGTGAAGCTATTGTCCTGTACCTGTTCATTTAGACATACAAATTAGAGTACACATTCATAATAGTTGAGGTGCTAGGAAAGGAACTCTAGCAATCGTATCCCATTCTCGTATGTCCCCATATGTTCAATGGTATGATTCCACCCTTTCCACCTATCCTTACAACATGCTACTGCATCACTTAACTACCCAATAAATCCTTGCTTCATAATAATAACAAAACAATGTGCATCATACCCACAAAAGTACCTTCAGAAGTTCTTGTTCTATCTTCCTTTTCAAATACCTTAGCTAGACTACCTACACACCCTAAGTGAGAATGGCGGGGAACTTTAAAAATGCACCTAAGGGCTTGGTCTCAATAGACTTGAAAGGATGCCATTTGAACTTTGGACGGGGTCTATCCTTGATTTCAACTACCAATGGAGTAGCCATTTTCACAAATTCACAGGTTGACAAGTTTTCCCGATAAATACCTTTTTTCCGGATTAGGGTTTGATCTTTGAACCACCTTCACACTTGAATTCCCACCAAACTTCACCAAATTTTGCTTCATATTTCTTCAAACTTCTTCTTTTCAAAATGCAAAGTGACAAATGAAAGATATAAATGAACTTTTGTCATTAGCACATCTAACCTTTTGGATGCAATAAATGTTTTTTCCTAACTCATCTGGATACCCTGTTTCTATACACTGTAAAAGATAACTCTTCTTTTGATCTTTTATTTTGCATAAATACTCTATCCAACTATTGAATAACATCTAAAGATCGTCAATACAATTATTGAACTCATCCACATTTAGGTTTCAATAACTTACAAGGGGTCTAAAAATTTTTCTTGAGATTTCCCCCTAGGCCAGAGGCATTAACCTAATTCCTAGAGGAATTACCAGAAGATGATTCTAGTGCTGGCTTATTTTCTACAACAAAGGGACTCTTTTTCACCCATGTCCTCTTCATCTGCTTCCTGATTTGATCTGTAGTAACTTTCCCTTTTCCTTTTTCATCCTTCTACATGTTTCTTCTCTAATTTACTGGACCTCTTCTATAAAATCTAGCAATATGACTAGTTTTGCTACAATTGTAGCATAACACATTTCTTTTTCTAGACTAGTTGTTCCACTGTCTTTCTCTTGATCTACACGGGTTAGGAATATGGCCAAATTTATTGCATGTATAACATCTAACATCTCTATAAAATTTGTTCATCACATTTCTGCATTCAATTGACTTATGACCATACTTGTTACAATTAAAGCACTAACCAAAGAATGACAGACCACTTGAATTCATTCTACTTCTACATTGAGCTGTCATATGACCAAATTTATTGTAAACATAATATATACCATTAAACTTTTGATCATTAGGTTGTCTTACCAAATATCTTCCATCATTGTTCATCTAATTTCCTTGTCTAAATCTCCTCTATCCAAATCCAAAACTTTCTCCTTTCTCATATCCAAGACCTTGCTTGTCACCATAAATCCTCTGAATTTAATCAGTTTATCAAGCTTGGCTGAGCTAATCTTGAACTTCTCCTTAAATTCATTTTTTGTAGCAAGTTCATCTCTGAGATCAACAATGTGCTTTTCAAGCTATTCCTCATTGTGTTTGGTTTGTTCTAACTCAAGTTCCAACTGAATGAATCCACCAGTGATTCAACTACATTCTTCAGATTTCTCTTTCAAGGATTAGGCAAGCTTTTCTTCATTCTTCTTTCTATCTTCAATTTCCTTAGTCATCCTCATCATGATAAAGTCCATATCATGCTTCAAAACTGCATTGTCCCTAGAAAAATTTTCACATTCTTTTGTCTTTTCCCTTAGGGTTTGACTTAGTTGCTCATCTACAATGTTTTTACTATCTTCCTACTTGATTTGATCACATCATTCCCTTCTCTTATCCCTAGACTTGCTGATTTATCTTTCAATTACTCAATGAATCTCTCAGCATTCATAATATTTGTTTATAATTCCTAGAATTTAGCTTTTTCCTAATTAAAATCATCTAGGGACACCATAAGTTATTGTTGAAGACTGTTTGAATCCATTGAAACACTTTCCAAGATCTTCCCCAAGCTTTTAAGCTTCTTCTGAGGAACTGAGCTATAATACCAATTGTTGGAATCAGGCAACACTGAGAGGTGGGGTGAATCAGTATTATGCAATTTTTAAATTTATTAATCTAATCATTAAAGTGTAGGTAACATTCAACCAAAATAAAGATGCATGCACATAAGACAAATAACCACAAAACCATAACACAATGATTTTTTACATGGAAACCTTGTTAGGGGAAAAACCACAGTGGAGGTCAATCCACAATATCAGTTGTTCTGAGTATACTCAAAAGAAAATATTACAAAATGAAAATGTACTTGCATTCAAGCACACTCCCTAGAGCTCACTACTAAAAAATAGAAAGGCTCACTGCCTTACAAAAGTTTTGAATAGTTTTAAGTTATTGAACTAATAGAGTAGCATTTACAAATGCTTGATTATAGCTCTAGTTGAGATCAACAATCAAATTTTGTCTGATTCTACTCTTCTGCTCTGTTCAACTTCAATTCACACCAAAAATCCTCAATGCACAAGTGAAACTATGCATAATCTCTCTACTAATCTTCTAACATTCGCAAGATACATCAACTCTTATCGAACACACATCAAAATGATATAATCGATCACTTATATATATCCACCACCAAGAATTCAATCACCTCATGTCTGCCTCAACAAAATAAGAAATATTCATAAAATTTCAGCTCAAACCATCCATAATATCCAATGCACATCCACAAGAGTTGTCCACAACAAGTGAGGACCCAAACCAAAATATTCAAACACAAAAATACTCATCAATAATTCCTTAACTATCCAAGACACACTCCATTCAGCAAGTCAGCCTTCATACACTAATAAATAGAAAATTAGTTCACTGAACCTTCTAAATTTCACCCAAATTGATACAAGGCACCAAGATTTACAAATAACACATATTATGCATCGAAAAATACTCCCTAAGATCCACAACACAAAATAATAACAAAAAATCTGCATAAGAATCAAAGAATACGAAACTACTAGATGCTTTGTTCTACCTTAATAGATAGTCACTGATCTTCAATCTATTTGTCAGTATCAGTAAATTACAACATGTAGATCCAATAGCTAACAAGGGTTGCCATCAATGACAACAGCAAAAAAAAATTGCAGTGTCTCTTTCCAACAATTTCTTCTTGGATAATTATTGGCTTCTTACTAAGCCTTTTCTCTAGCCATTCAAGGATAGTAGCTTGTTCAGTTGCTACCTCTTTATTTGGACTATCAACCACATTTTCCTCAATATTATTATATGTTTTTGGGTGATCATCTTGCTCATCTTTGTCCCAGTGAGGACTATCAGCAACCTCCTCCATGTTCTTCCTTGCCTCAGGATGATCCTCTGGTTCATCAATCATTACTTTCTCTGGAGACTTGGATGTTTTTCCTTGAACTACTTCAAAATCCATATAATTTCTTTCTACTCCAGAGGTGGATTCCTTCATCTCTTTCACAAAATTTCTCCATTCTCCACTTTCAAGAGTAGAAACCTCATCATCTTCCTCATCTAGTTGTTCAGGATTATTATATATATTACCTTCATCTTGGGTTGCTTCTTTTGAAATTTGCACATTATGATGAGGAGAAGGTATAGGAGAATTATTTCCTATAGCTTCTCTCTTCTCCATATCATCCATAGGTGCCTCTTCATTTTGTATCTCTTTATCTGTAGCTTTCATCCATTCTACTAGAGATTCCTTATGCTTGGGAGAGTTTCTCTTGAACTATACTTGGGGTTTCTCCCCAAAAATTTCCACATCAACAACTTTGGCCAAGGAAGGAGCATCAATAGTAGCACTATCTTTCTTAGCATCTACTACTTTCTGTCCCTTTGTGATTAGTCTCCTCTTTCTTATCGGTTGTGAGGTCTCACCTTCTCCAGTTAAAGTATTGACCTTCTTTATTTTAGGAGATGATTTATCACCTTGTTTAGCCTATGTTTGGCTCCTATTTTTCCTCTTTATTGACACAATTCTTTCTTCCTCTTGAACATCCCCTTCATGAGGCTTAGCAGTATCATCACCTTTGTCAGCTTCAACTTCTTCTTCACATTGAGACTCCAATTCTCCCATCAAATCATAGGTGAATTTAGTACCATCAGCTTCCAACTCCAAAACCTTATGTTTCACCCATAACCTAGAGTATTTTTCACTGGCTCAATAATTTGATCCAAGTCTGTTACTTCTTCCTTTGACCATTTGACTAGAGGTAAGCATTTGTTCCTATAGGGCTCATAGTCATGGTGCTGAACCAGGTTTACCTCATCATCCTGCACTTGATCAAGCACCTCTGCCACCTTGTACAACCTTATCAATTTAAGAGGTAGTCTATAAAATATCCTCCTAATGACATCATATTAATCCCTACAATTGGCCCAATAATCCTCGATGTGATCCTTATGCATGAATTTTTTTTTAGCTTATTTTTGGGCTTTTCCATAAGGATCAAACTTATTCCTGTTGGTGTGGGAATATAGATCAAATTGTGCCATATCTTTTTCAAAATGTTGAGCACTTTGAATAGAGGGGAAAGCCTTCAAAGTTCCAATTCTCAAGGGGAGATCTTCTCCTATCCCCTTCTTATGTAATTATTGTTGTAATATCTCTTCAAAAGCCACCATTTGCCTTGTCAATTCTAGCATTAGGAATTTATTGGCTAGATACCTTGGTAATCACAGTGGTACAACTAGAGATTCTTATATCCAGATGTATATGAACCTTTGAAACTGGATGAACCATTGATCATATTGTTTAATCAAGTCCATTCCATCAAAAAAGAATCTGACATGAATAGCATCTTGCAACAATCTGGGGATGTACATGAAAAATGCATCATTGGCTCTTAAATAGTTACATGTTTTATGCTACAACTGTGGGTAAATATCCCATATCCTGTCTTTCCCTATAGTACCTTTTCATTTGATACCTTTGTACTTAGTCTTATGTGCCAACATGTAGACAAGATATGAAGTCATGGTGAATCTGTTGGTCTCCTACAAACTTCTCAATTGGGCATCCAAATTGTTGCTTATGATTCTAGCCAAATGATAATGTTTGTTACCCACAATTTATGTGATGGGGTAGAACACCCAATTCTAAAATATGTGAGCTTCTTTTACTTGGGCATGACCCTACCCAAAAGAGTTATAATATCACAATACTTCAGCTTGAAATCTCTCCTATGCAGTTGTTTGGGAAACTTAGAGTAGTGTGTTTTAGGCTTCAATATCTAGGAATTGTTCATGATTTCCAAAGCCCTATTGGGGTATTCATCATAAAAATTTATTGCTTCCCCAATCTTAATTTCCTCAATGAGCTTGTGATGTGAGGAAATATTAAACACCTCTATAATGGACTCTTCAGTAATATTTTCCATAACTCTTCCTTGTGGGCCAATTATAATTCTTTTTCTAGAGTCATAGTGCTTTGCACATTCTAAAAACAACTATGTACAAAGTTGTGTTGGAGGAAACCCTGCTACTTGAGCCAACTCAGTGTGAGTAATTATCTGTGCCAATTGGGTTGGTGCATTTCCATACATCCTCTGCTAAAATTCATCATAATCTATATGTCCCATGTTTGTGTTTGCAATCTTTGAACAAGGAGATTCAATCTTGGATTCTGGCCATATGTCCTTGAAGCCATGCTTCATCCTTTCCGCTCTTCTTTTGACCTCCTCTTGCACTAAAGCATATTTTGACTTAGAGGCCTTAGTAGGACTCAATTATGCATGCATCTTGAAATGGTGCACAATGAAGGAAGAGGCAATGGAAGACCCACAATGGAGACCCTCAAACCCTAGAATGATCGCATGAAGTGAACAAACCTTCACTTTGGAATCCAAATCGAATGCTAGGTGTAGGTGACTTCTCTCACTTCAAATATACAAAAGGGAAAATAACCAAAATGACCATTGAAACCCCTCTTTTATACTCAATTTGACAGTTTAAACTCATTAAGGCAAGCAATAAATGCCCAGGCATACGTATTCAAAGACTTAGAAATCTGATGGGAGCTTAGACTTGGGAAATCTAAGGTAGCTTGAATTACCTAGATGGACTAAGGTTTGGGTAATCTGAGGTACTTTGGAATTACTAAACCTACCCCATACTTAACCAATTTTTCCCTCAAATCAAAAATTCAAGCAAGGGTTAGCCTCAAGGAGTTAGACTGACATTATTTTTTTTATGATGAGGCATCTAAAATGTTGATTGATCATTAAGCACCATGAGTGAGACAAGACCAAGACCAAGAGACCTATCCCTTAAGGGGGAAAGGTCAGGACCCTACAACAAACAAACAAGAAAGAAAAGCAAGAAAAGAGGGTGTGTGCAAAAATTGCACAACAAATGGTGTCTCCTGCTAGGAAAATGCTCTAGAGCATTTTGATGACAAACTAGAATCATGAACCCAGAAATCTGGTTTTAATCCTCGCATTGGGTTAACTATAAATAGAGTTTCAAAGCCCATGAACAAGAAATCCCTTCCTGTGCTGGAGTCAAAGCATGTACAAATGTGTTCATTTCCCTCCCTCAGCTGTTGTAGGAACCAAACTCAGTCTAATCAAGCCATGTAAAGATTCTAACTCCAAAATCATCTTGGATAGAGCCTCGCTTCGAGTTAGGCGTACATAGCCCCAATGAGGTTATCGTTGTGGCCCTCCCAATCATAGCTCTACTGCCAACCAGGCATCCATAGCCCTAGTAGAGATACTCGGATACTCCAGGTAAGGTGAGTATTCACTTTTGATTTTCAATATTTTTTTCTTTTTCTTTTGATATTCTCTTAAGATCATTTAAACTTTCATTTTCACCTTGTAAGCAATAAAGCTCACACTTAGGGCTAAGAACCACAATGGCACTAGAGAAAAAATAGGATTTTTTACTTGACCAGACTTCACAAGGAACCTTTGATAACCTTGGAATTCTTAAGATGTGTATATAAGTGTAAGACCTAAGCACATTCTAGATCTAACCTAATCCAGTGACTCATCCACTTCAAGCATTTAGCACATGTGACACCAAGTAAAGGATTCTCACCACTAACTCTGGAAGGATGATTAGAGTTTGTAAAAGAAATACCTAGAATAATCCTAGATAATATAATGATTATTTGCAAGTACAACACTCCAAAAAGAGGACAGGGGAACCCAAGACCAAAAAAGTAAAGCAAAGCAAACCAAAACCTATCCTAAGGAAAACCTACACTAACCCAAAAGCATAAAGAAAAAGAAACCAAAATAGAAAATAAAAAGAAAGTAGAGAACAAACTAAAAGAAACAACCCCTAAACTATGTACAAGGAACAGTTGTAAACAACTTGAATGCTAGGAAGTAATGCTTCAAATATTGCCCATTAAGAGGCAATGGGACATCCTCCCTAGTGAGATTTTTCAAATGAAAGGCCTTGTCTCCCAATATCTCTGAAATATGGAAGGGACCAAGCCAAAGCTTATCAAATTTTCCATGCTCCCCCTTTCTGTCATGTGCTTTATCCCAATATAAGACCAAGTCAAAGATTCTAAAGGCTTTCACTTTAGCTTTCCTTCAAACTATCTCTTAACAACAACATGGTTACTAGCAAAGTTCTCTAATGCCTCATCTCTTTTCTCCTCAAGTTGTAGAAATTCATCCAAATGAGCCTCATGTATGTCCCCTTCATCATAATAATCGTTAATGAATTGCAAGGTGGGAATCTTCAACTAGATTGGGAATACTGGCTCAAGACCATACACAAGGTGATAAGGAGAAGTTCCTAGAGAGGTTTTGTGTCTAGTATGATCTACCCAAAGAGAAAATTTGAGTTGGGTATGCCAATCCTTAGGGTTCCTCTCCAACAAATTATGAATGACTGGCCAAAGATTCTTGTTTGTGGACTTAGCCAAACTGTTTCCTTGTGGGTAGTAATTAGAAGAAAACTTGATGATATACCATGATCAAAATCCCATCTAGAAAACTTCAATGAAGCAAATGCAAGAACATTATCACAAACTAAAGCACTAGGACAACCAAAGCAATTGATAACACCTAATTCTAGAAAGTTGATTACTACTTCGGAAGTACATTTCTTACAAGCAAGAGCCTCATTCCACCTAGTAAAGTAATAAGTTACAGTGAGAATGTACATGTGGCCTGTAGAGGAAGGTGGGTTAATTGGACCAATAAAATCCAATCCCCACTACGTGAAAGGTTTTACCTCAATTACCGGCTAGAGTGGAAGTGCTAAATGCTTCCCCTTACTTTCTATAGTCTGACATACATGGAAGGTTCTCACATAATTGTGTGAATCCTTGAATAAAGTGGGCCAATAATATCCTACCCTCAAGATCTGATTTGTAGTAGCTGGTCTAGAACCATGGCCTGTGCCATACTTGTCATGAAATTCAATCATCACTCTTACCACTTCTTCTTTTCCAAGATGGCGAAGGTAAATTCCTTTATGATTCTTCTTGTATAAAATGCCCCCCTTCAACATGTAACTGTCACTTTTCAAATGCAACACTCTCTATTGTACAGTTTTGAGATGGTCAAGAAACCCTTGATTCAACAAATAATAAAAAATGTCATCATATCAGGAGAGACATCTTGAAGCTAGTATTGTTGGGATATGAGATCAAGACCAATCTCAACCATATTCTTAGTCAATCCCTACCCTCTCACAAGCTTCATGGGTTGGATCTCAATATCATACTCTTGCAACATTGTAACCCATTTATCCCTTCATTCTCCTAATTTGTTTTGCATCAGTAGAAGCTTGACTACAGGATCTAGCACTATTGCAAAGACCTTATTTCTCAAGATGTAGTGCCTAAACTTCTTCATAGGTCTAACCAAAACATAAGCTTGTTTTTCTACACTGGGATATCTCAATTCTATATCTTTTAATGGAGCACTCATAAAGGCTATGGGATGCTCACTTCCTTGGTCATATTTTTGAGTTAGCATACCAGCACAAGAATGATTAGACACAAATGAGTATATATAGAAAGGCTTGGAATAATTTGAACTTACTAATATTGGGGCATCAGCTATTTCCCTCTTTATTTTTGCAAAAGCTTTCTTCGCATTTAGAGGTTTAACTATTTCTATGAATCTAGTAATAAACTTTTTGACAAAGTTGATTTTCCCAAAAAAGGACTTCATCTCCTTCTTACTAGCTAGAGTTTGGATCTTCAGTATTTCCTCTACTCATTTTGGATCAATAGAGATACCTTCTTATGAGATAACATGTCCTAATAGCTTCCCTTCAATGAATCCAAAGATAAACTTCTTAGGATTAAGTGAGATACCAAATTCTTTGTATCTTTGGAATACTTTGCACAAATCTTCAATATGATCACCTCGTTTCTTTGAGAAAACCATCAAATCATCCATGTAAATATTGATACACTTACCGATGATATCTTTTAAGTAAATGTCCATAGACCTCTAGAAGGTTGCCTTTGCATTGATTAACCCAAAAAACATTCTCCTATAAACAAAGATACCCCACTTTGTGGTGAAGGAAGTTGTGTGCCTATCTGCATATTACACCATAACCTGATTATACCCTGAGTATCCATCTAGAAAGTACATCATTTGGGATCCATTAACAATTTATAATACCTCATCCAATTATGGGACAAGGTAGTTATCCTTTTTTGAGGCATGATTGAGATTTCTGAAATCAATGCAAAGCCTGATATCTCTATTCTTCTTCCTTACTGGAACCAAATTAGCAACCCAAGTTGAATGCTTAGCTGGAAATATGATATGAATAGATAATAAATTTTGTACCTCCTTTTCAATGATCGATTCCAATAGGGCATTGATTGGTCTTTGTCTTTGTCTGAATGGCTTGGAATCTAGCTTAAGAGGGATAGTGTGTGTAATAATTAAAGTATCATACATTTTCATATCCTCATAACTCCAAGCTATTACATCTTGATATGCATGAAGTGCATCTATTATTCCTCTCTTCTCTTTTGGAGTACATACCTTCCCAATAAAAACTTTCTTAACATTGTCTAGAGTCCCCATATTATATGTATCACACTGGAAACTAATTGACTCCTTCTTGGTCTATTTCTCTTGATCTTTTATTCCATCTAGATTTAATATTATTTCTATTTGTTCCATCCCTCTTGGAATGATGTTGGTTTTCATATTGATAACTCCTTCTAGGTCCATTTCTGCTTCTTGGGGCTCCACCTCATCAATTATATGAGAAATGAACACATTAGAGCTTGTAATGAAATCAACAATATACTTGTCATCTTCAAACACCTGAAAATTGGTTACATTATTAGGCACTAATGGTACTGGAGTGAGCTCCAAAGTGAACTTCTTCAAGCCTAAAAGTGTCAAGGGTTGCAACATGCTTGCTACCTAGGCTATGGAATCTACTGTTTGATTCTTGCTATGAGGTATCAATTGAATGTTGAAAGCATCAAACCCTTCAATGAGATCCCAAACTCCATGTTTTTAGTTAGTCATCCTTCTATCATGACATGAGTATTGCTTTCTAACCTGCCTAACTACCAGCTTAGAATCTCCAAAACTTGCAGAATCTTCACCTTTTTTCTTAATACTATCAATAATCCATGAATTAAGGCCTCATATTCAGCTACATTATTAGTATAATGGAATTGAAGTCTATGTGCAGCAAAAAAGGTTTTATCTCAAGGATTGATTAGCTTGAATCCAGCTTTATCACCTTGCTTAGACTTGGATCCATCGAATCTGAGTTTCAAAAAAACAACAGCTCCCAATCCTCTTGATTTTTGTTTATTATTTTTGTTGTTGTTGGGAGGTTCTTCAAGGGGCATTATTCTTTTACCTTTGGGATCATCCTGGATACTTTGTACACTTATCCTAATAGTTGGAGGTGGATTTATGTAGATTTGTATTTTCTCCACTATTGTTTGACATAGGCTAAGTTGGCCATCTTCTTTATCATCATCCTCCTCTACTAATTCAACCAATGCTCTAGTGTTGCTAGATTCAGGTGTGATCTCTTTGGGTATCCTCTCCAGCATGAATATTTCATCTGTACCTAGTTTTAGAGGAGGAGCTTCTAATACATAATTCCCTAAACTAACCTCTGATACTAATATCTCATTTGAAGTATTTTTGTATTTAGTGATCACATACATCATCCTTGGTTCCCTCACAATTCTAATTTGGTTTGGTACTCCTTTCCAAGGAAGCCACATGTGATAATGGTAAGTTGAGACATATCCATTCAATGCCTTAGTGAATTCTCTGTCTAGGATCATACAATATGTATCAAGAATATCTACCACTTGAATGTTGATAATTTGTTGAATTCTAGGGTCTGATGCAATTTGCATAGGAATCATATTTACTTCCCCTACCACATTCACCTTCGTCTTATCCAACTGAGTGACCTTCCATTGAGAGGTTGTAGGAGTAATACCTAGGGCTCTACAGATAGAAAAAGGCATGACATTTGTGGAGGCCCCTGAGTCTAAAAGAAAATTGTGTAAGTTATTCCCAAATAGGCAGATAGAAATAAAAAATGGAGTAGTTTTTTCCTTGCCTTGAAATAGAATTAACTAAGTATTAGCTTGTGCAACTTGATTCATATCCTTTGTTCTCCCTTTATCTTTAGATTGGACTTGACCTTGATCTTTGGGGGATTGTGAACTAGAACCTTTCCCAGTCACCTCATTAACTATCCTATCTTGATGGACTACACTAGTTTTGAAAGCCCCTAGGACTGCATTTCTAATAAAAGGAACCCTTAACAATTCAAAAGAAGAAAGATTTACTTTCAATTTCTTGAGCTCCTCAGCTATGTATTCACAAAATTTCTCCATGTTCATATGAGCATGGGTATCCTTAGGATGATCCACCAACTTCTCCTTGCCTTCATTGATGTTCTTTCCTTTAGAGAAATCATACTATTCTCCTTTTGAAAAATATTGTGTGGGTACATGAGGATAGGATGGATTGTTACTAGCATGCGGTTCAGGCCGTGTGGTGAAGTTATTTAGAGGAATTGATGTGGTGAATGGACCTCCTTCTTGACTACTCCTCAGATCATATTTCCTTGTGTGTTGCTAGAACATTTGAAATTCTTCAATACCCATCTCTTCCTCATCCAAGGGTCCATTATCATTCTTGGTACCTTCATTAAACAATTGGGAAATATCATCTTCATTGCACACTTGTTCCACCTTGTCATCTAGTTCACTTGATTCTTGTGCTGGCCTATTCTCTTCACTTCATGGGAAAGGAGCATGATTCAACACCATTACTGAGGAATCATAAGGGCCATATGGTACCAATTCTTGATTGCTAGAATTGTTTTCAACCTCATACTGAAAAAATGGATGTAGCAGTCTGGAACTCGGGGCAATCCAACTCATAATGTTGATTTGTCTTATGAAGTCTACACCACCCTGAAAAAGTTGCCTCAGCTAGATACACACCACTTGAAGGCTTATCTTGATTGGGAAGTTAATCCAATGGAATAGGGACACCTCCATTATTTGGCCTTGTATTCCATGTTCTATTTTTCCTAGGTGGTTGTCTTCTATCAAATCCTTGTCCTCCTGACTGTCCTCTATCAATTTTTTTTCTAGATGGTTGCCCCCTGTCAAAATTATGCCCATGTCCTTGTGCAGAATCTCTATTCTCCCTATGATAGTTGGACTACATCTTCCTCTAAGTAGCCTGAAGTTGACTATTCTCCCTATGATAGTTGGACTACATATTCCTCTGAGTAGCCTGAAGTTGACTATTCTAGTTCCTCATATAAGTTACTTCCATATTCAATTTCTTAACATGTTCTATGAGCTCATAGAATATTTCCTTGTCAAGATTACTATAAGGCACAAAACTCACATTATTCTAAGGATATCCTGATGTTGCTCCTAAGCCTATGGACTAGCTCAATACTTCAAAATTCTACAATTTGGGAAACCAACTTGTTGTTGTGGATTGAGGGTATGATTGATATTTTGCAGATAATTAGGGATTGGTGGGGCTTGATTCATTGTAAGACCTCGATGTGGAACCAAGGGCAGTTGTGGCATTGGATTCATGATGGGTGCATGGTTAGTCAAAGCCTGATTGAGTGTTTGAATATGTCCAAGATCAACAGTAGGTCTTAAAGATGACAAAGCTTCTAAAAAAAATTCCTTAGATCTATGCTAACCTTGACTACCTCTATATAAGCATCAAGCAAAGTGTTAGGGGGATTAGGCCTCCATTTGAGGAAAGTGGTTGTAATACTATCAAGAGCTTTGTAATAAACTTCCAATGCAGTAGCATTATCCACAGTGTAAGGAGCCGGCAACCTAGTGTATGCATGATGGAATATATTCTTGAATGACCCTATAGGCTCATTGAATTCCCTCTTAACCTTAGTAAACTACAGATATAGTTCATTAGCACTAATAGGAATTTTAAATTTCTATAGAAATACATTCTCAAGTTCTTTCCAATTATGAATTGACCCAACATACAAATGATTATACTAGTAAAAATCATCTTCTCCTAGGGAATATGGAAAATCCTACATGCAACATCTTCATGATTGATCCCTCTATCCCCAAGACAAGTCTAGAAAATCCTAATGTGCTCCTCTACAATCCTATTAGGGTCATTGACATGAAACTTGAAGCAGAAATGTTAAAGATTTTAAGGCATAACCTTGTAGTTGTTAAAGGACAAGGGTGAAGTGTTGTTTTCCAAGAAAGCCATTAGTGGAGGTGGAGATGGTAGAGTTTAATTAATAGTTGGCTTGGGCTACTAAATGAGGATAGCTTCAGAATCAGATGATGAGGGGCTTGATGAAGGTGAAGATGATGGAGAGGATGCAAATGGTGGGGTAGATGATGATTCTCCCCTTCTTCTGGCCCTTCTTGACCTAGTAGGGGCTTGTAACTCTTGAAAATATTCCTCCCCTAGTGTAGATTTGGTTCTTCTTCAAAATCTCTAGGGAAAAATTACAGATAGAAAATGATCCAACTTGTCTATCCATGCCCTACTTCTAGCGCCAATCTATTGATGGTGTTTTTTGCACAGCAACAACATATACATAATACAAATACTTTATCTCTCTTGAAAGGTAAATATCTATAAACAGTCCTCAAGAGATAACCCCAAGGTCTCTAATGTCAGGTCTTGACAACACAAAATCAACTCAATGATAAATCTAAAAATGTTGGTAATTACAAGGGGCCTTACAAAAATAAATGTTGGAAACTTTAGACTTATCAAATCTTGCAATATGGTGATACTTTCCTAAAACTAACCCAAATTTCAAAACAAATGGCAAAAGATAAAGGTTTACAGAGATTTCCAAAACTAAACTAATCCCTAAGACCAATTGTGCAAACAATCTAATATCCAATGTGGACCAATCCTTCAAAACCAATTCCTGCTCAACCCAAATTTAACTTGAAATCTCACATAAATAGTGCAATCTTCTAAGGAAACAAATATTTTCAGTTCATGGAGCATTCACACAAATCAACCTTCTTTTGCAATTGAAATGAATAAATAACCATAATTGAACTCAACACACAAATTCAAGGCCCAGGCTAACTTTACACAACAACTTACAATCAACAAGTTGCTAAAAATATGGACCAAAGATTGCTCAAACACTTCAAATCTTAAATCATCAACAAAATTGCATCATATCTAAATCTAAAATACAACATGCAACCATAACTTTAAAATAATTTCTCAAATATCTAGAAAACAAGAACCATGCATAGTGAATAGCATAAGAAAGAGCACCAAAGAACAATGTCTTTACTTATATCAAATCACCCAAGTTTGCAACAATTCAAGTGTCCACAATGTTTCAACACTTTCTCTCAGAAAATACTAACTCCTAGCTTTTTTCTCACTATTCCAACTATGTCTAACCCATAGAAATTAAGCTTGAGCCTTAATTTATAGAAAAGTAACAATAGGTCAACCCAGAATTAGGGTTTACATGATTAGGATGGCCCAACAGTTTGGGCTAGAGATTTTTTAAAATAAAATAAAATTACATTAAATATTTGCACATTCAGTCCAGGTTGGCTTGGATCCTTCTAGAAACATTCTTTTTGATGGAAAAAAAATTGAGGTTGTCCTTTATGGCAATGAAGTCACATATTTGTCTCAAGTCCCTAGGTGGTTGGAGGCTAGCTATCTTCCCATTCTTTATTGGATTCTAATTTTCTAGCCAACTCTTTGACTTTCTCCAATATATCTTTCACATCTTCTGGATCTAGAACTGGATAAATTTAACCCTTGTCTTATGAATTTTTAATTCATCAACATATTTTAGGATAGCTTTATCCCATTCCACCTATATCTCATGATATTTATCCAACTTTGATATATATATGGTTGCATCTTCTAAATGACCTTTGGCAATAGGTGCATTACCAGAAGGAGCATATATCTCATGCCACCATCCTTGTAACCTACCAATGTTCATGTTTTTCTGGCCAAACTTTCTACTTCTAGTCATTATTTCCAAAAAATTATTACAACTATCATATATTTCTTTCATATTGCCTTGAAACTTCATAATATTCTTTAACACTTTGGACAAGAGCTCCTTCCTATAATTCCAAACTTCAATCCAATCCATTACTTTAGTAATAGCATCAAATGTGAAAACATTCATCTTTCCCAATTCTTCCTTGGGCAACTGGAGGATCTTTTTCAACTCTTCCACAGTGGAATCATCAACTTTATTGTAGTCTACAACAAATTGGGAGGTCTCTTCAAGGAATTCAGCTACCTTAGAATGGATAGCAAGAATCTTTTCAATTGATTCATCCCCTCTCTTACTAACTTCTAGAAGCCATTCAAGTGTTTTGTGCACTAAGGATTTTAGCTTCTCTATCTCTTAAACAACTTCTTTGGGAAAATATCCCTCTGGAATGGATGAACTACCATCAGTACAAGCTTGCAGAGGCTTCATTAGGTGTTGAACATATTTATAAACATCATTCAATTATTTTTGTGGCTTTTAATTTTCCTCCATTTCCTTATTAATCCTTCTAAGAATGGCTTGTGAATACTCTTGAAACTCTTCTTTCTCTTGCTCCTTGGTTGTTGGACCCAGATTAGTAGTTTTTACATTGTAATCAGTGGGTCTTACCTCATCTTTGAATTTATCTACTATAGGAACAAATAAATGAATGACTCTGTTATTGAACTCGTCCCTTGAAACCTTTGAGACTATCCTAGCCCTTTTCCTATGCTTGGGTTGCCCCCATTGTTCAAGCAATTTATCCTAGCTAGGATTTTCTTCTTGGAAAATTATTGGCTTCTTACTAAGCCTTTTCTCAATCCATTTAGGGATAGTAGCTTGTTCAGTTGTTGCCTCTTTATTTGGACTATCAACCACATTTTCTTCAATATTCTTATCTTTTTTCAGTGGATCATCTTGCTCATCTTTGTCCTGGTGAGGACTGTTAGCAACCTCTTCCATGTTATGCCCTGCCTTATGATGATCCTCTGGTTCATCAATCATTACTTTCTCTGGAGACTTGGATGTATTTCCCTAAACTGCTTTAGACTCCATATTCTTTCTTTTTTCTCTGGAGGTGGATTCCTTCATCTCTTGCACAAATTTTCTCCATTTTGCACTTTTAGGAGTAGAAACCTCAACATCTTCCTCATCTAGTTGTTCAGGATTATTATATGTATTACCTTCATCCTAGGTTGCTTCTTTTGAAACTTGCACATTATGATGAGAAGAAGGTATAGGAGAATTATTTCCTATAGCTGCTCTCTTCTCCACATCATCCATAGGTGCCTCTTCATTTTGTATCTCTTTATCTATAGCTTTCATTCATTCTACTGGAGAGGCCTTATACTTGGGAGAGTTTCTCTTGAAATATACTTGGGGTTTCTCCCCAGAACTTTCCACATCAACAAATTTGGCTGAGGAAGGAGCATTAGTAGTAGCCCTATCTTTCTTAGCCTTTGTTGCTTTCTTTCCCTTTGTGATTAGTCTCATCTTTCTTGTTAGTTGTGAGGTCTCACCTTCTCTAGTTATAGTATTGACCTTCTTTATTTTAGGAGGTGATTTATCACCATGTTTAGCCTATGTTTGGCTCCTATTTTTCCTCTTTATTAACATAGGTCTTTCATCCTCTTGAACATCTCCCTCATGACGCTGAGTAGTATCATCACCTTTGTCAGCTTTAGCTTCTTCTTTAGATTGAGACTCCAAGTCTCCCATAATATCATAGGTGAATTTCATACCATCAACATCCAACTCCAAAACCTTATGTTTCACCCATAACCTAGAGTATTTTTTCACTAGCTCAGTAATTTGATCCAAGTTTGTTACTTCTTCCTTTGACCAGTTGACTAGATGAAAGGGTTTTTTCATATACGGCTCATAGTCATGGTGCTAAACCAAGTTTACCTCATCATCCTGCACTTGATCAGGCACCTATGCCACCTTGTAAAACCTTATCAATCTAAGAGGCAGTTTGGAAACTCTCCTCCTGATGACATCAAATTCATCCCTGCAATTGGCCCAATAATCCTCAATGTGATCCTTATTCCTGAGTGTTTTGTGGGCTTGTTTCTGGGCTTTTCCATAACGATCAAACTTATTCCTATTGGTGTGGGAATATAGCTCAAATTGTGCCATCTCTTTTTAGAATGTTGAGCACTTTCAATAGAGGGGCAATCCTCCAAAGTTCCAATTCTCAAGGGGAACTTTGGTCCCAACCCCTTCTTGTATAATTCTTGATGTAATATCTCTTCAAAAGCCACCATTTGCCTTGTTAATTATAGTATTAGAAGTTTATTGGTTGGATACCTTGGTAATATGAGTGGAACAACTAGAGATCCTTGTACCTAGATGTATGTGAACCTTTGAAACTGGATGAATCATTAGCCATATTGTCTAATCAAGTCCATGGCATCAACAAAGACTCTGACATGAAGAGAATCATGCAAGAATTTGGCGATGTACATGAAAAAGGAATCATTGGCTCTTCTATAGTTAGATGTTTTATGCTACAACTATGTGTAAATATCTCATATGCTGTCTTTCCCTATAGTCCCTTTGCAATTGAGACCTTTGTACTGAGTCTTATATTCCAACATGTAGACAAGATATGAACTCATGGTGAATTTTTTGGTCTCTTGCACGCTTCTCAATTGGGCATCCAAATTGTTTCTTATGATTCTAGACAAATGATAATGTTTGTTAGCCACAATTTGTGTGATGAGGTAGAACATCTAATTTTGAAAGATGTGAGCTTCTTCTACTCCCATGACCCTGCCCAAAAGATTTATAATATCATGATACTCTAGCTTGAAATCACTCCTATGCAATTTTTTGGGTAGCTTAGAGTAGTGTGGTTTAGGCTTCAATATCTAGGAATTTTTCATAATTTCCAAAGCCCTATTGGGGGTCTTCATCATAAAACTTTATTTATTCCCCAATGTTAATTTCCTTAATGAGCTTATGATGTGAGGCACTATTAAACACCTCTGCAATGGACTCTTCATTAAGATTTTTCATGATTCTTCCTTGTGGTCCAATTATAATTCTTGTTCTAGAGTCATAGTGTTTTGCACATTCTAAAACCAGCTCTAGAAAAATTTGTGTTGGAGGAAACCCTGTTGCTTGAGCCAACCCAGTGTGAGTAATGATCTATGCCAATTGGGTTGGTGCATTTCCATACATCCTCTGCTAAAATTCATCATAATTATATGTCCCATATTTTTGTCTGCAATCTTTGACCAATCAGAGGTAATCTTGGCTTTTGTCCATATTCCCTTGAAGTCATACTTCATCCTTTATGCTTTTTGTTATTGACCTCCTCTTACACTAAATTAGCTTTTGACTTAGATGCCTTGTCGGGACTCAATTCTACCTGCATCTTGAAATGGCACGCAATGAAGGAAGAGGCAATGGAAGACTCGCAATGGAGACCCTTGAACCCTAGAATAATCACACGAAGTGAACAAACCTTCACTTTGGAATCCAAATTAAACGTTGGGTGGAGGCGATTTCTCTCACTTCAAATATGCAAAAGGAAAAATAACACAAATGACCATTCAAACCCCTCTTTTATACTCACTTTGACGCTTTAAGCTCATTAAAGTTAGCAATAAATGCTAAGGCATACATCTTCAAAGACTCAAAAAGTTGACAGGAGCTCAGAACTGGGAAATTTGAGGTAGCTTGGATTACCTAGCCGGACTAAGGTTCAGGTAATCCGAGGTACCTCAGAATTACTGAACCTACCCCAGACTTAACCAATTTTTCCCTCAAATCAAAATTTCAAGCAAGGGTTAGCCTCAAGGAGTTAGACTGATATTATGGTGTTGTGATGAGGCATCTAAAATGCTAATTGATTGTTAAGCACCATGGGTGAGACAAGACCAAGATTGAGAGACCTATCCCTTAAGGGGAAAAGGTTAAGACCCTACAACAAAAAAAAAAAGAAAGAAAGAAAAGAGGGTCCCTACCTCTGGTGGGGCATGTGTGTGAAAATTGCATAGTAGATACTTTGAAGAAATATTTTGGTATTGAAGTGCTTTTTCTTGAAGAAGTTAAAAATTTTACTCGTGTCGGCTTGTTGCTTGATAGGGAGGTTGGAGGAATCAATCATTGATTCCTGCTCTAGGTCTTGCTTGGAAGACCTCTAAGGTGTTTCACTCCACCACTAAAACCTATAGGACCTTTCCTTACTTGGGATTCCCTAGTCTTTCCTTGCCAACCTTAACTACCAACATAAATTTCTCCTACCAAGTCCTAACTTGGTGCAACTCGCAACTCTAACCTTAGCCCTTAATCTACCCTAAAGGCTACAAACCTCCAATTTATTGAATCTAACTTTGCAAGAGTGTGGAGGTACTTCAAAAGACTTAAATCCATCCTACTATGGTTTTTGAAGGTTCATCTGACTCTATTCCTTGGTCACTTTCACCAAACTCTCAATTAGGCCTAAAAAGGCAACTAGCCCTAAGAGCCCTAATTAGGTCTCCTTCTTTGAGAAATCGGGTTATTTCTCCAAATATTTCCAAAGAACATCCAATCTTTTCTTGGGATTCCTAATTCATATGCCCACCTCTCAAAGATTTATGGGGTCTTGGGTCTCAGCTGTCCATACAAAGGCTCAACTTGAAAATGAGCATTACTTAGGGTTTTAAGCCATTTCCTGACCTCTCTGCAAACTGTTAAGTTCTTTCCTCACTAGATGAATTGATGGAGCTTCTTCTTGCTTACCAGGTCTTAGAAAGACTCATACCTGCCTTCTCCAAAAGGAATTTTGTCAAGAATGTGTCACCCCTGTAAGTTAAGTGTTCTACACTAAAGTCTTCCTAGCCGGGCACTTCCCTGGCTTGCCTAGGGAAAGACTTTTTCAATAGCTCTTGCACTAACAAAAACCCTAAATCCTACCATATATACATACATGGATTCTAGTCACTATTCCCAAAGGGCTGTACAATTTGTACAGTGGGAAAGTGAACTAATACTCCATTTTCTCAAAATTGCCTAGTTCAGACCAACAATAGTGTGGAAACAAAACTATTTACAAACTAAACTTAAAATTGCACAAAGAAGCTATCTAGTGCTACACCAAGCTTGAAGAAACACTACTCTACATCCTACACAGATTTTTGTGCTATGATCAATCCATCAAGCAATACTACAATGCAAAAATTAGGAAATTCTCACAAAAACACAATTGTTTCTTCTTGAATTCAAAACTTCCACAATTTCAAATGCATTCTCACCTTGCTCTCAGGTCGAGGCACACCCTATATAGGTAAACAAAATTATTTATGCCTCCCCTTGGTCGGACATGTCAGTTACATTGTGGAAAATTTTCAAAATGCACCATTTTGTAACTTTTTCCAATTTCTAGTAAACTAAGTAAAACGAGTTTCTAAACTCATCCACCCTTCCTCAATTTCTATCCTAGAGATCAAACATATCCATAAGCTATCTCCTCTACTCAATGGTCAACATGACCTTCATGTTAACACATCAAAAACAAAAATTGATCCTAGATTTCCTAATTGCCTATTATTTCCTAGGTGCTCCTGCACCATTGCTTTATTTGGCCATCCAGACAGATGTTTGGTACTAATCATGATGCGAGCTATGGTGGAGCTATCACCATTTTTTCCCCACAATGGCATGATTTTGTGGTCGACCATGGGTTTGACCCCACACATCAGCTCATCTAGATCCTTCTCAACAATTATAATCACTACGTTGGGATCATTAATGCTTATGCTTCTAATGATGTTGTGGAACGCTTTGTGCTTTGGCATTGGATTGTTGATTCATTGCTAGTTTCTACTTAGTTATTGTGTGGGGATTTCAATATGGTTGAGATGGCCTATGATAAAGATGGCACCTTCTCATTCAGATGGGTAGCTAGAAAAATAGAGGCATGGTTCTACTTGAGTAATAAATTGGGGTTCTTTGATCCTAATATTGGCCAACGCCATTCTCATTCCATTTGACACACTTGGTGTAATTACAGAGCTAGATCTGACAAGATATTTAAGTTCCTTGATTTTGTTATGATCTTAGCTCAATCTTTTTCTCTTTTGACAACTCTTCACTCCTGGTTAAGTTGTTAGTAGATGTGACTTTGTCAGATCATTTCCTCATTTCCTTTTGCATTGAATGGGAGACAAGACAACCTTAGGCTTGCAAAACATAGCTATTTTTTAACATGTCTCTACTTTTTCATCAACCCACGTTGGCCCACATTTGTAGGGTTTGGAATTTAGAGTGCAAGCCAACTCATCATATAGGCTGGATTAATTGGTGGAATGATGCTATCACTCCCACAACAAGATTTATGTGCATTAATGGGAACCAACTTGCCATTTTTCACTGGCGGTCTTATGAGGCTACCACAACTAACCTACATCCAACTATCGAGGCTTTGACAACTATCCCTTTTTTCCCATCATTACAAGTTAGGGTGGCAAAATTAAGACACAAAAAGCAAGTTGCAAACAATTATGCTACCAAAGGTGCTCAAATCAAAGCTATATTGCATTGGTTAAAAATTAGTGACCATGCCTCCAAGGAGATTTTTTTGGCCCTACATGCCAGGAACTCATCTCCAAGCATTAAAAAAATTAAAGATGGAATTTAGGTGCTCTCTAAGCTACCTAACATTCTCTAGGCCTTTGTTCATCATTATGAGCAAGTTTTCACTGCTCAGGAGTTCACACCTCAGTGACAACAAGCCCTTCAGGATTCCCTTGCTATCATGCAAAATAGGCTATCTTCATCCCAAAGAGATTTTTGTGACCAATTACTGATAGTTGAAGACCTTAAGGAAGTCGTTCATTCCATGGCTGATAACAAGGCCCCAAGGATTGATGGTTTCCCTTGTGAATTTTGCAAGGCCCTTTGGGATTGTGTTGGGCATGAATTGCATAAAGTCTATCTCGAGGTTTTTCATTACAAATCCTTGGTTAATTTAATAAAAAAAGGAAATATTAAATTCATACCTAACACTAGGGGTCCTGAGGATATCTACAACTAGCATCCTATCACGCTCCTCAATGTTTTTTACAAAATGATCGTCAAAGCTCTAGCTCTGAAGATTTGCCATATTTTACCTCAAATTGTGCACCTAGAGGAGATTGGGTTTATCAAGTCTAGATTTATCTTGGACGACATCATTGTTGTGTGGGAAGGCATGGAGTGGGCCAAGCACTCAGACTAGAAAGCTATTTTTCTCAAAATAAACTTTGCTAGAACTTATGACCACATTCAATGGCCTTTTATTCTAGCTATGGTGCAAGCCTTGGGGTTTGGGAATAATTTCATTCAAGTTTTCCAAATTCTCTTCTTAGAAGGCTCTACTTGTATCACCATTAATGGGCGCCAATCTCCTACCTCTGGGCTTTTCCGCTCTATTAAGCAAGGATGTCTACTTGCTCCTCTTTATGTGCTTGTTTCCAAAGGATTTGGCCATCTCTTGGCCAATGTGGTTTCTCAATAGTGTGTCAAAAGAATTTCATTGCCTAACTCTGAGGCTCAACTATTTAATGGTCATTTTTCTCATGACTCTTTCCTCACTCTTCTAGAGGAAGAGAATAATATCAAGATGACTCTTGAATGTCTTAATGTTTTTTGCCTTATGTTTGGTTCTACCATTTAGTGGAACAAAAATTTGTGCTATAGATAATCTATATTGCCCACTCCTCATTGGCTTCAGCCGTACGGTTGGAAATGGATTGGACTAGAGGAAATATTTTAGTTCCTAGGCATTCCCTTTGCCTTCCAGGCCTCTTTGGCTAAGTTGTGGCAAGTTGTTCTCTCTAGGATTGAGCAGAAGCTCTCATACTAGATTACCAGGCCTTTCACTTTGGCAAAGAAATTCCTAGTGTGCTCCAATATTTTAGCTACCACACATGTCTACTACTCCTCTTGTTGGGCCCCTTCGAAAGCTACCTATGGAAAAATTGAAAATTTTCTTTAAGACTTTCTTTGGGCCTCTGCGGAGTCCTACAGAGGGTTTCACCATGTTTCCTAGGATTTTTGCTACCTTCCTAGAGACTTTGGAGGACTTGGGTTGCTCTCCACTCAATGACAAGGGACTGCCTTGTGTGTGAAATGGATAATTTGTGCTCTTACTAGAGATGAAGCCTGGAAGATTCTCCTCAAGCATTGCATTCAGTCCATTTTTCCTATTCATAGACCTTCCTGGAAGGGGATTAGATTTCAAACCCATCTGGTCATGAAGGAACTAGTTCAATTTATGGGAAATTTCATGGCAAAGAGCATTTGGAGAGCCTAGGAGGTAGTTAAACCCTAGCTCCATTGGACCAGCTCTAGTTTCCATGATGGGCTTTCACTCAATCAACAAAATGTTTGGTGGTCATCTCTCTTTTCTAGCAATGGTCAACCGCTAGATAAGTCACCTTGGCTTAAGGTGTTGAGATTCCACAAGAAAGGTATTCAAAATTTTCAATAGGTGTTTCACAGACCCGCAATGTGCATCATTCCATGGGAAGATTTTTCATGCCTTTTGTAGGCTTCAAAACTAGGACCGTGCTACTTTTGATGGTTTGGTGAATGTTATTCATGTAGAAATGCTTCATAAGGTGGAAATTCATGGGTCCAAGTTCTAGTGGAAGGACTGGAAGTGGTACCCAGACACCCCTTTCAGGAATTATAAGCCTAGGCTTGGTTATGGGTGGCTTTCACCACACTTTCCTATGATTGAAAGTCTAAACTAGAGGTGGCTTGTTCAATCCCCCACTCATGTCTGGTGAAAAATATTCCTTTGTCACTCGGTCTACAAGTGTTGAGCTGAAAATTTCCCACTTTGCTTGTTGTATTCTTTTCCATGATTTCTTGTGGGTTCTCGACTTATTCACTTGGGGGTCTAGGACCCTCATTTCCCTTTCTATGGGCAAGCTAAGTATTTTCAACATCTCTTCTAGTTTTGTACCAAAACTCAACAGTTTTGGAATTGGATTCATGATCGAAGCCTTTCTCTTGGCATATGATTTTGTTGGGATACTCGTCCAAATTTCTGACTAAATATACCCAGCTTTGGCACACTTTCAGGGTGGAAATCCTCTTCAATATCTAGAAAGATAGAAATTCTTGCATATTTGCTAACACACAAATGGATTAAAATGTTTGTTTGTATTCTAAAGCTATTATTTGCTCTAGTTTTCTCTTATAGATTTAGGTTCAGGTCAACAAGGTTGCACTTGAGGTGGCTCACCTTCAGGTGCTTTTGGATCATTGGGGAAATTCCTTGTGTACTTTTACTCGGGTGCCACTTTTCCCACTTCCTCTTGCAACTAGTCGCCCTCTTGGGGCCAATAGTAGAGTGGATCTGCTTGCCCCCACTCAACCTCCTCTTTGAAGTGGTTCCCACCCTCCTCGGTGGATTAGTTCTCCTCGTCCATGGGCTGGCCAAGGGTGGCCCTCTAGAGGAGCTGCAGGGAGCAATGGTGGTGGTTCTGGGTGGTCCTCTAATGACACTCTTGCTATTGGCTCTAGTTGGCTAGATTCTGGTAAAACCTTTTTGTGTTTGATGCTTGCAATTTCACCTCAATGTGAGGATAAAGATAAAGAGAAATAAAAATATGTTGATGATGGTTGAGGTCCTTCTCCTGACATCACTCCAAACCTCGATGATGTGTTGGGGAAACACATGGATGATAGAGACCCTCCTGGATCTATTGGCATTGCTCTAGTTGCTTGATGGCCATTTTATTTTATAAGTGTAATGTTTATGGACTTTTGGGATAGGCCCAAGTGACTCTAGTATTTTTATTTTTTGGGCTTTTCCCATGTGACTCTCGGGGTGTGCTTTCTTACCACCCACCTTTTTTTTTTAATATGTTTCCTTATCTTTATTTATATTAATATAGATAGCTACCTATTCATCAAAATATATATATAAAAAAAATAATCTTGGAAATTTTTGTTGTAGATTATTTTTTATCTACAACACTTATATCAACAACAAACATATAGAAATCAAACCATACAAAAAATGCCCAAGAACTTAGAAACAAATTGAAAACCCATAATACTATAGGGTGGGGTGAATTAGTATTCCCTAAAATTCATTAACTTAAAATGCATTTCACAACATATTATTCAATTAGTAATGGAAAGCAACATTAAAAGAATACATCACACAAATATACAAAAGAATACCATATTTTACATGGAAACCCCAAAAGGGAAAAACCACAGTGAGGATTAGCTCATAATATATTATAACCAATTATAAGATATTATATAAAGGATCATTGCGAGGTGGACTCACTTTCTGGGGAACTTACTATCTTGAGAATAGAAGAAATGGCTCACTACAAAAATTGAAAAGAGGGTGGCTCATTGCTAGGGATTGAACTAATTACAATGCATTTACAACATGTAGAAAATAGTTCCAATTAGGCTTATAAAACTAACTAAAATCACTTCATACTTCACCACTTATCAACCTCTTTTCATTTCACATCAAATTTGCATCACACTCATTTATTATTCATATCTCATGCATCCAATATTGATTTGACCTTATATTTATATGCATAACATTCACAAACACTTGCCACATCAATTAGGTTGACCTAATTAGATAAAATGTGCAACACCATAACCTATCGGCTCAAAATAATGACACACACACCTTGCATGGAATTAAAATGTGTAACACATTAAAATAGTTTGGAATGACCTATAATTTCTCTCATGAATCTGCTCCTTACACAACTCAACTTTGCATGATCCCAAATTACTTAGGTCAACAACAAATGGAAAAACTAGTAAAGTAATATCTGAATGAACCAACTAACACATAGACCACCAAAACAGTTGCCACTTGGAATGCACACACCTCTGACATCTGTAAACACTTCCACAAATTTTCATAAGATAATATTCATTCACAGTGGAATGAGGACCATTCCAACATACACTCTACACCACTAACTTTGTCAACAATATCTTCAATTGTGGAAGACAAACAACCATGAAACTTTGGATCTAAACACGTTCAACATGCACAATGAACACCTTAAAACCACATGAAATTTTTTTGCATAGCAGAGCAATGTGAACCATAAAGATGCTTCATTGTAACACTAAAACTATGCTCATGACTTATGGATTTAACCAAACCACTTGGTCTTCTTTGGACCAAATCTTTTGCATCTATACAATAGGTTGACAACGCTTATCATACCATAAACACTAGAGGCATGCGAAATTTATGTCTCTATTGTGTCCATTTGGTCCTTTATGCTCCTTGTAGAGTTAGGTCATTTTAAAGAGAATTGAAATATAACTTTAGCTTCTTCCACACAATTCTAAACATCTTTTAAGTTTCCTTGTGACTTACCATGTGCAACACTGCATTTATCAAATATTTTGGCCAATCTCTTATCATCAACCTTGTTTTCCATTTCTTTTTCCAACTTTTCTTCCAAGCTGATAGAATATTCCTTAAAGGAATCAAGTAATAGCCTCAATTGTTGCACACCAGATAGAGAAGTATCAACATTTTCTCAAGGGAAATTGTATTGTAACACTTTTACTACTTCATCAATCATTGTTGCACTCTTTTGGTGTTTCTAGAGTATCTCCTTCCTTGCAAAGGAATGAAAGGAATCACCAAGTTGTTATTTATGTAGGGGGACTTTTATCTCATGGGATTGCACCCAAATACAAAGCTAAAAATCTCAACAATATCATGTAACATTGAAACACTTTTTAGCCTATGGGTTGCTCATAATGAAAGTGAGTCTCCAGGTTATGGATTAGTTCCCTTTTTGATCTCCTAGAATCTAACAATTTGTGTGGGAAAAGGGATAAAAATTACTGAATGAAACTCTAATGGTAAACTGCTTCTAGGAGGTGATGCACCAAAGAAAACTAAATGGAGACTGATTCACAACTAATACTCTCAGAAAAATTCTTAACACAACTCAACTTGAGCACCTTAATCACATAAACGTTTCACAAAGAGGCCTGATAACCTATCCTTTTTGAAGGAAAATGGTATTTCCACAACTTCAAGTGGAATGTTAATTTATGGAACAATTAATTACCTATGGCTAAACTAATATATGTGTACATGCATTCATTAATGAGACATAAATTTAAAGCTTTTTATTTTAAAACACATTAAACTTGCATCCAAATCACTAACAAAAATAAAACACTTGAATCTGAGAAGGTAAATCCTTGATTGTAATAATAAATTGAACAAAAATTTGCAAGTGACGATACTTCATAATCTATAAAAGCTACTAAATATATTAAACTATAAATAAAAGTTGAGTTACAAGATAATTTATTTGCAGAATGCAAAGGCAGAAAACAAGAACTAAGAAAAAGACTAATTCTTTTCTCAATATATACAATAGATGGCAACTCCAAAGTGCCAAGAGGTGGAACTCAAAGCAAATTGAGAGTGAAAAATATCTCAAAAATAACTTCTCACGAGGAAAGAAGAAAATCCCCAAAAAAAGGGCCCACAACTGAAGTAAACTGAACACTAAATGTTGCAAACTCCTCAAAACTGATGTGGAACTACAACTAAGTCTCAAGAATATTCACCATTCACTCCATTTAATCCTTGCATGATTAGTTTTAACTAAAAGAGACTCAAGTTTATCTTCACATCTTCACATTTTTGCATGAATTCGAGCTTCAATTCACTTCATCTATCTTTTCCCTTGCATGATTAGAAAAATGTAACTATATCATCAAATATTAAAAAATAATTGATTTGATTATTTTAATATTTAATGTGGTAGTTCTCCCTCTTCATTCATTACATGTTAAATATTAAGGTAAAATTACCTTTAATATTTAATTATATTGTTGTCTTCTCTAATTTCATGCAAACGTAAAAACAAGTTAAGTGAATTAACTTCACCCCCAAATGATAAACTTGAACTTAAATTATAAGTTCACTTTGAAAACACATGGGCTCTATAGTTGATTAGGTCAATTGACTTAGTAAGTCAAGACCATGGCAATAATTTGAAATGACTTTTCTAAAAACATAATAAAAAATTCCATCATCAAATTAGGGCAAGTAAAAAGGTATCGAACCCTAATTTCCTCCTTATTCTTCATTTTTTATTTTGTGAACCTACTACTACCATGTTGTTGGGGTTTGGAGCTTTGACCTGCACTGTTTCTAGATGTTTCTAAGTGATTTCCTTAAAGATTTCTATAGAAAATTCATGGTAAGTCTGATTTTGTCATAAGAACAACCATTTCTTACCATTTCAAAGCATCATTTTGGCTTATACAGCTACAACTATGGCCATATTTTGATCTATTTCTATTCCTACACTCTTTGTTAATATCTTTCTTGACTTGATGCCTCTATTGAGGTGCTTTTGCACTTGGAGTTTACTTTCAGTCAAAACTAAGCTCTTCATGGAGAAAACTAGAAAAAACAAGGCAAATATATAAGATCTTCAATTTATTTGAACTCGACCTGCTAGTAAGTCACCATCCTCTGGAAGAAAACCCTTGAAACCATTTGCTTTCAAAGTGTGAAACTTGACATTACCTATTCTGTGTATTGTTGAAAGTGTGGGAATTCTTCATTGAATATTTTTTTGAAGCAAAAAACTTCTTTTGTTATTATCTCTTTCCATGAAAGCCGCCATGATTATACAAGTTTAAGCTTGATCTTACAGCCATGGCTTGCACTTTCTCCATCTGGGTATTGATTTTTCTTTGATTTCACTTTGGAATATAATTTACTTGAGCCCTTTGAGGGTATATTTGCTTTTTTGTGAAAGAAATTCATGATTTTTTCTATGTATTCTGCAATCTTGAATACTTCCATGCTTTCCTCAATGAATGGTTGTGGCCATGCTCCTATTGGGTATTTATTTTTCTCACTGTATGTGACATAATAAGTAAAACCCTTTATGATTATCCACCTTTAGAGAAATAAAATTGATTGTCGAAGCCATGGCTTCCTTCTCTTTGTGTTAAGGGTGTGTTCCTCATGTAGGCTATGGGTTTCATTTTACAATACTCACTTTACTTTGTAAAATTTTGTTGGTGTAATTAATATTTCATTACACTTTGCATAAGTTTGCTTAGGCATATTTAATTCCTAAGTTTTAGGTTCTTATTTTTATCTTTTGAGCTATCTTGTTGCTCAAGATAAGATTAGGTTTAGGCATCTTTTCTTTTATAAAGCAAATCATATCAGAGCCTTGATTTGCAGCCCCTTCCTAGATTTTTGAGAAAATCATTGCAGGGTTCATTAAAGATTCTTCAAGGGTATCATGCCTTCAGTTCATTCATGAGGTGTTTTGGATCAAATCAGGCTTCACCATTGGATTCAGAGCGCTAGAAAAAGTCAGGATTGACTTTTATTTTGCAGATTTTGGCCATCATTTGCCAGATCTGTGAGGGTTTGAAGTTCAAAGATTTTTTGCAAGTTCTGGAGGTAGCCAATTTTTTGGAGCAGTTTGAGCACAAGCGGAGGTCACCATTGCATTCGTAGTGGCCAAAAACCCTAAGAACGCCCTTTGTTTCATCGATTTCTGAATAGTTGATTTCTGAGGCAATTTTTTTTTTGCCCGTATGACCCTGTTTGTTGTCTGCATGTGGATCGAGGTATTCAAAAAAAAAAAATTGTCAAATTTTTCATGCCCTAAATTTTTTGAAAAACAAATCTTTTTTTAAATTCATTCAAAAGCCTTTATTGAAAAGGCACGAAGTTTTTTTTTTTTTTTAAAGTAAAGAGGGTATTTTTTTAAGGTACCCGCGGGTACTTGCATATGCAGGCCTGCGGGCCCTTAAGTACACCAGACAGTGTACTGCCAATTGTCGGCAACCTTACAACCGACCGGTGGTCTGATAGTATCACCGCCGGTGGTACAAAGGCCGTCGGCCTCATAATTTTTTTTTTATTAATTTTTTTAAAAAAAAATGATTTATTATAAATATTTTTTTATTGTTTGTTTAATATATAAAAAAACAATTTTCTGTAAAATAAGCCCAATTATGCAAGTGCATCGATGGAAATTTGGCCATCAAATTTGGGCCCATTATTTTTTTGCGACGGCCATATGACTATCAAATTTAATGGCGTACTGTGTTTTCCCCATTTTTGGAGTTGTTTTTTTCTAGAGGCTGTAACTTGGGCATACGGTATAAAAATCGGGAAAACGAGATACCGTTGGAAAGATGATTCCACCACCAATCTAGTGGTGGAGGTTTTTTTACCATATTTTTCTCCAGAATTCATTTTTAGGCCTTTGAACTCAGATGTTGTAGATTTTGCTTCAGAGGGCATATCTTTTGCCTCGGTGATCCATTTTTCATCATTCTTGCGACATTGGAAAGATGATTTTGTCCTCTACACATATTTGACATCAATTTATTTTTTCTATATATGCATGTTTCTAATGCTCTCCTTTTACAATCGTCAGGTTATTGTAATAAATGAACTATGATAAAGTTCCATTCAGGGGGGTTTTTTGCATAATAAATCTGATTAGAGTGTAGTTTTCACTTTGATCCCCATATCCATTTTGTTTTGATGGAAAATCGCATGAGTCTATCTAGTTTCTTAGTTTCTTCTGGCCATATCTTTGCTTAGCTAGACACATTGTTGATTCACATCTAGTTCACACTTTAGATTGAGAGCCTATGGTTAATGATCCACATTGGATCCATCTCAGTTTGAGGGCCATGTTTTTATGGTTAATGTTCCAGAGTCTTCATGGTACTCCTTCCCATGGAAGAGTTTCAGTCACAGTTTGGCATCTGCATCAAGATACACGGCTTCTAGATTTTTTCATCATCTCATCTACTGTTGCTTCATAGATTCCAGAGTTGTTCTAGTTTTTGAGTTTTTCTAGTGTTCTGTGGCATCAGGTCTGTTGTTGCTTTATCATGATTCCTTGAGTCAATCAGTGACTCTCATCTGGTTTCAGTAGTAAACAGAAATATCTTTCCTCGCTTGTCAGAATTAGGTTCTAGTGTTACTCCACAGTGTTCTTCCAATGCTTCTTTGCAGCAGTCATCTCATTGTAGGGGGTTTTTGTCCCACTAGGTTTTCCTTCTCTACCTCATCTTGCATTTGTACATGAGTACCTAATCAGGCCTTGTTGCCAGGACTCATATTTGCATTATCATTTTGCTTCTCCCTAAGTTGCACTTATGGGGGGGTGTTGGTGTAATTAATATTTAATTACACTTTGCATAAGTTTACTTAGGCATATTTAATTCCTAAGTTTTAGGTTCTTATCTTTATCTTTTGAACTATCTTGTTGCTCAAGATAAGATTAGGTTTATGAATCTTTTCTTTTATAAAGCAAATCATTATCATGTAATTATTGAATTCTCAAATATTATGTTGCACATCTTTCTTGCAACCTCTCTTGCTTTTTTTATTTTCTCTTCTATGGAAGGTCTTTTCGGTTTGCAAATCTAATCTTGGTTTCTAACAAATTCATGGTAGTCACCTATTCTGAAACTTTGCATCTTTTACCATGAGGATTTCACCATACTAGCAGGTTGAAAGTTTCATTCTTGCATTTTTTTTTCTTTCTGGCAGCGACACATGAAATGGAAATAGCTACTGGGTGAAATACTTGTAAAGAAAACTCATACCTAGGTATGTGCAAGATCATGATGGGCCAAAAAGTGGCAATATGATGGGTATTTGTAGGGTATGTGGCTAATGAATTTTTTTTAACCCAAAATTGATGAAATGAAAAGGGTTTTTAAAGGACATTCTTAGATTTCCACCAATATAAATTATGCTTTACTTTGAATTTAATAAATAATTATTATTCATTTTCTATTTGAATTACAACTAAAGTCCTGATTGGTAGACTAATTGAAAACATCTATATCTTTCAAACGGTATCACATTTTTTGAATCCAAAACATGCCACATTCTATGATTCACATACTATAAGATTAAAAAAAAAAATTTCATGAAGTTTTGACCAAGTTAAGGTGGTCACACATACAAGTTTTTATAATTTTTAAAAGTTGCAATTAAAAAATCATAATTAATTATTTACTTGGAAAAAAATTATGAAAAAATATGCATCACATCGAGACATGAGTCCTCTACTTATATCTAAAATATTATAAAAAAATATTATCATTTTATTGTGGTTAGGGTGGTCAGACAGACACCTACTTATTTTTTCCCTAAAATTTAAGTATTACTGCATTGAAATTTCAAATTTTTGCCAAATAGACTTAAAAAATAAATAGATAAACCTAGTAGTTTAGAAACTATATTCAATTTGCTACATATTTTATTCTTATATATTTTTGAAATAATATAAGTAACTTATTCAAATTTTTATGTCAAGTTGCCTAACTCTGATTTTTCTTATTTTTTTGCCACTTAAGGGCCTGTTTTTTCCATGATGATCCTGCACATACCCACCCCTTCCTTGGGAAACTTGAAACTCTTATATTGTTCATTGATGTCATTTGGATGTATTTGCATTCTATGAATACCTTGTTTTATGAAACTCACAACATAATTTTTTTTCTTTTCCACTCACCCAAATGCATTGCATGGGTCCTAGTAGATTTAATGATGATGTATTCATTTTATGTTTATTCATTGCCTACAATACTTGTATTCAGACAACATAATGCATCTATAGAACATGACAATTTCACTGTTGAGCTTGTTACCATCCATTTTCTAGCACTTTGAAACCTTAACACTATAGGTTGATTTTTTTTGTATAATAAAAATGTATTCAAACCTCCACTCTTTCCTAATGCCTTGTCATTTTTTGTGCATAAACCAATGTAATGATACATTCCTACATGAATATGGCATCATAATGTTGTAGCAAAGCTTGAATTCTATTTCCCATGCTTTTTAGCAGAGTCTTTCACTTGTTTACCATGCAAGTATTCACAAAAATGAATGTAATAAGGTCATTATGTTAACAACTCCTCCATTGCACTAAAAAAATACTTTAGAACACATATTCATGGTGGTGTTCATACATTATAGAAAGGATCATACCTGTAGGTACCTAGATTTATAGTGAGCTTCATACCTTGCATTCTATAACTTACCCAGATGTTGATGGCATTTCCTTTCACCTTGTATGTTATTATTTAATCAATTTCACTCTTTACTGTGTATTCACCCTTATGGCCATGCACTTTAAGAATAATTTCTGAGAAGGCATATGACTGCTACCCCAAACCAACATTTTGTGCCAACACTACTTGCAAGATACCTCAATGGTTATGTATATGATGAGCACTATTATGTATGGTTTGTTATAATAGTATAACAACAACACCTTGTTTGTTGTCCCTTGGTTGTGAGGACTATTATGTCTCCCTGTTCACTTTTACATCCATGATAATGTACTCATTGCTGCTCCATCAGTCAACATGACTTTGACTACCTAGATCCTCTTACTATATGCATTGCACATGATGAAAACAACATGAATGATGTTATGACAACAATGTATGATGTAAAACCATGATGCAAATGATGCATTTTCATTCAGTTTCTATTGTATTCTACTTAGAAATTTTGAATAAGCCCATTGTTCATTTGCATTTTCCAATTCAAATGACTGCCTTATGCACTTTTGACTTGGTTGTTATGAATGATCAATGCTTGAGCCTGTTATAGACACTTTTATGAGTTGCTCCCTCAGTTGAGATGTTTCTTTTAAGCATTATGTATATGTTTCCTTTCTCAAAAATCCCTCTTCAAGTTAAGGGGCAACATGCTAGGCTCAACCCTTGTGATAATAGTTTTTAGCACCACATGCTAAAGTATTGAACATGATGAATTAGTAATGAAACATGTACTTGTACCTGCATAATGAAAAAACAAGTTAGATAAAAATAGTGAAATTCAACATTCTTTATAATGTTTTCCTTTGGATATCTTGAATTTAGATGTTCATTTTTCCTTTCTTGATCAGTTATAAAGTAGCAAGTAGTTGCTTGAATGAGATTTGTATGGAACCCTGAGCTCTAACATCTCTTATTTTTGTAGATTTCTTTCTTGGAGCAGTGACTAGACAACTTTGATGATGTTGGCACAACCTCCAACAACAAGATTCGTCATTCACCAAGCAATGACAGGTCCCATTTCTAATTTTATGCTTCTTCTTTTCCTTGTAATTACTTGCTATTTTATTTTTGATTGAACAGTTACTCCCACAACTTGTGTGGGATTACAGAAATATTGATTTTAATAAATCAACTATTTCATATCATGTAATGATTTGTGTATCTTCATTTGAATTTGCTTTCAGTTACATAATATGAAATATCTAAATGAAACTATTTGAAGCACATGTCTTGTAATCATGATGAAATGAAATCTTTACATACCTCATTTCAAAATTGCCTTCCTTTTTCTAATAAACAACAATAACATGTTCGAAATATAAACTGCAGAAAATAGTTTAGCCTCACAAAAACCTCCTTTGAATGTCTACTTTCTCAATGAAGTGTTTTGTTGATTTTTCTAGATTGTTCAATAGGGACATTTTATCCATACCTACTTGTGCTTGTTGCATTAGAATCTATAATAACTATGTAGATACCACCGGTTGGAACTATAGCTACATATCCAATAGACTTTTCAATGAATCTCCATAAGCTATAGAGGATTCACTAACTATTTGAGCACTTTCTTTGTCCTTCTCTCTCTTTTCCTCCTCTTTGTTGCTAGAATATTCTTTTGTATTCTTTTCTCCTTTTGTACATTCCTCACTATCCAAAGGAGGCACATTTTGTTCCTTTTGTACTTTATCCTTCTCTGGGATATCTTTTTTAACTTCTATTTGCTCATCATTAGTCTTCACATGAGGGGGAAATTTCTTCCCACATTAAGTTTCATTCTTCTCTGGTATGTCCCATTTCTCTTCTTTCTACTCTTCATCAATAACATTCTCCATATTCAGATGGGTGTTATCAGTTACCATGTTATCATGTTTAGCCTCAAGATTGGGCACATGCTTAAATTACTCATTAATAGGGTTATCGACTTCTAGAATAGTTGTACATGATACTGCAATTTCTCTTCATTGTTTGAACACATTCCCAATTATTTTTCTAGCTTTGCAACCTTTTGTAGTGTCTCATTCCTCAACCTTTCAATAACTTCCGATCTCTACTCATTAGAGTGCTAACTCTTTGGTTTTTCCTGAACTTCCTATTATACACTTGGGCCAATTTAGCTCTTCATCTAGTTTTAGAAGAAAACATCTACAATAAGAGCTTGCAAAAACTCACTTTTCACTTCACTCTCTTCTTTCTTCTTCTAAATCTTGTTCATCTCCTTCTTCACCTCCACCAGATCAACCTTCTTCTATGAAATAGAGGGTTTCACATTCTTGTTTCTGCCATGCTTAGCAAAGTGTCCTGATTTGTTGCAACTGTGACATATGACACCTTTTTGAACAAGCTTACTTCTTGCCATTCTAGATTTTCATTCAAAACTCTTATGCCCAAATCCATTGCATGTATAAAAGTATCCATTGAAAGATTGAAATATCATTCCATTATTGTAACCTCTCATAATCTGATTTTTGCATTCACTAGCTTTATGACCAAATCTATTGCATGTAAAACACTAATCAAGAAATGATTCAACATTTTGATGCATTCTAGTTCTACACTCTATATCTCTATGTCCAAATTTATCACAGGAATGAAAGTAACCATTAAAAGATGAATACCTTTGTGCAACATGTTGTTTGATATGAGACCTTTTGAATTATTTCTTTTGGATCTAAAACTGTTTAACATTATTTTTATTTTTGTTCTTCTTTTCAACATTGTTTGGAGTTTGATTTACCTTTGAACTTTCTCCTTTCTCAAACCCTTAATATTCATTCTCCTTAGAATCCTTCTGATTTACAATCATCTCATCAAGCATTGTGGAACTCTTCTTGAACGTGTCCTCTTGATTCTTTGCTTTCTCTAGATCTAATCTCAAAGTTACAATCTCTTTTTCAAGCTTTGAAAATTCTTCAGATTTGTCTTTCATTTTGGCATTCAAGTAGCCTTCAACTATTTTTCCTTCTTCAACTTGCACTTTTAGACTGGTGATATTCTCATTTGATTGCTTGAGTTGGTTATTACTTCCCTTGACTCTTTTTATATCTTTCTTGAGTTTCTCTTTCAACTTATTGATACACTCATCTACATCATTAAGATCCTTTTTCAAATCTCTATTCTTCTGCTTTATCCAAATAAACAAGGGTTGATTTGATTTCTCCTTCCATGTCAACTTCAAAATATTCTTTAGTAAACCCTTCAATGATAATCTCTTATGGAGGAATAAGATACTTCCTTGTAGCCATGTGTTCAACCTCCAAGATCTACCTCAGTGATCAAGCCAATAGAAAGAACCAGGCTCTGATATCAATTGTTGAACACCCAAAATACTTAGAGGGGGGTGAACCAGTATTCCTTGAATTGATTAACTTAAAATACATTTCACAACATATCATTCAATGTGTAGCAATGTAAAGCAACATTAAAAGTTTTGCATCACATCAATGGACACAAGAACACCATATTTTACATGGAAAACCCAAAAAGGGAGAAACCATGGAAAGGATTAGCTCACAATATATTATAACCAATTATAAGATATTACAAAAAGGATCATTGGCAAGTGGAATCACTATCTAGAGGACTCACTATCCAAATAATCGAAGAAATGGCTCACTGCCAAAGATTGAACTAATTACAATGTATCTACAACATGCTGAAGAAAGTTCCAATTAGCCTCAAAAAAATAACTTGACACACTTCATACTTCACCACTTATCAACCTCTTTGTATTTCACATCACATTCACATCACACTCATTTTTTATTTATATCTCATACATCTAATACTGATTTGACCTTATATTTATATGCACAACATCCCCAAACACTTTCAACATCAATTAGGTCATCCTAATTAGATAAAATGTACAACACCATAACTTGTTGGCTCAAAATACTAACACACATACCTTGCAAATATAATAAAAATATGTAACACATTAAAATAGGTTAGAATGACTTATAATTTCTCCCATAAATATGCTCCTTCCTCATCTCAACTTCACACAACCCCAAAATACTTTGGTCGGCACTAGATAGCAAATCTGGTGAAGTAATATCTGAATGAACCAACTGTTCATCCACACCTTGACATGTGGACCACAAAAACACTTTCCCCTTGGAATGTACACACCTCTGACATCTGTAAACACTTGCACAAATCCACATAACATAATATTCATCCATGGTGGAATGTGGAGCATTCCAACATACACTTTACACTACTAACTCTATCACAACTTATTTGATACTCTATCAACAATATCTTCAAATATGGAATACAAACAACCATGAAACTATGGATCTAAACACTTTCAACATGCACAATGAACACTTAAAAACCACATGATAAAATTTTGCATATTGGAGTAGTGCGAACCACAAAACGAGTTCACTAAAACACTAAAATTACACTTGAGACTTATAAATTTATCCAAACCACTTGGTCTTCTCCAGACCAACTCTTTTGCATCTATACAATGGGTTGACATCAATGACAACACCATAACAACACCATATACCATACTCTCAACAATCTCCTCAATGACAAACAAACTTCCAACACAAACTAACCAAAATATGTGTAAAGCATTCCAATCAACTCTAATGCAACCTCTTGATAAGATTATGGGCTTGAACCAAGAGGATTCCATCCTCTAGTTCTAACAACTAATGGATTCTCATCCACTCATTACAATGTCCTACATATTTTCATCCATAGAAGAATTTGTTTGAACACAATTGCTGACAAATTTGATAGAGTTTTCATATGAAAAATATGAGATAATCAACACAATGAAAACTATAGAAAAATATATGACTCCAACAAACTTGACACCCAAAATTCAAAGCCTTCTTCTTGGGGAATTAAAATATATTAATTTCCTTCATTTGCACTCTCATAACTACAAGCTAAAATTATTTAATAACTCCCTGCATTAAAAATTTTCCATAGAAAATTTTCTCTCATGACTAAGAAACATATTAAATTAGTTGTTAGGAGTTACAAATGGCCCCTTCAGAATATCAATGCCCCTTTGAGATAAAATTTAAATTATTTAATATTTGGTGGATTGATATAGCAAAATTTAAATTATTGTGACACCAAAATAAATATTAAATAATGTAGTTCTTGTTGGAAAAACAAGGACAGACAACTGAGAGGGGGGGGGGTGTGAATCAATTTTCACAAAAAAATGAACTTTTCTACCTTAACTTCACCTTAATCTCAAATTTGATGAATAAACAATTAACCACAAGTGATTAACACATCAAAGAGACAAAGAACACCAAGATTTTTTGCATGGAAAAGCTTTGGTGATCCGGGATGGCAACATTCAAGAAGGATAGTCCTAGATTTGATGGCACTAACTATTCACTGTGGAAGATTAGGATGTAATGTCACTTAAGGTGTATTGGTGAAGCCTTCTGGAAGATCACAAGAGATCCACATACTATTCCTCAGAATGGCCCCTCTACTACTAATGAGATCAAAGATGTTGAAAGTAATATTAGGGCTATTGAAGCTTTGGTGAGTGTGGTTAATAGCATGTGCATGGAAAGGTCATTGTTACCTTTGCCATTGATGTCAAAAGGGGAGAAGTATAATGTGAAAAATCCTTGTGGAGAGAAGTTCAGTTGAGAGAAGAAGTCAGTTTGTTGGGTTGATGGTTTTTTTCACATAATGTGTTGCCATCAATGACGACCACATATCAACAACACATCCACATCATCTAATAGTTCTTATCTACTTAGGTTAGCTCATTAGAAATATTATAAATGATCTAAATTCTATCAAATTAAAATATATTTGGAATGGAACATTACACCAACATCTATGTTCTCAAGACCTTTCTTCACAATCAATAGGGTTTGGATGAATTAGATACGAGAATGCATCCTCTTCCTCTTCTTATCCATCCTACACCTTGTTTCTTTACTACTACCTATCATATTCCTATTGTCTTAAAGCTCATAAATATTTTTTCCTAGAAATAGAAACACCTATCTCCAATTCAAACTTAATGTCATATTTAGAATCATCCCAAGAATCATCAACATGAATAGGGTCTATAAAATGTCTAGAGTTATAATTAATAGAGTTTACTATCCATTTCCCTTTAACATTCTTCTATTTGAGGAAATCCTAATATAAATTAGGATTCCCTAGTCTCATGAAATTGACAATGGGATATTGTCCCAATGGCTCCCTTGCAATCCTAAGTAGATTTTTCCTTCGAGGACCATAATTAAGAACAAAGAAACAAAAATTTTATGCCAAAAGTGATTGAGCAATATAAAATGAAAGAAATATATGGATTAAATGTTGTCTTTCCATTGAATTAAAAATTTCCAATTCATAAAATGATTCAACTAATTGATGATTAGGAAGAAGTTGTCATGGCTGGTTGAATGGACCAACTAATTGAACTTGATGAGAAAAGAGTAGTTCCTATGGAATGAACTAATTGGTTTTAATATTGAATTCTATAGCCAAAGAATCTAGAAAACATGACAAATTTGAAATCTATATAATATCTTCTGGATTTGATTGTGTTCAAAGTTTTTAGCATCAAAACTTTGAACACAATCAAATCCAAAAGATATTATACAGATTTATGATATGGATTGTGGAAACTTATTATCATTAAAATTTGAAATACTAATTAAATTGATATATTATTGAAAGTCGTAATGATGTTAACATGTTTTATGTAAGAAATGTTACAAAATTTAATGAATTTCTTATTCATAAAGAATGTTCAAAGTAATATTTTTCTTAATTAGAAATACCATCCATTCTAAATCTTTATATTTTTCCTATGTATCATTAAACTCATAATGAAATGCCTTGTAAAAAACACATCTCTAATCAATGGCCGCCCTCTACAATTGGTGGTCAATTCTTCTACTCCCCTGACATTTTGCTGAAGTCATATGTTATGATGCTATTAAACCATGTGCCTATTTTGTACTAGTAATAACTTTTTGGGCTCCCTTGTCACGCTTACCACTATATCCTGTCCCGTGTCTTGTCCGTACTTTGTAATTTGTGGTATATACTCGTTTTCTTCATAGAGACGAAACTTCCCATGGTACTATTTAACTTTCCTTCATATGCACGCATTGTTCGATATTCTCCTTTATGTTGGGCATCAGGACATACTATGGAATCTTTTGGCCTCATAGGCACGTGTAATATTTTATGAATGCACTATTTTTTTTGTGAAGTCTAAATTTAATCTTTGAAGTTACAATTCTATTAAAAATAAGAATTTATATAAATGAGTTTATAAAAGTTTAAGTTATTTTAGATGATATATTGATTAATTTTTTAAGTTGTGTCAACTAAAATTCATTTGAATTGTGTGTCAAATATATACAATTAAAAAAAAACATCTAAAATTCTAAAAATTCAAATCTTCTTTGTACCAAAATCAATAAAAAGATACCAATGAAAATTATATAAAATCTTAAAATATTTGGATGTGTAAACTTTTTTCAAATATGAATCATTTTATTTTATTTATTTTAAATTGTTGGAGGTTGTCTATATCCACTACTATCTATAGCCCTTATATATTATGAAAACCCTATATTATTAAGTTTTAATATTTTCTAAAAATTCACATCTCAATCATTATTAATGTTGGTGTAATTAAATGTCTTGTACCTTGTCTTAGGTCATGATTACACCTTAGTTAAGTTTACTTAGGGACCACATAGGAGGTTGTTGGAGAATTTTCACTTTTGGTAGACTTGACATGTCATTACCTCATCATTTCCACCTTTTATGGACACATCATGTGATTATCTCTCCACCTTAAATGAAGTGATAGCTATTCATAGTTGTCCCATGTCATAAGATTACGACACTTGTCATAATCTTATGTCCTTCTATGTTCTCACGTTGGCTATTTAACCAATGGGTCTCTTATTTGTAATAATCATAATCATATCATATCAATGACATTGAATACAGTTTATTTTTATCATATTCTCTCTCTCTTTTCTTGTGCTTTCCATTTGGTCCATAGATCTTGGCATCCATAGCCAATTCTAACATGGTATCAGAGCGGGTTTGGTGCCATTGGAGAGTCTTATTTTGAAGAGAGATTCCAGATCTGAGGAGGCTTCGTTTGTGGCTATTTGTTGCAGGTTCATATCCGAGCTTGCTGGTGCAAATCTGAGCTCACTATTGCGTCCGGAAGGTTCGAGATAGTCGATTTTTCCTTTTGTTTCATCCAAATTGGGCATACGAGGCCAAATCTATGAGGGTTTGAAGTTGAAGAGTGGTTGCTAGATCCAAAAGGTAGTTGCAATTTTGGATCATTTTGGGTCAAATCCGACCCTACCATCGCGTCCAAAAGGGCCAAAAACCCTAAGATCGACTGTCAATTCATCCGATTCGGAGCAAATCATCCGGTGAGGCAAATTTTTTTGCTCAAGGAGCCGTACGGCCCCAAATCGTCATTATTATCGTCGATACGATTTCTGAAAATTAATTAAAAATTTCAAAAAACATTTGAAATTGTTTTATGAAAAACTCCTTTTTTGTATCGATTAAATATTTTGAAAAGGTTTTTTTGTAAAAAGATTTTTATAAAAATCAAAAAGTTTTTTTAAAAAATCACGGAGTACAAGATACAATCCGCAAACTGTACCCTGGCCCATCACCTGTACCCAGCCGCTCATAGGCTGCCACATGGCGGACATGGCTCACCTCCCGCGGCCCCCACTCCGCCCACGCGGCCACCATAATACCGGCGAACATTCACCGATGGGAAATTTCTTCAAAAATACCGGCGGGAAATTTCTTCAAAAATTTCGGCAACAGTAAAATTCAATCTGGCACAGCAAATATTCTTGAAGATTCCGTCGATGCCTGGACGTTTTTCTAAACGTCAATTTTAAGCTCCTGATCTGTAGAATATTCCGGGCGGGAGTATATTCCTTCTTGACGGGTGCACGACCATCAAATTTAAGATCGCCATTTTCTGATATCATCTCTGCGTCAGTGTGACATCAGCAATGCTTTGGGAATTTTTTGCCCCCTCACCATTTGAGTTTTCAGTTTTGCAGTCCAACTTTGAAGCCTCATAACTCAGTTATTTTGGCTCCTTTTTTCGAGCATTTTTTTTATTTGGGCTAAAATTTTGTGCTCTACGCACTGGTGCAATCAGTTTTTGGTTTTGGTGCCTGGGTTTTCCAGAAATTGCAGATTCTCACAAGTGTTGCTGCTTCGTCCTCATTTTGGGAACTTCGAGAGCTCATATCTTGCTTCTACCGTAACATTTCTGTGTGCAATTTTTTTTTGAAAGTGCATTATTTTTTGTGTACTTCTCAGTGGTAGGATCAGATTGATCTCATTTTGTACCAAAAATTGTACTTGATAGTATGGCCTATTTTGGCATTTGTAAACACTAAGATCAATTCTAGCTTGCTATTCTTGGCATCTAGCAACTATAAACACACTAAATATAAAGTGCCAAATCAGATATTGCTTGGGGGGTTTCTTGATTGAGTGATTTGGGGGGGTCTCTTGGTGCATTGCTTTGATCTATTTGATTTGCTCTTTCATTCTCATGGATCATTCTAAGGTTCCTTTGCTCACATCATATAATTATTCAACATGGAATAAAAATGCATGGAATATTCTAATGATAGAAGGTCACTCTCTATATGTTGAAAATAAGGTACCTGAACCTACAGATGCAGATAAAATGTTAAAATGGATGATCAAACATGCCAAAGCTCTTGGGTGTCTTTATAGACTAGTTTCTCAAGATTTGTTGTGGGTGAAGCCATAATAGTGGTTTACAATTTGGAGGAAGGAAAATTGAGAAAAAATGACCCCATGGCAAAAAAATTGATTTTAGAGGTTCGCATGAACCTACATGTTCGACCGAACCATAAAGGGGTTCGACCGAGCTAGGGTTCGAGCGAACCCATTAACTATTGGGCCCACATTTCCAGCCCAAAAAACAAAGGGAAAATGCATATGAGTGGGGGTTCGAATGAACCCTGGTTCGCTAGAACCCCCTGGTTCTAGCGAACCCCCTTTTTCCCTAATTTTTTAATTTATTCACACAAAAAATCTAAAATTTTACGCTTTCAAGCTCCGATTGAGGATGAAAATGGGGGAATATTTAGAAACCAAACTTGGAATCGAGTAGCCTTCAGAACGAGCTATCCAGTGAATATAATTTTAGTATGTTTTAGTTTTATTATCTATCTGTTTTTTAAGTTTTATTAAATATAGGTTTTTCATTGAAAACAAAACTCTCTGTTCTGCACAAGTGGAAAAATAGAAGATTATAAAAAAATTAAAATTAAAATATGAGTGCACCAGATATTGAAGTCCTTGATCCAAGAAAAAAAAAAAAAAATTTGATGATTATACAAAAAAGTTATGTTATACATCACGCTATGTTTGAATTGTCATTTGATTGACTTGAAACTTGATTAAAGAAAAAATATTCAATAAAAAAATGTCTAACCAAGTGGAAGCACTAGATATCAGAGTTAGAAATCTAAATTCGAAAGAATTGGAATTTTATCCTTCATGGAAAAAAGTTATGCATTATACGATTATTGCCACTTTTTAAAAATGCTATTTTTGAAAAAAACCAATTTTTGTGGGAGATGGAAAAAGAAGCACAATCTGATTCCAAAAAAATTGAAAAAAATATTTTTAGAATCTACAGACAAAATATGACAAGACTCTAGTTTGCATCATCTTCAAATTCCTACGGTTTAATCGCTATAGGTGCCCGGATGTGGAGATTGTGTTAAAAAAATATATATCATGTCAGGTTTGGCCAAAATTGTAAACCACTATTGTGGGATCACCCTTGTTTCAGGATTGAATCATGTAAAAATTCTCATTAAGCAGGAAAAATTGAAAACATTGTATGGTACTAAAGATGAAGTAAGAGGCTATCAAATTGATAATGATTTGATGAATCTTGATCCTAAGAACTTTGACAACATCCAAGACTACATCACTAAGGTTAATGATCTAAAAGAGCAATGTAAAGCATGTGGAATTGATAAGAAGGACATCCAATTGGTGTACAATACAATGAACAAACTTGGTCCTGATTATGCTTCTTTTGTTTCTAGCTTTCATACTCATAGATTGACTATGGGGTCTACATACACTACACCTTCATTTGCATCATTTTTTGAGATGTTGATACATGAGCAACAAAAGTTTATCTCAATGGGTCTCATCAAGACTTCTAAATCTCAGGCATTGGTGGTTAATCAGGTGAAAGAATCAAAATTAGATAAGAAACATAAGAAAGCAAAGAATAATCAACATTCAGATAAAGTAAAACCACATTCAGATCAATCAAAGAAAAAATCTTCTTCAAAAGGAGAATCATCTAATAAGGAGAGACCTTTTTGTGCATATTGTAAGAAGGATGGACATGAAGAACATTATTGTTATAAGAAGGATATTGATGAGTTGAAGAATCTTCTCAAAAAGAATCACATTGATTTACCTTCTAGAATATCTGAATCTTCTTCTCCTTCTACTTCAAAACAATCTAAAAAGGACAAAGGTAAAACTTCAACATCAGAATATAAAGGACAAGCTCTTTGTACTCATTCAAGTCCAGGATCAGGGAGATGGCTTCTAGATTTAGGAGCATCACATCGTATGGCATCTTCATAGACTATCTTCTCTTCATTTCAGCCTTGTTCTATGTCTCCTATCTTGATGGGAAACAAAACATACATGAGTGTAACAGGGAAGGGATCTATTAGCATTGGGGAGAACACTTTTTAGGATGTCTTTTGTGTTCCTCATTTGACAAACAATCTGCTTTCCATATATCAGATTACACATGGTGGAGATGGGAGAACTGTGGAGTTCACTCTTGATTCGGTTATCATTCGAGACTTGGAGACTCGAGAGATCATTGCTACTGGGGTGGTTGATCATTCATCTCAGTTGTATTCCTTTGCATAGTTTGCTTCTGATGGTGACAATGTTCCTTCGACTGTTGATCACATACACCATGATTCAGAGGAGACATTTGGATTTTTGAACTTGGGCATACTCACATCAGATCCAGTCCTTGAGCCATGCATTCTATCTCCTCCATCTATTGTTGTACCTGAGGATACTTGTGATTCAACAGTTTTGACTCCTTGTGATTTAGTGCAGTAGGATCCTGATTGTCTTCCAGATATGGCTACTTTGGATGACTTCCTCATAGGTATTTTAGACTTGTTTGTGGAGTCACATCTTGTAGATTTGGAGGACACCATTGATAGCATTCATCTTCTCTTTGATGAAGATGCACCTTCTTCAATTTTTTTGAGGGAACACCTTAACCCTCTTGTTCATTCTCTACATGATCATTCTTCACAGATTGGTGTGAGTGTGGATACTTTTGGACAACATTTGGAGGAGGCTTCTTTGTCTTTAGAGGGGATATCTTTGTCTTTGGATTATGTTCTACATCAATCTCTACTAGATGTTGGATTTTCTTCTTTAGCAATGTGGCCTAGAACCCCTATTTGGAGTGCTTCAGCTTTCGGCATCAACATGGAGACACTTGAGCATACTTCAAAGACATCATCATACATCATACATCTTGATATCCTGCATACATCCTTGGTTTTGTTTCTTCCTAAGGGGAGGAACGTTGTTCGGTGAGATTGGATCATCTTCAGCATTCAATGTCGAGCTTCTACCATCATTGTAGGAGACTCAACATTGAGGGAGGGCTACCTTGTCTCTCTTCTACTTCTCTCTTATGGGGGAGTCTTTTTCCTCACATAGGGTTTTTACCTTCTCATTCTTCATTGAGAGTATTTCTATTTTGTATTTCATCTCTCTTTTGGGGAGGAGTTTTGTCCCACTAGGTTTTCTCCTTTTCCTCGCTTGTGAGAGATTGCATTGTGTGTACATGGGTACTTAACATGGCCTCATAGCTAGGACCCATCATTGCATCTTTGTGTCATTTGCACTACTCCCTAAGTTGCACTTAAGGGGGGGTGTTGGTGTAATTAAATGTCTTGTACCTTGTCCTAGGTCATGATTACACCTTAGTTAAGTTTACTTAGGGACCACATAGGAGGTTGTTGGAGAATTTCCACTTTTGGTGGACTTGACATGTCATTACCTCATCATTTCCACCTTTTGTGGACACATCATGTGATTATCTCTCCACCTTAAGTGGAGTGATAGCTATTCATAGTTGTCTCATGTTGCCCTTCTATGTTCTCACCTTGGCTATTTAACCAAGGGGTCTCTCATTTGTAATAATCATAATCATATCATATCAATGACATTGAATATAGTTTATTCTTGTCATATTCTCTCTCTTTTCTTGTGCTTTCCATTTGGTCCATAGATCTTGGCATCCATAGCCAATTCTAACAATTAAAAACAAAAATGGGGTTGTCTAAAAGAACTATTTTTGAGATTTTTATTAAATCTATCATGTGGGCTTAAAATAAAAATGATAAGTAAGCGTGTAAGGTCCCATTCTTATTGAACAATTTGTGGATTCCTAGGAAGGCATTAGGGATATTCTAAAAACCATTCTAGAAAGCTTTCTATTGATGATAATATTTAATAATAGAAATAATTGTAACCTTATCATTAATGTATGACAGTTTGATTATGTAAAGGTTGTCCTATCTAATTATTTTTAGATCCTAACATTGTGATTTTGAGAGTAAAATGTATGGTGAAAAGAAGAGGAAGATGAAATAAAAGCATTATTCACACTTTATAAGCAATTGATTCAATGTGAATTTGTGGTTAGACAATGCCACTATGACATTAAAAATGTAGGCTTTAACTACACTATTGAGAAAGGAATTCGATCTATATACATAGGTTTAAAATTACCAAGATTTAATTCTAAGGAAAAAGTTGTTGCTATGAAACAAACTAAAAAAGCTTCAAATTTTCTTAACCATTAATCAAAACGGAGACCCCAATTCTAACAAAAAAGTACAAGATAAACTTGTAACTATGGATCATAAAAATCACGATGAATAATGAACAACAAAAAAAAAAAAAAACCATCACAATCAATTCAAAAATCTCAATGAAGTAAAAGGAAATTAAATAATCAAATGAGGAAAACATGCATGATAACATTGGTTAGCTCCATTACTCTTCAATTGCACCTTGAAAAATGGTGTTTATAGAAGTTGCTTATAGATTTTTAGCACCAATCACTTTAATGATATGTGCATAGATTTCTTGCCAAGAGAGAGAGAGAGAGATAATGGATGAATGGTGGTTACATTTATGTCAGTGTATACATTAATGCTTGCATACACATAAGTTGATCTAAGCCTACTTAGGCATTTACTATGCAGGCTGATGTTTTGTTGAGCTAGTTTATAGACTGGAGAGGTGTTGAAACACCTCAACACCTCCTACTTGGATATTTATCCTTTATAAGGAGACCGCTGACTGTCTAATAATATAGGTTGATTTCATTTGCAATCTCATGCTTGTTTTTCTACTCCATGATCTTGGTTTTTACAATTTATAAATTTCATGTGATATCGATCAATGATTTAGATTGGAAGAAAGACTGAAAATATCAATGGATGAGAATTTTTGAGAGGAATTGATTGAGAGTGATGAGGAGTTCATCAATTGCATGATTTGAGCTAATTGATCATATAAATTAGTCAAGAGAATTGATTGATAAGTGCTAGTGACTATTATTGAGACTAAATAGATTAGATATAAGATTGAATTGATTGGAAAGTGAACTCAAAATCAATGGATGTTTATTGACTAGGTGGAAATGCCTGGATAATTAATAAGATAATTAAATAAATGAATTACCTAATTCATGTGCAAAGGGAAAAATAAATAAAATAATATTTTTATTTATTTTAGAAGAAGAAAATATTGGGAAGAACAATTAGTTTAATTAAATAATTATAAATAAATAATCAATTATTATGATTTAGAGAAAGAAAAAAATTAGATAATTTAATTAATTAATTAAGAATTATTTAATTATCCAAGATGAAGGAGAAATAACGTTAATTTAATAAATAATGTAATTATTTAATTAAAATTAGATTATGAATTGATAAGACATGATGATGGAAAAATATGATAGTTTGGAAGAAACAAGTTAGTCAAATTAGGTCTCTATATTTTGTAATGACATTCCATATTTTCTCCCAATGAATGAAGAAATGGAGGTAGGATGCCCCCTTGGGAGTTTGACAATTTAATTTTTTTGGTCAAACTTGGGAAAAGGTGTGATCAAGTTGACAAGTGTGAAGAAAATGGAAAAATAGGTGAAAAAGGACATTCATGTGGTAGCACTAAAGAACTTAGGATGAATGTTGGGTGGAGGGGAGGGGGTTGAAAAAAAATGGGTGGTCAATTCTCGTCATTTGCACTCCTAGCTTTTTGGGATTTGTAGAACTCTAGAGTCCTTGAGAGTGAAGATGTTGAGATGATGGCGAGCATCCTAGTAGGAGATAATTGCCTAGGGAGAGTTAGAACCCATGGATGATGAGGTGACACACTAGTGGAGGTATTTAACAAATTATCGCTTTATGATATTTGTATTTGATAGCATTTATTAGGTGTAGAATTGGGGTTTTTTAATTGCACAGTAGGATATTTTTGGTGCCATTTAAGTCTTTGAGTTAAGTGTATTTGATGTGTTATGGTGAAATTGAAGCATGGTTTTTGTGTAATTTCCATATAGTTGTACAATTGTAAAAATTATGCAAATGACTTAGGGTTACACATTTGATGCCAAAAACATTAAAAGTGTTTGTGGCTATACAATTGATGCCAAAAATGGTACAATTTCTAGCTAGATCACAATTGATTAGCCAAATGGTGTAATTGAAAAAATAATGCATTAATCAATGAAAAACCATGTAGTTAGGTTTTTTGATATAAAGTTGTTAGTTAGTGTGATTTCTAAAATGTCGATAATGGATGCAAGATGATTGAGAGCCACTAATATCTTAGGAGAGGTATTCAGAGGTGATTATGTTGAGGTGGCAACTCACTAATGATGAGCATGCATTCTTAGCTGTTGTGGGATTGTACTACATCACCTATATTCTCAAGATTCAAGCTAATTGGGGATGACAATGACATTGTTTGAGTAGTGGCATAGTGAGTGGATATCCTTCCTATTTCCTACTAAAGAGGTGACCATTACTCTCCAAGATAAGTGGAGGATTTTGTGGATCATGATCCATGATGAGAAGGTTGTATATGACACAAATGATGGGGAAATTTCACTAAGTTTACTTTTCAAGAAAAACAACCTTTGTATAGAGTATTATGGGATCAATTTGAGCTACATGTAGGATCACATTGGTTCACTACTAGTTTTGATTGTTGTGGTGTTTAGAAAAGTGTTAGTGACTAATTAGAAGGGTCGTGGGTTAAACATAAACTATGGCACAATTATTGAGAGGATGCTAGATGAGGGAATGACATATGCATGGGGCCCTTGTGTACTATATATTAGAATTATGAAAAGAATGAGCCACAAGTTCAAACAATGAATAAATACACCTTACAAACAAGTGATTTGCAAAAAATGATGTACTATATTTCTCAACAAGAAAAAGCTACAAAATGAACCTCAAGAATCATCAAGGAAACACAAGTCCCCAAAGGTTGAGAATTTGAGAGAAGAGGAGATTTCAAGAGAAGAAGAGTAAATCTCTGGAGAGAGGAAGAGAGATAATACAATGAGGGTTGAGTGCTTATAAGAGAAAAACCCTAAATGAGAAAGGGATTAGATCATGACAAGTGTCAACATCTCATGTAGTGAGACATAATGACCTAATAATAGCTCAACTAATAAAAGCATAAAAGCACTCCTAAGTTTAGATTAAGTGCATGAGAATAAATTAGACTAATAATTAATTAAAGATTAATTAATTATTAGCTAATGCATGATTAATTAATTATTAGCTAATGCATGATTACTCTAACACCCACCTTAAGAGGAACTTAGGGACTAGATAAAAACACTAAAAAGAGAATGCAAGATGGGTCTTGAAAAACAAGGCCTAGTGAGGTACCCATGTATAAACAAAATATCTCTCACAATTAGAGAAAAAGATAAAACCTCATGGGAAAGACTCCTCTTTGGGTGACCCCACAATACTGGTTTACAATTTTTGGCCAAACTAGACACTAAACTAATTTTTTCTAACTAAATCTTCACTTTTGGGCACCTATAGTGGCTAAACTCTAAGGAATTTGAAGATGATGCAAACTAGTGATTTGTGACATTTTTTCTTTAGATTTTAAATATATTTTTTTCTAAATTTTTAAAATCAAAATGCACTTCTTTTTCCATCTCCTTCGAAAACTAGTTTTTTTTTATTAAACACCATTTTTAAGGAGCAACTCATCGTATAGCACATAATTTTTTTCCATGAAGGATTAAATTTCTAATTTTTCAAATTTAAATTTGTAACTACAATATCTAGTGCTTCCAATTGGTTTCATAGTGTTTTATTGAATATTCTTTTCTTAATCAAGTTTCAATGTGAAACCAATTACAATTTAGACATAGGTGGAATATATAACACAACTTTTTTTGTATGTATCAATTTTTTTTTTTTATAATCTTCTATTTTTCCACGTGTAGAAAAGAGAGCTTGATTTTTAGTGAAAAATCTACATTCACAAGAAATAAAAAATAATAATAATAAATTAAATTTATTTAAAATTATACTTTTTGGAAAGCTTATAATAAGGACTACATGCTTACAAAAAATAAAATTTAAATTAATTTATTTGATCCCCCAAAAGGTAAATTAAAAGTGGTTTTTTATCAACATTTTGATAGGTGTAAAGGAGACTTCATTGTAGGTATGGTTTAAAACTAGTGGGGTTCTATCCAAGGGGGTTCGATCTAAGGTAGTTTGATAAAACCCTCTTCAATTGAAATGTTTTAAATGGAAATTTTTAAGGCTTAAATCATTATATTTTCTAAAAATATGTGATTTCAACAAAAATCAAAATCTCCTAGAAATTGTAAACTAGCTTTGTGGGAGCTCCCCTCCAAAAGAGATAAAGGTGAATGAAGGACTGAAAAGCCTCCAAAACAATGTTGCAAAGAGAAGAGGAGCATAAAGAACATCATTGAAGCATGAAGAATTTGTAGACTATTGTCGAATGATGATTTATATAGTGCTAAAATAAAGAACCTATAGAAATAGGAATGTAAGAGTGTCCATATAGTAAATGATCCTTCTCACCAAAATGCATGTAACCAACCACTGATGTATGTTGCATCTAAAAGTACATAGGAAGAAGAACTAGATACATAGATCACTCAGACATAAAACTAAGGAAGCATTGGAACCAATAGAAGAAACCCCACCCCTCCCATAATACTAAAAAGGGAGAGCCAAGATAGGTACACTAAAACTATGTTAAACAAAGAAGTGGATGTAGGAGAAACAACCTACAAATAAAGGGGTGTACAAACTAATGCACACACACATGAGACAAGAATCACCAAGATTCACTATTGTCATGGAAGGGACGCTCACTTGAAAAAGGTGTGATGGAAAACCAAAGGAAAACACCAACCCCCCATGGCATTTTATATCATAGTGCAAGTATAAAAGGTGCAACAGGATGTGCAAAATCCTGAAAATGTATACACCAAAATGGCACCATATATCAATACGTCTACAAAAGAGAATGTGCATGAAAATGATGTCTACAATGACCAAATAGGATAGAATACTAGAAATACATGTAGAACAACCAAAAAATGAGTCATCCCATGACAAAATGTTCCCAAGAGCTATGATTGCTAAGTAATTCACCAAAGTGAGAAAACACAAAAATATGAATAAAATATACTTAGAGAGTAATTTGGAGAAAGTGTATGGATTTCTATGAAGATCTCTAATAGACCATCCCAACATCACTAGAATTACAAAAGTTAGAGAAACAGGGCAAAATTTATGAGCTCAAGATTGAAAACAAAACCTTTGACTTTAACAAGCTATAGAATGCACTAGTCATAGAAAAAAGGTGATGAGATACACACCATTGAAAAGTTGGCAAAATCAACTTTTTGATGATATCTTTTTCACCAAAATCTTATATCGTACATCCAAGTTAGAGCCAAAAGAAAAACACTCCCTTTAGGGCACAAAGAGGGTTTGAAGGGGCCATGTCCAATGACTATACCATTGACATCAGTAGAATATTCTAGGAATATTCCCTCCTACCAGAAAAAAATACTATCCCCATGGGAAAGAGCAATCAAAGAAATATACTGTTGGAGATTCTTTCATTCATTAGAAAAAATCATCATTTTCTAGGAAACGAACTAAAAAACTCTACATGCATTGGAAAAAAATTGACTTACTATCAATATTTTTTTTTGTGTGCCACCGATAGTTTGAAACCTACTAGTCAATGATGTATATTGCTTCCATGATGGGAATGAACCTACTACTAATGGCAGGTAGGGGGTTGCATGCCTACAAAGGTGGGTACATATGGATAGCCCCCCCAAAAAGGCTACCTAATAAAAAATGGCATGTCTCAAAAAAATGGACCTCAACTTTTTAAGATATATATATATATATATTTCTGCACTTTTTTCTCCGATTGTGTACATAGGGTTGTATAAGGGTTGTATGAGCCCTTATGAAAAATATTATTTCCCCAAAAGTTTCCAATAGGTAATATAGGTGAATTTATACTCAAAATTTGTCGAATCAACCTCTTGAATCCAATGGTGAGGTACTTTTCATGCCAAAATACACCTAAAAATTATCCACCTCTAAAAATTACAAAAAAAGTAATGGAGAATCTAGATGTGATGTTTGTAGTCCTTGTTGAAGAAAAAACCTCATAAATCAAGAAGGGGTTCACTAAATCCATGGTTTGATACCTTGTTAGAATAGTGAAAATCATGAGCCATAGGATCAAACAATGAAAAAAAATAGCTTCCACACAAGAGATCTACAAATAATGATCTGTTATATTCCTCAACAAGAAGAACTACATAATGAACCTCAAGAATCTTCAAGGAAAATAAGAGTCCTCAAAGGTTGAGAGTTTAAGAGAAGAAGCGATCTCAATAGAACAAGAGTAAATATCCAGAGAGGAGATATATAATACTATAGAAATCTAAATTTGGCCACTTCCATATGGTCAAATTTGTCCACTTTATTCATCTATTCCATTAATATTAATTAAACAATTGATTTAATTAATATTTCATTTTTTGCCTAAGGTTCCTAAAGTATTTAATCAAATAATTAAATACTTTACCTTACCCCTCTTTTTCCTCTCTAATTTAAATAAACATTTCAATTTTATTTGATTTCGTCATTTGGTTTTTTAAACCAATTTTAAATTCCTCATTTTTCTCTCTCCTTGTCACATCCTCCATAACCCTCTTCTAATCTAGATTAATTTAATTAATTCATGATTAGGATATGCACACCTTAATCAAGATTAATGTCACATCCTCCTACATTTGCCACTTGCTTCTAAACCCTCATTAATTTTCTTAATCATATGTTTTCACAACCTCGATCAAAGTCATTAGCCACATTTAGCATGCCTTTTTAGTCAACCTTTTCATATCCCATATTTGGAATTGACTCTCTTTCCCATGTGAATTTTTAATTCACATTTTATTCACCCTAGGTTCCTCTCTTCCCCATGTGAATTTTTAATTCACATTTTATCTTTCTAAGACTTACCTTATCTCCATGCAACTTCTAGAACCTTTTGACCTCTCACATCACCCACATGTGTCAAAATCCCACCTTTTTGGAAACCTCCTCTTAAGCACTAGATTCTCCCAAGCATGTGAATTTTTAATTCACATTTATTTCTCCAACTACTTTCTCTTTTCCCATAGAGATTTTTGAGGAATTCTAAAATTCCTCAAATGTCTCTTTCAATCTCACTTGGGGACAAGAAGTTTCTTTCTGAAGAAATCTTCTCATCCCCCAAGGTATTTGCAAGATACTTGTCCTGCCTCCACATCATCTACTCTCCTTCCACCTCACCTACACATCATCACATCCTTAGCCACTTCATATCCCACATGTCAAGATGTGAGGGTTTGTGAGTCCTCAACTCACCATAGCCCCTCATCTTGGCCTTGTTGGATAAATCTCAACCATTGAATTATCTAGAGAACTCAAATTCCTCTATAAATAACCCCTCTTTTAATGCATTTAGAACACTTAGCCATTTGCACCCTTATGCTACTAAATTTACCACTCAATTTTTAAGCATCATTTGAGCCACTTAGTCTCTAGCATTTACATTCATCACATTTTTCAACTTGCATTTAGCCATGTCCATAGCAATCCAAGAAGCACACAAGCATTCAAAAATCAAGGGCCAACCAAGGTATTTCAACAACACAAAGAAGCTATAATCACTTGTTATCTTTTTATCTTATTTCTTTGTGTTATCAATTCCTTTGGCTAATCTTTGAAGTGTCTTTTGTATTTTTTCTTATTGCATAATAGTTTTTTTGAATATTTAGAATAGGATAAACATTTAGGATCACATTTCTGGCACGCCCGGTGGGACCCACAGATGGGTTCCTGCATTTTACATTTGTTGTTGTTAAGTTTGTTGCAGGTTCAGGTCGTAGAGGGGCAGACTTTCCCTCCAGTTTACCACAAAGGGGCGGACTTTCCCTCTAGTGTGGTACAACGGGGCAGATTTTCCCCAGTCTTGTTCTATTTTCTAGCTTTTTGACCACATCTGGGTTGATTTTCCTCAGTCTCGTTCTATTTTTTGGCTTTCTAACCATAGCGGGGCATATTTTCCCCAGTCCCATTCTATTTTCTGGCTTTCTGATCAAAACGGGGCAGATTTTCCCTAGTCCCATTCTGTTCTTTGGCTTTTTGACCCCAACAGGGTGGGTTTTCCCTAGTCCCATTATGTTTTCTGGCTTTCTAACTGCAGGAAGGTGGATTTGCTCTAGTCCCATTCTATTTTCTGACTTTTTAACTGCAGTGGGGTAGATTTTCCCTAGTCTAACTCTATTTTCTAATAGGTGTTTGTAGCGGGGTGAATTTTCCCTAGTCTAACTCTATTTTCTAATAGGTGTTTGTAGTGGGGTGGATTTTCCCTATTCTAACTCTATTTGTTGACATGTGTTTGCAACGGGGCAGATTTTCCCTATTCTAAATCTATTTTCTCATAGGTGTTCATAGAGGGGCAGATTTTCCCTATTTTAAATATGTTTTCTGAAACTTTGTCGCAGAGGGGAAGACTTTCCCTTGCTTGGATTTTGTTTTCTAACACTTTTTCATAGAGGGGAAAATTTTCCCTCCAAAATTTCTACAAAGGGGTGGATTTCCCAAAAATAAAACATTTTGGGAGGTAAAATGGTCATTTTAGCTTTGTTTTTGCTTCAATTTTTTGTTGTTTTCAAACTCGAACCCCCTAACATTTGGGTGAAGCCACAATAGTGGTTTACAAGTGAAGTGAGGAAGGAAAACTCACAAAAAAATAATGCATGGAAAAAAACTTGATTTTAGGGGTTCATACGAACTGATTGGTTCGACCGAACCCATTAGGGGTTCACTAGAACCTGGGTTTGGGTGAACCCTTTAAATGCTTTCCCACCAAAAATGCCAACAAAACCCCTTATAAAAGGGGGGTTTGAATGAACCCTGGTTTGAGTGAACCTCTAGGTGTTCGCTCGAACCCCCCTTATTCCTAATCCCCCCTTGAGACACAAAAAAAACCCTGAATTTTACCACTTCGGATCTCAGGTTGAAGATGAAAATGGATGAATCTTCACAAACCCAACTAAAATTAGGTAGTCCTCAGAATGATCTATCCAATGAATATAATTTTAATATGTTTTGGTTTTATTATGTATTTGTTTTTTTAGTTTTATTAAAAATAGGTTTTTCATCGAAAATGAAGGTCTCTATTCTGCACATGTCAAAAAATAGCAAATTATCAACAAAAAAAAATTGAAAATATGAGTGCACCATATATTGAAGTCCTTGGTCCAACAAAAAAATAAAAATGAATTTCGATATACACAAAAAAAGTTATGCATTATACAGTCGAGCTATGTCTGAATTGTAATTGGTTTAACTTCAAAACTTGATTAAAGAAAAAATATTCAATAAAAAACTATCTAACTAGGTGGAAGCACTAGATATCAAAGTTACAAATCTAAATTCAAAAGAATTATAATTTTATCCTTCATGGAAAAAAAGTTATGCATTATACGGTGTGCGTCACTTTTAAAAAATGCTATTTTTTGAAAAAAATTAGTTTTCGTGGGAGATGAAAAAGAAGTGCAATTTGATTCCAAAAATTTTGAAAAAAATATTTTTAGAATCTGCAGAGAAAATTCAATGAGACTCTAGTATGCATCATCTTCAAATTCTTCATGGTTTAGCCGCTATAGGTGCCCAAATATGAATATTTAGTTAAAAATAATAATTTCAGTATCTAGTTTGGCCAAAAATTGTAAACCACTATTGTGGGATCACCCATTGCCTATTGCAAGGATATTTTTATTTTTTGATAACATTTTATAGCATATTATTGTAATTGACGATGAACGATGGTTAAAACAACTAACATTTGCTTGCAGGGTCATCTGTGTGTTTAGATTTTAAAAGTTTTCCTTGTTTTCAGTAATCTAGGAACATAGTTAACCAGGGGGAAGTAAAATTTACTACTTGCTGTGTTTATTTTTGTGTCACCCAATGGGGTATTAATTTGTTTTTGCTTTCCCCTTGCACTTCATATTAGCTTGGGGAGTAGCTGGAAATGATTAGTGCCTTCTTCTTAGTGGGACCTTCTTGGGGATTTCATCACCCCAAGAGAAAATTCCAACCAAACATACCAGTGGGGTATAGAAAGGGGGGAGAGTGAAAGTTGTAACTCAATCTAGTCACGTCGTGTTTAAAAAAGCATCGAAGCTAGGGTGATACCTAAATAGATGTGAAGAGTTGGTTTGAGCCTTTTAGTATCTCACTGGGGTTCCCGACTCACGCTTGTGATAGACTAGTGTTCACGGTTGTGACTCATGTACCGAGAGTATATTGAGGACTCCCTAGAAACCTTGTGCATCCTAGATTAAGACCTTTTTTGGACATACCCTTAACACTAATCATAGGATTGTGCTTGTTTGAGGTGTCTTCTTGTGAGAAACCAATAATTTTTTTTGACAAGTCAGCCTCATTGTTGTCATTTTAATTCCTTGCCATAGTCATTTCCATCCAAACCAAGTCCATGTTTTCGACAGTGGGGTGGACTTTCCTTGACTTTCCCCGCAGTGGGGTGGACCTACCCTGACCTACTCTATAGTGGGGTAGACTTGCCCTCCAGTTTATTGCAGAGGGGCAAACTTTCCCCCCTTAACAGTAAATTTCACTCTGTTTAGCCATTTTGAGCCTTTGTTTGATCATTCCAAACCTTTGAACCTTTGTTTAATCATTCCAAACCTTTGTTTAGCCATTTCAAAGCCTTCATTTGATCATTCCAAACCTTGATTTAATCATTTTGAACCTTCATTTGATCATTCCAAACCTCCGTTTAGTCATTCTGAATCTCCATTTAACCATTCTGAATGTCCGTCCATTTGTTGTGATCTAAACATTTGCACTTTCCAAAAGGTCATTAAGACATCACCCCGATCATATAGAAACCTTTAGAAAACCTTTAGTTCACATCCTTCATCATCTTTCAATTCAAATCCTTTAAACCTTTTTTTAGAAGTTATTACCCAAATTGTCCAAGGCATTTAAATTCGATCGTTATCCTACATTTCAATCATTGGATTCAACCCAATCAATCTACTTCTATCTTGAGGAAGATTCAATGTTAAAAGTCAACATCATCAACCCAAATCAATCCATTTCCATCTTGAGGTGGATTCAGTGCCATAAATCCATCCTTTAATCTGATCAACCAACACATTAAGTCACCTAGGGTGTTTTCCAAAGTTGGGTTTAGAATCCCTTCCATCAACCAATCCTAATTCATCATCTAATCCAAATCAAACTTATCCAATTGATCCAAAAAATCCAATCCAATCTACCTAAACAATCTCATCTAATCATCCAACTATTTGATCAATCCTACCCAATCATCCAATCAAAATCCAATCATTTAATCAAAATCCAATCATCCAATCTGAATCCAATCATCCAATTTCAATATTGATCCAATCATCTAATTAATCCTATCCAATCCCGTCATCCAATCAATCGATCTCTATCCAATCCAAAAAAAATTCCACCAAGGACATCCTTGCACCTAGCCTCATTATAATCCGCTCATAGTCCCTTTTGCATGCCCATTCAGACTCGATCATAGGCAAGGAAGATGTCTGAACAACAAAATCTTGGATCCCAACCTAAAAATCCATAGGAAAATCCTCTCGTCAATGGGGGATCATCACAATCCAACACCAAAGATTAGAATAACTCACCACATGGTGAAGAGAGTATGGTCAATCATCCCAAACTCACACTTGAGGAACATTTTAGTAACCCCATCAATGTCCAAATGACATATTGCCTACTCAAAAAACATGGGGAAGAAATATTGGCTCACCTAATTGAAAAAGGTGTCAAACCTCCATCAAGTGTCGACCTATCCAAATATGGAAATTCCACACCTAACATACCCCAAAGTTCACAAAATGCACCAGGTGATTCATACATCCCCAATGTTCCTCTAGTAGAGGGTTGGTATCAACCTAAATTCGGCAATGCCATCCTTGACCATGTTAACAATCCCCCACATGCCCCAATCTCATTCATGGGGGTTCCTCAAGTATCTGATCCCAATAACCCTTTCACCTACGACATGCTACAAAATGTTTCCCAATGTCCACCATTAATGTTGATTGCACCACCCCTTTCGAATCAACCTCCAGTAAACACTGGGGGCAACCATTTCAATGCCTTTCCTCCACTCACATCTCAACAACCTTTGCAATCAAACATACCACCTCAATTACCTCTGTAAGGTACATCCTAATGAAATGTTCCCATTAGAACCTAACAACCTCCTTTGTAGAAAATCTCTACATCATCTCAGCCACCTCATCAACAACAACCCCCGCATAATCCTTTGATTTCATCACAACAACCACCACACCAATCACAAAGTAATCCATCTCGACCTCTTGTCTAGACCATATCCCCATTGCTTGCATATATTTTACATCTAAAAATTCAACCACAACACAATGTCCCATCTCAGCCCACACAACCACTGATATCACATCAACAACCTCACCAACACTTTGTCTATCATAACCAACAACAACAACCACCCTATGTGATCTCCCAATAGTCGCAACAATATCCCCGGTACCAACAAACCAATCCACAACACCCCATTCATGCTCCTCAGCATTATGCCACACATCCTTATTAGACAAACTAGTACTATACCTCACAATAGTATCCCCCATACCAACAAATTCCCTCGAAATATCAATAAGGGACATCATCATCTCACTATCAAAATCCATATATAAACCTTCAAACAATATCTCAACAAGATCCTTCATCATCCTACCACCCATATCCATCCAATCCATCTTCCATGACTCCTACACCACCGGTCAACACAAATTTTTTAGAAATCAAAGTTGCTTTGAAAGATCTCCAAGCCAGGATTGGTAATCAATCCTTCAAATTCAAAGATATATGTCCCTATCTGCTCGATCCCTCCATCTCATTAATTCCCTTCCTGAAACACTTTGAGATACCAAAATTTGACAGATACAAGGGAAACAAAGATCCTAAAGCCCACCTTCAAGAGTTTTACTCCTAGTGCTAGGAGGTTATGCACAATGACAACTACCTTTTGTGTATCTTCCTATGGAGCCTGACAAGGTATGCCTTAGATTGGTTCATGGGTCTAGAGCGGGGATCCATCAAATACTTCATGGATATTTTAGAGAATTTTTTTCCTACTTCTCCTTCATTTGGAGAAAGATAATAATACCTTGGATCTCCTTAAGGAGAAACAATGTGAAGGAAAAACCTTTATCAGCTACCTCCAAAGGTGGCATGCATTGGAAAGAAAAATGAAAACCAATCTCAAAGAGAAGGACATGGTCACTCTCTTTGTTGAGAACTCACAATCCAACATGGCTTATAAATTTAGGCTATATTGTGTCACTACCTTTGCCAAGATAGTGGAGAAAGGACCTATCCTTGAATGGGCCCTTGTTGCTAAAGGACATGTCAAGACATACAATCATGACAAAGAACAATCATCCAGAGATAAGTCACGCTACTGGAACAAGAAAAAGAATGATGTGAATGATGGTGTCACCAACACTAAACACGTTCAAGTAGCTAGTACCTCTCAGAGGAAACAACCTACCTCTAACCAAGCATCTACCCAAAAAATCATATTAGTAGCACAGGGGGCACCTCGTCCCCCTCAACAATCAAACCATAACAGTCAAGGGAATAGCAAACATTAGTTCACTCAATTAGGTGAGTCTTTAAGTACCATCTTCAATAGACTCCCATAGGAAAATTATCCAATCACATATCCTATAACCAAGCCACACGATAAATCTAAACCTAAACCAGTTTGGTTCAAAGAAAACGAATACTGTGAGTTTCACAAGATTAAAGGCAATACCCTAAACAAGTGTTAGAGTCTCAAAAATTATATACAAGATCTTATAGATCGGGGGGATATTCATGTGGATGCCAATCAGGCTTCATCATCCAATGCTTAGTTATAGATTTATGAAAATGCCTTCCCTAACCATAATCAAGGCACAAGCACGTCTAATAACAATCAACAAAACAATAGTACAAATAACATAAATTATAAGAATGTGCCCCTCAATTATTATGGCATTGTCCATTGAATTGAATAGGTGGAACCCTGTGTATCCATGATACATGTCAAAGCTAAAGATCCCCATGTGTTGTTGCCACCTGAAGAACCTGCATTACTATTCTTGCAGCCTTTGCATCCACCCAACAAAATCTTGTGAATTCTCAATATAACATTCTTGATCACTTAGGAAAGACTCCTGCTCACATCTCAATTTTGGATCTGTTTAAATCTTCTCCCATGCATCAATATATCTTGAACTGAGCTTTACAGGAAACCCAAGTTGCTAACAATATTGATCCCACACAATTCCAAGCTTTAGTGGGACATCTGGCTCTATCCTACCAGTTACACTTCAACAAAAATGACATGCCTAACATTGATACCAACCATAACCGTCCCCTACACATCGAAGTCTTGGTTGCCCGCCATAAAGCAAAAAGGATCCTGGTAGATAATAGCTCTGCCCTTAATCTATGCACTCTAAAGTTCATAAAGAAAATAGGGTATACTCAAGCAGACTTGAGTAATCAAATCATTACAATCAAGGCTTATGATAATATAGAAAGAGATTCTAAAGGAATTGTCAGTCTTCCCATCTAGATTGGATCCATTCAATATACTACATGTCATGTCCTTGATCTAGACCTACCATACAACCTCCTCCTTGGCCCCCCATGACACCACGCCATGCAACCCATCCCTTCCACATACCATCAATGCCTAAAATTCCCAGTTAATGGATAGGAGGTCACCATTTATGTTGACTCGCAACCATTTGAGTATTGTCATGCCTTGGAATCTTCATTTCCCCATTTGCATTATTGTCCTAGAGTCAAAATGGGAGCATCTTAGTCATCATCCTTCAATCCATCATCTGCCACACCAGCCACTCCATCTTCTACCACTGATTCCACCATCACTAAAATCCAGATCATTGACAAAGGTTGTGGTGAATATGAAATGCATACAACTCTGAATGTGGTAACCATGCCGCCATCACCACACACATATGATCAACCTTCACAATCTGTACCAAAGGATAAGGACAATACCATTACCTTCGGTGCCAAAAATATCCCCACTAGTACTTTTAAGTGCACTAGAAGATGATATCATTCAATGGATATATCATGAAGAGCCCCAACTAGATCCTCCCCTTAATGAATATTTTCATGAAGCATACCCCTGGTCTACTAAGTTCGCAGAGAAGCATAATTATCAAGGTGGAGGTCTAGGTAAAGAAGAACAAGGGTGGCTACAACCTATTGATGTACCAAAGCTTATGTGAAATTTAGGTCTAGGATATGACAAAAAGTAGAAAGGCCCTGCAACATCATTCAATACTTCCAATAGTGTTATTGTGGACAATGGTCCCTTAGAAGACATACCCGAGGAAGAATCCATCATACACACGTATGATGATGTTGATCACATGAACCTATCATTCATGTTTGACTGCCTATCCATCTTTACCATTAGCCTTTCCCTTCATCATCTTAAACTTATTGATTGGGACCTACATGATAGCACACCTATCAATGTATCCCTGGATACATATGTCAACCTCATGGGATTGGGGGAGGATGAATGCTCTAGTCACAAAAGTAAAAACAAGAAAAATTAGAAATGGTCATCTAGTGAAGACCTCCCCAAGGCACTTCTTGACCTAGAAAAAATAAAAATAAAGGACGCATTTGATAGTGAAAACCTCAATGAGGTGTTGGAGGATGGAGACATTCATCTTCATCTTGTGGGAACTCAATTATATACACGATCATCTATCCTAATCGAAGAAACTCAAGAAGTCAATCTGGGTATTGCAGAAGCCCCAAAGATCACCTATGTAGCCAAATCATTATCAAAACAAGAATATTCCATCATAGTCTAGCTGCTTAAAGATGGAATCATCAACTTTGCTTGTTTGTACTCAGACATGCCAGGTCTAGAACCTACTTTAGTAGTTCACCATTTGGATATTTGCTTAAATGCCAAGCATATCAAGCAGAAACTCAGAAAAATGCATCTGTAGGTAGCACTATTAATCAAGAAAGAATTGGAGAAATTACTGGAGGTTGGCTTTATCAAACCCATCAACTATTTTGACTAGATCTCCAACACAGTGCTTGTCGCTAAGCCTAACAGAGACATTAATATTTGCACAGACTTTCGGGATCTCAAGAAAGCCTTTCCAAAAGATGACTTCCCATTGCCTAATATCAACATGTTATTTGACCTCATTGTAGGACATGAGATGTTCTCCCTCATGGAAGACTTCTCTGGATACAATCAGATTCAGATTGCACCCAATGACCAACATAAGACCGCTTTTACAACACCTTGGGGTACCTTTTGCTACAATGTTATGCCCTTCGGTCTCAAGAATGCAGGGGCAACATATCACTGAGAAATGACTGTTATCTTCCATGACCTCATCCACATTATCATGGAAGACTATGTTGATGGCTTGTTGGGAAAGTCTAGAACCAGAGTAGAGCACCCTGCCATTCTAAAAAAAATCTTTGAGCGGTTAGAATAGTACAAGCTAAGACTGAATCCAAAAAAGTGTGTGTTTGGTGTAATGTCTGGGAAATTGTTAGGTTTCATAGTCTCTCAAAGGGGCATTGAAGTTGATCCTACCAAAGTAAAAGCTATCATGGATATGCCTCCACCTCAAAACCTGAAACAGTTAAGAAGCCTTCAAGGAAAGCTACAATCTATCCATTAGTTTATAGCCCAACTTATAGATAAGTGTCAATCGTTCACCCACCTTCTGAAGAAAGAAACCACCTTCAAATGGAATCAATAGTGTTAGTTGGGTTTTGATAAGATCAAAGAGTACTTGCCCCATCTGCCAATCCTGATGCCACCTATTCTAGGAAAACCTCTCCTATTATACATCTATATTACTTCAGTTGCACTAGGGGCATTATTGGCACAACATGATGAATCTGCAAAAGAGTGAGCAATCTACTACATTAGTCATACACTGGTTGGTTATGAATTGAATTATTCACCCATGGGGAAAGCCTACCTCATAGTGGTTTTCAATACACAAAAATTCATATAGTATATGCTCAACCATCCTGTCAAACTAATAGAAAAAAATGATCCACTAAAATATCTATTGTCCAGATCCACCTTAACTGGTCGTATGGCTAGGTGGGTCATGCTCTTGAGTGAATTTGACTTAGAATATGTGGATTGAAAAGACATAAAGGGACAAGTTATAGCCAATCAGTTGGTCGATGCACCCTTAGTAGATGCTTATCCTTTGGTCACTGAATTTCTAGATGAAGAAGTCTTTGTAGTTGCAAAAGCACCCACTTGGATATTGTACTTCAATAGATCTTACACTCACAATGGGTCAGGGGCAAGAATTTTTTGTTACCCCTCAAGGTGATTACATCTTGAAGCAATTCAGATTGGCATTCCCATGCACCAACAATATAGTTGAATATGAAGCCCTCCTCACTGGCCTTAGAATTTCCAAAAAGTGGCGCATAACTCACCTAAAAGTCTTTGGAGATTACTTGTTGGTCATTAAGTAGGTTAATAATGAGTTCCTGACAAATGATGATAAGTTACTACCCTACAAACGCATGGTGGATGACTTCAAGAAATATTTCACCTCCATACACTTTGATCAGATTCCCAGGATACAAAACAAAGCAATTGATGCCATGGCTACTATTGGCTCGTTGATCAAAATGCCCAAGGATCAAACAAAATGCGAGTTCCTCATTGAACAACTCCTAATCCCAGCATATGATATCACTGAGACTAAAATGGTGTGTGACATCGTAGGTCCCGCTTCCCCTTGGTAACAAGACATCTATGCTTACTTGCACGATAACATTCTAACCCCAGACCTTACACAAAATTAACACAAATCCTTTATCCAACATCCTCCCCAATACATTATCATTGGTGATACGCTTTATCATCGAGTGATCCCACAATACTGGTTTACAATTTTTGGCCAAACTAGATACTAAAATAAATTTTTTTAACTAAATCTTCACTTTACATCTAAATGCTTCTAGATTTGACTGTGTGGAGTCTTTTTTCATCAAAATTTCGGATCACACTCAGCGAACCATCATCAGGAAAGAGAGTTGAAAAAAGACTCCACACAATCAAATCTAGAAGCATTTAGATGTAAATTCATATGGATTGTGGAAATCTAATTACATTGATAAATCTTCACATTCAGACACCTATAACAGCTAAATCGTGAGGAATTTGAAGATGATGTAAACTAGAGTTTCATGACATTTTTTTTGTAGATTCTAAAAACATTTTTTTCAAACGTTTTTGGAATCAAATTGCACTTTTTTTTCCATCTCCCTTGAAAACTAGTTTTTTTCAAAAAACAACATTTTTAAAAAGTGAAGCTCACCATATAACACATAACTTTTTTTCCATGAAGGATAAAATTCTAATTATTTCAAATTTAGATTTGTAACTTTGATATCTAGTGCTTCCACTTGGTTAGATAGTTTTTTATTGAACATTTTTTTTTAATCAAGTTTCAAAGTCAAACCAATTATAATTCAGACATAGTGCGACCATATAATGCGTAAATTTTTTTGTATCTGTCACAATTCAAATTTTTTTTGTTAGATCAAGGACTTCAATATCTAGTCACTCATATTTTTCATTTTTTTTTAATAATTTGCTATTTTTCCACATGTGCAAAACAAAGAGCTTCATTTTCAGTGAAAAACCTATGTTAAATAAAACTAAAAAGACAAATACATAATTAAACCAAAACATATTAAAATTATATTCCTTGGATAGCTCGTTCTGAGAACTACCTAATTCCAGTTGGGTTTGTGAAGTCCCTACCATTTTCATGTTCAAACCAAGCTCCAAAGTGCAAAAATTTAGGTTTTTTTTGTGAATTTTTTCAAACATCAAGGAAATGGGGGGTTCACCCGAACTAGGGGGTTCAAGTGAACCCCCTTCGCAAAAGGGGTTTTCATTTGAATTTTGTATGTACATATAATTAATGGGTTTTCTTGAACCCTGGTTTGAGCGAACACTTTTTTTGATTCGTTCGAACCATCAAGATTGTTTGAACTGCCAAAATGTAAATTTTTGCCATGGGGTAATTTTTTTTCAATTTTTCCTTCCTCATTCGAATTGTAAACAACTTTTGTGAGTTTACCCCATCATGAGTATGATGGAACCCTCCGGAGGTGTCTTAATGAAACCGAAGCCCATACTGCACTAATGAAAGTACACAGTGGTGTTTGTGGGGCTCATTCAAATGGTATGGCCTTAGCTAAAATGATTCTTCAAGCTAGATATTATTGGCCCACGCTGGAACATGATGCCTGTGAATTTGTGAAGAAATTTCTTCCATGTTAGCAACATGCAGATCTGATTCATACCTTAGCATAGGATCTTCAACCTCTTCTTGGACCATGGCCCTTCTCTCAATGGGGTTTTGACTTGATTGACAAGATATACCCACCATCCTTTGATGACCACACCTTCATTATTACCGCCACTAAGTACTTCACCAAGTGGGTGGAACCAATGCTACTCTCACAAATAACTGGTATTCGGATTTCAAAATTCATCCTCTACCATATTATATGTAGATATGGTATCCCATCCACCATCCTTTCAAATAATGGAAAGGGGTATGTGCAGAATCATGATGGGCCAAAAAGTGTCGATATGATGGTATGTGTAGGGTATGTTGCTGATGACTTTTTTTTTACCTGAAATTGATGAAATGAAAAGGGTTTTTAAAGGAGATTCTCATCTTTCCACCAATATAAATTATGTTTTACTTTGAATTTAATAAATAATTATTATTCATTTTCTATTTGAATTACGACTAAAGTCCTAATTGATATGATGATTGAAAAACATCCATAGCTTTCAAACAATACCATATTTTTTGAATCCAAAACATGCATCACATTCTATGCTTCACATACTATAGTATTAAAAAATAAAAAAATGAATTTCATAAAGTTTTGACCTAGTTAAGGTGGTTAGACATATGAGTTTTTATATTTTTTAAAAGTTGTAATAAAAAAATCATAATTAATTATTTACTTGGAAACAAATTATAAAAAAATATGCATCACATCTAGACATGAGTCCTCAACTTATATCTAAAATATTATAAAAAAATATTATCATTTTATTGTGGTTAGGGTGGTTAGAAAGACACCTACTTATTTTTTACTTGAAATTTAAGTACAATTGCATTGAAATTTCAAATTTTCACCAAATAGATTTTTAAATTTTTTATATAAACCTAGTAGTTTAGACAATACATTCAATTTTCTACAGATTCTATTCTTACATATTTTTGAAATAATATAAATAACTTATTCAAATTTTTATGTCAAGTTGCCTAACTCTGATTTTGCTGAAGTTTTTGCCACTTAAGGGCCTCTTTTTTCCATGATGATCCTGCACATACCTAAAGCCTTTCAAAAACTAGGCCATGAAACACCTTTGTGACACCTTTCATATTCAACATCATTGGTCAACACCTTATTACCCCCAAGGTAATGGTCAGGCTGAAGTTACCAACAAGATTCTGATCTGAATCTTCAGAAAGGTTGTTAATAACACTGATTGAGATTGGCACCTACACATTCATCTCACCCTTTGGGAATATTGTACTTCAATCGATACCCCTACCGATGCCACACCATATTCCCTTGTATATGGTGCCAAGGTCATCTTTCTGATCGAAGTCAAGATACCATCACTGAGAATTTCTCAGAAGAACCTTATGAGTGAGGAAGACACCCATGTTACAAGGCTTGCCCAGCTAGAATTACTTGATGAAAGACAGATCAAAGCTAATGATCACCTTCAGGCTTACCAAAACTGTCTCAAACAAAGATACTACAAGAAGGTTTTCCCTTGTCAACTCAATGTTGGTGACCTTGTCCTTAAAGAAAACTAGCGCACCCAACAAGATCGGGATAAGAAAGGAAAGTTTGAAGAAAACTGGTTGGGTCCCTATATTATCACCGTAAAGTATGGATCTGGGGCATACAGACTCACTACCCTTAAAGGAGAACCCTTAGAAGAACCTATTAACATCATGCATCTGAAAATATTTTATACCTAAGCCTACTTGGTGACCCTATTTGCATAAGATCAAAAAAATCAAAAAATTAAAAAATCCAAAAATAGTAAAGAGAAATAAATTTGTCCTATGGTGAAAATCTTGTCACAAACGCCACTTGTAATGGGCTTAATCATTATCTACCTCACGTCCTTATTACTTTATGACTTCACCCACCCTATCCCATCACTCCAGTAGCATACCATCCCAGACCACTTGGTATATATTTTGATTGAGCATTGGAGAATCCACATTGGCTATCCATTGTCCTGAGGTTTTTATCCCAATCTAAGCTTATGTCATTTGTTTGTTCATCGGTCAGTTTGTGTCATCATCTAGGGTCATCCATCGTGTCAGTCTCCATTTATGCCTCATCATGTCACGTCAGTATTCTCGTCCTCTGTCAAACTATGTTGCCCCTACGCTTTCACATAGGCAAGAATGATCATTTGATCCACCCCTGAGGAATTTTGACCATCCCAGGATGGTCTATCATCATTTGTCTTCATCATCCCCTTTTTTATTTATCCATGGTCAGTTTTCATTTATCTTTTCCAAACTATGTTGCCCCTATAGTTCCACGTAGGCAAGGTCGATCTTTTGATCCACCCCCAGGGCTCTTTTCCTTTCCTTTTCCTTTACTTCACTTTTTCATTGTTTCATTGGTCTCCATTAGTCCTCTTTATGCTTTTATCCATCATCTTTTCTTGAACTACAAGGGCTATGCACTTTCATGTAGGAAAGGCTAATCTTTGATCAACCCTTGAGCCCCTAGGTCTTTAGGGTGTGTCAGTCTTGTGTTGGTCTATGTCTAGTCTTTTGTCTTGTGTTGTCAAGAGTGCCCTTATCCAGCTAGTTCTTCACAAACAAGATCCCTTAATGTCAGAAGATCTGGTTAATGACAAAAATCCTATGTCATCTAGGTCACCTTAGTATAATATCCATGATTGGTCTCAACAGGATGCATCCTTCCTAATAGATCTCATCAACCCCATCCATCCTTGTGATCCTATGGCAAAGGACGTTTGAATTTGATTATGATCTTTTAATGCTTTTGGATTTTGTTTATCATTTGAGCTCCCTATTACAACTAGTTAAGATTTCCATAATCTATCATATTATGGTGTGTTTTGATTAGTCAACATAGGGACATATCTTGATCTTTTATTGTTGCTATCTACTGGGTTGTTCTCACATAGTACCCACTAGGATCCCTGGGATCTTGTGTTATGTGGGGGACATCCCTTTGTGCTTGTGGTCATCCCAATACTTGGCTCGACCAAAGTCTTTTTCACCTTGGGGTGTTGGGATAACCTTGTTTGCTATGTTTTTTTTATGCATTAGATGCTAACTTGCCTTGGTTTCATATACCCTGGTAGCTGGTGTCTTATGCTATAGAAAAAATTAGTGCCTTGAAGATGGCTAATTAAAATTAGGATTGCATCTCATAATCATTTGGTACATCCATTTCTAACCATTAACCTATGATTTTGGTTGTGCAAATATCCCCCTTCCTCTATTCTGCTCAGGATATATATAGTTTTTGACAGGTGCAATCTCCCATCATAAACCCATCATACATACATTCATGAGTCCTTATTGATACTTATGTTCATGATCTCATTATAGGTTCATTACATTTGCATTAGCATATTAAAATCATCATTGGTTCATTTTATACCCATACAGTATTAACATGTTACATACAACATCCCCTGCATCACAATTTTTTAGAACCACAAAACATGAGTCACACAAGTCCATATTTATTATACATAAAATCATACATCATGCATACTCATCATGTATAAAACCATAAATCATGCATCACATTACGACCATATCCATCATAGATAAAAATTATAAAACATGCATCACACCTACATTACATATGTTAGTAGCATCCATATAAATATCCATATATAACATAATTACATTATCATCATCACACATCATAATATAATACACATACACATATGCATAAATAGAATCATCCACCATAGACATAACATAGTATCTATAAGGGAAATCATGTATCATATAAATATCAAAACCAAATAAAGTCCATTGCATGGTCCATAATAATGTCCATGAAATACATGTCCATCATGTACATAACATCACAAAACAAAGAAAAAATACAAGGATCTGCATCACTACTCCTTTGTACTATCCATCCATCCTGCACCTATCAAAATATAGCATCTTGTCACCTTCCAAAAGAGTTTCCCACATTCGACCGCTGTGGAGAATCAGGTACTGATCCTCTGCATGGAAGTGTCCCTTGTGACTCACTATATACTTGGGTCTATGTCCCTAATGTCTGGGATGGCGCTGACATCTAAGGAGTTTGTCAAATATACTAAAATGTGTGATGTGTTGGATCTGGAATCCCCTCTCTCATGTGCTCAAAACTCTTTGTAGCCTAATATCTAGTGGCATTATGCTCATGTCTGTACCTATTTTGGTCTCTGGTGATAAGCCCCTCTCTTGTGTCCATGCATCCTGAGCCAACCTCAGCTGATCTCTTTATGCTGTCAGCCGTGTCATCTACTCTGTGGTCCTATCTCTCTCATCCCGCATAGCCTAAATCTAAGCCTGTAATCCCTCCACATCTAACCCTATCTCATCCCCACTACCATGTACTACCTATGACTGACTCTACACTAATCTCTCTTTGTGCTCTCTGCTCAAGTCACTGTTGCATCCATCTCTCCCTGAATGGTCTTTATTTGCCTTTGTAAGGTGTGCATCTCCTCCCACATCACCTGTATCTATGTCTATCCTCTATTTCTCTCACCCTGCAAACCTTGCACCTCTACATACAATGTGTCTCTCTCTCTTTGTACAAGATCTAATTGGGCCTCTACTACCTCCACCCTCGCCTAGCCTCCCCTAGAGTTGTCTCTGTAGTGGCCACCCTATCTTGGAGCTCTCTCCTCTCCCCCAACAATCCTACCATCTACACCCTCAATGTCTCCATCTCTCTCTCGACTTGCTTTTGACACTCTACTGAGACCTGCTCTATTGCCTCCCTAGGTTCTAGCTGTCCCCTCACCTCTGCAATAGTCATCATGGCATGTAACCTATCCCACTCCCATGTCACCCTAGATAGCTCAACCCATACTCCCTCCATCTCTACTTATAGCCCATCTCTCTCCCTCTCTGCCTCTGAGACCAATTGATACATGATCAAACCATAACACCTCTTTCTTGTGGCCTCCTCTCTTTGCACCTCCACCTCTGCACTCCTTAGCTCCTCCTCCGTCACCCATAGCATCACCTAGGCCCACCTTGATAAAACATCTAGATCCTCAACTGGTGCAGTTGGTAATACTGCTAATGGCTCCACGTGAACCTCCATGTCCATGGCATTGATCTCTACCACATCCTATACCTGCTCAACGTTGCTCGTAGCTCGAATCCTCCTTAGCTACCCTCTCCTCCCCACTCTCATCTTCCTCCTCGGTTGTCCCACAACTCTCGCCTCTCCCTCAAGCTCCTCTCCCTCCTCACTTGTCTCTATCTCTAGCACTTGGGGCTCTTGCTCTACCCTGATCTCTGGCTGAATCCTCCTATGTCGTCTACTCCTTCGCATCCTCTCTAGATGATCTCTGGCCTCTATCTCCCCTTGTGCTCCATCCTACTACCTTGTTGCCCCCACCTCCTCCTTCTTTGCCCCTACCTAAACTCTCCTCCATCGTACCTTGATACCTATGCTGTGTTGTACAATTCCTCCCTCCACCTCATCCACCATCTCCACCTCTGGCTCACTCCCATCCTCCTATCATGCTACATCTATCTCTATACCTCTCCCATACTCCTGTAATGGCACATCCATCCCCTCACCCATATCCATCCTCAATCTAGCCCTCCTTCGATGTATCCTCCTCCTCCTCCTCCCCTCTAGCCGTCCTACAGCCTTAACCTCATCCTCTCCTATTCCCTATTGTCTAGCACCCCCTACCTCCCCTTGTTGCTCCTATACCCTTTGCTCCTATCTCTCTCTAGCCAATCGACACTCATCATCTGATTTGAACCTAAAGGCTCCCATAATCAACACTACAGGTGTAATCCTATCCCACCAGTGGTTGAAGAACCACCAGGCATACCACACTATCACTCCTGCATCCTCAACCCCAACACCCCTCCTTGGGTAGTGTGCCTGATATGTTGCTACCCACGCCTCTCTAGTAGCCCTTGGTGAAATGGAACCTCCCCATAGCCACTCTCTAGTGAGCTGACGAAACATGGTAGGAGCTATTGGAATATCCTGTCTTGTCCCAAATTTCCTCACCACTCTATTTGGCCAATGAGCCTCCACTATGTGAGGCTGGCTCCCAATTAGGATGCATCTACTCAAAAAATAGCCTTGATGTCCCCTCTCCTCATCCCTCCGTCCCCTAAATCAATGAAACCTGTATGGACACCATACTATGTCCACCTCCTGCAAGCCATCAAACACTCTCCTCCATCCATCCATCTATCCTTGCATCTCATACTGCAACACCTAGCCACTAGCCTCCCCATACCCCTAAGCCATAGGCTCTCCATCATCCTCCTCTCCTCTCCTCACCACTAATGGCCTCGTCACCATAATATGCTCCCATGCCCAAACCTGCAATAGGGTCATGTGTGTCACACTCAATGATCCTAGGTAATAAATCACATGCATATCTCTATATAGCTATGCTAATAAACATGAACCCCATGAGAACTGTCCCTTTTGCCACTCAATAATATGTCAAACTACCTCCATGAACCATAAACTATAGAATTTCCTGCTCTAGTCTAGCAACAATATCCTACTAATTAGTCTGTATAGATGCAGTGGTAAGGCTAGCACCCCCAGTGCCAAACATCTGTCGAAGTCCAACTATCCCTTATGAATGGGTAGATCATCTTGACCAAATAGCACCGAGATAGTGTAATCTAACTCTGCCCCTCTGGACACCACCTCGCTCCCTAACTGCCTGAATATGGGTAGCCTCGAGATGCACCATACATCCTCAAGGGTCAATTTCATCTCCCCTATAGGAATATAGAAGGTTGACGTCGCCGAACTCCATCTCTCTATTAGTGCTATCAACATCACTCGATGCGCTCTCATCAACAAATAGTGTAAAAAGTGTTGTAATCCTGCTTGCTCCAGTGTTGCATGGGCTACTCTGGTCATAGCTACAATAGTTTCTTCCAGTACATCAGAATTTCGCTCATGATTTCGCAACTAGTCAAAACTCTACATCCATATTCACTTGACTATCATTTCACTTTATTCCCAGCCCCGGGACATCGCTTGTTTCCCTCTCTTCATTTATTTTTCCTCCCCCCTTCGCTTCACCCTTGTTGAGGTGGACCTACGCTGCAATGGGGCAGACCCGACCAAGTCCGGGTGGCCTCACCCCCTCCCATGGGGCAAACTCACCCCACGTCTGGGTGGACCTGCCATGGGTCAGGGAAGATGCACCCCGCCGCGAGGTAGAGACTCCCTAGGCCGAGGTGGATACACCCCTGCCCATGGGGTGGATCTACCTCGAGCTAGGGAAAATGCGCCCTGCCCATTGGGTGGACACGCCCTGGGTCAGGGCAGATACACCCTCACCCATGGGGCGGATCTACCCTGAGCTAGGGTGGATGGGACCCTCTGCAGGGTGGAGCTACCCTGAGTCAAGGAAGACTCACCCCAACTTGGGACAGTGCTACCCTGTAGAGGGGCAGATTCACCTTTCATGGGATAGTTCTAGCCCTCTAGAAACCTCCTAAAATTCGCCTTTCTATCTACCCAGCCAAAAACATCAAATTCTAACTCCTACCCATTTTCCTATTCTGTCCCATCAACAAAGCCCATCTCTTCAAATTTGCATAAAAACTTCAAAATGTATTGAAAATGCTTAAAATACATGAAAAGGGTTTTGTTGCTAACCTAGCGAGGAATTGCATAATGGTTGAAGAATTTTCACACCTCGTCCGTGCGGTGGATGATCTCTATCTCATTATCCCTAGGCATTGTCACCCCTCATCCTCTTCATCTCCTCTCCTCTTCTCTCAACTACTATAATGCAAATGAGGTGAATTAACTTCTACAATTACCTTTTAATCCTTTCCCCCTTTTTTTTACCTTTTTAAAATAAAGGGTATTTTTACCTTTTATTTAACCTTTTTTTTCCTCCAACTAATTCCCTATCTTCCTAGGGCCACCATCCATAAACTGTACATTTGTTTGACTTCATTCAAAATGAAAACCTACTTGATTTTTGGAGCTCTTTCCAACCATGCCCTCTATTTTCTCATATCGAGAAGTCACCCGGCCCCCCCTTTTCTTCCCTAGTCACCCTCTTGAGGGGGCATACCCTATCGCTCTGTCCATTTCTTCAGTCATGGTCATTCCCCCTATATTTGGGCAGCTCACACATCTCTCCCATGCTGGGGCATCATTTTCCAATCACTTACTCTATAGAGTCATTTGCATTTTCTTTTATTTGAAACACTATTATTCTAACAATATTTCGAAGAGGGGCAAAATGTAGACATCTAAATTTGGCCACTTCCATATGGTCAAATTTTTCCACTTTATTCGTCTATTTCATTAATATTAATTAAACAATTGATTTAATTAATGCTTCATTTTCTGCCTAAGGTTCCTAAAGTATTTAATCAAATAATTAAATACTTAACCTTATCTTTTTCCTCTCTAAATTAAATAAACATGTCAATTTAATTTAATTTAGTCATTTGGATTTTTAAACCAATTTTAAATTCCTCCTTTTTCTCTCTCCTTGTCACATCCTCCATAACCCTCTTCTAATCTAGATTAATTTAATTAATTCATGATTAGGATGTGCACACCTTAATCAAGATTAATGTCACATCCTCCTACATTTGCCACTTGCTTCTAAACCCTCATTAATTTTCTTAATCATATGTTTGCACAACCTTAATCAAAGTCATTAGCCACATTTAGCATGCCTTTTTAGTCAACCTTTTCATATCCCATATTTGGCATTGACTCTCTTTCCCATGTGAATTTTTAATTCACATTTTATCTTTCCAAGACTTACCTTATCCCCATGCAACTTCTAGAACCTTTTGACCTCTCACATCACCCATGTGTCAAAATCCCACCTTTTTGGAAACCTCCTCTTAAGCACTAGATTCTCCCAAGCATGTGAATTTTTAATTCACATTTATTTCTCCAACTACTTTCTCTTTTCCTATGGAGATTTTTGAGGAATTCTAAAATTCCTTAAATGTCTCTTTCAATCTCACTTGGGGACAATAAGTTTCTTTTTGAAGAAATATTCTCATCCCCAAAGGTACTTGCAAGGTACTTGTCCTTCCTCCACATCATGCACTCTCCTTCCACCTCACCTACACATCATCACATCCTTAGCCACTTCATATTCCACATGTCAAGATTTGAGGGATTGTGAGTCCTCAACTCACCATAGCCCTTCATCTTGGCCTTGTTGGATAAATCTCAACCATTGAATTATCTAGATAATTAAAATTCCTCTATAAATACACCCTCTTCTAATGCATTTATAACACTTAGCCATTTGCACCCTTATGCTACCAAATTGCCCACTCAATTTGCAAGCATCATTTTAGCCACTTAGTCTCTTCCATTTTCATTCATCACATTTTTCAACTTTCATTTATCCATCTCCATAGCCATCCAAGGAGCACACAAGCATTCAAAAATCAAGGGCCAACCAGGATATTTCAACAACACAAAGAAGCTATAATCACTTGTTATCTTTTTATCTTATTTCTGTGTTATCAATTCCTTAGGCTAATCTTTGAGGTGCCTTTTGTGTTTTTCCTTATTGCATAATAGTTGTTTTGCATATTTAGAATAGGATAAACATTTAGGATCACAAATACAATGATGGTTGAGTGCTTATAAGAGTAAAACCCTAAATGAGAAAGGGATTTAAGATCATGACAAGTGTTAATATCTCATGAAATGAGACATAATGACCTAGTAATAGCTCAACTAATAAAAGAATAAAAGAACTCCTAAGTTTAGCCAAAGTGAATTAGAATAAATTAGACTAATAATTAGTTAATTATTAATTAATTATTGGCTAATTCATGATTACTCTAACACTACATCATCAACTATATTGGGTATGATATAGATTTTGAGCTAGCATACTATGTGGTGTGAATCTCTTACATAATTGAGTATGAGAGAATATTCATATCACTAGACCATTGGAAGAAAAATCACAAGAACCTAGATATCCTTATGCATAGGGAAATGATAGTGTGGTGACAATTTAGGTTGGGTGATGTACCTTATTAGCAACAAGCCCTAGATGACATAGTTACATGTTGGCATACTGTTGTCATTGATTTCAAAAGGTTTCATTGATGTCAAGGGGAAAATAAATGGCGAGCTTGGATTTCATGGAGCTTAGTGGATCAGTGTCTAGAAGAGTTGTAAAATGATGGAGAGAAGAGTATGTTTTTTAAAGTTTGGAAAGCTGCTCAAAAGATATAAAGTTGTCATGTAGTTTAGGCATGTTTTGCAAAGGTTACTTCTAGTAGTCAAAAGAGTAAACTAATTCTAGACTTGATATTTGTTTTTCAAGAGCTTCTTAGAGGTGTGAATTGAAAATCTAGAGATATAGTAAGTTTAGAATTGTTTTATGTTTGCTCTCAAATAGAATTAGGGGTTTGCTGATAAACCCTAAGTGTTATGGTCATGGAATTGAATAGTTTTTATGTTTTTATTTTGACTGGAGATGGATAGTACCATGTCACTCAAGTGATAACTCTAGCCATTGGTGTTGTTAGGATGATTGTTCCCTTTTCCTTGCACTATCAGCTGGTGGAGTTAGTGTGCATCGTGACTATCCTTCATATCATGTTTTGATTTCTACCATGAGAAAGTGTTTATGCCATGTGTGATGGAGATGATCAGCCATGAAGATCGATGCATGTGAGATCAAACAACTATCATGATGCTCCTTTGTATCACAGTTTGAAGTCTACAACAATCAATCCTTTGTGTGATATGTGATAAGCTCTTTAGAAGATCAAGAATAGAGGATGAAGAATATTGATTAGATGGCTATCGCATGTGTTCTCCACATCATGATTTGTATTTGCATTAGCCAAGGAAAAAATGAAATATACAATAAGGAAGGATCAACGATATAAAATAAGTGATAAAGATCCAATGGTTAGCACATCATTGCTTCACATTGAATTTTTGAAGCAAACAAAAGTAAGAAATTTGTGATATGTGATGTAAGCTATTGGTGATGTTAGCAAGGTTAGATGGCATGGTATTATTTCATGATGCAAGCTCTTCACATTGACAAAGTTATTTCTTAGGCACGAAGAAAAAATGCAATGAGAAAAAGATAGTGAAATATGACATCATCTTGGATAAATGAAAGCTTAATATTGCATCACAAGGTTTACTCATATCACGAATAACATTCTTTGCACATAAACTAAGTTGTGATAGAAAAATAGGATGTGATGGGTATTTAATGGTGGAGATGATAAGACTGAGATAGGAAGGATATAGCTATATCTCTTGACATCACCAATATGAAGGTCAATGTCTCATGCAAAGTAGCAATACATTAATTGAATGTGATGGATATGATTATAAAGTGAAAGTGATCAACAATGTCAGTTGAAAAGGAGATCAATCTGATGGTGATGTTTTAAAGTTGAAGGATGAACGAAGATCTTTCAGATGGATGGTGCGAAGAGTTTGATCAATGACCCAAGTTCAAAGTTGATGATCACAAATGGCTATCTCATTATGAATCCTGGTTAGGTCTGGTAGCCAACACAAAGAATGAAGTTAATTGGTCTACCTACTCCAGTGACCACTTGATTGGAGATTTGATATGCAGAATGATGACACATATTTCCAAGGTGATCAAGATCAAGATTAGATCAATTAAGCAAGGAAATTCATTTAATACATATTAGTGTTAGGTTTTTTTAAGGATGACATGTTTAACAAATACAATTAATCAAAAATTGATGATGTCGGCATATAGTTCGATGATCAAGTAGCTTTCTAAAGAATATAACAAGAGAGAAAACCATAGAAGATGATTTGTACAAGGGTGCAAAGCTCAAGGAAATGATTGCAGGTTAGCGAAGGAATGCAAAAAGAAGACAATCATGAAATTGTCTAAGTGTTGAGTGTGCATGTAGTAGAGAGTCAAAGAAAAAAGAAAAAGAGTGGACAAAGAATGCACATGTGAAGATTGAGTAGAACCCAAATAAAATAGAGAATATCATTAAGGGTTTGTATTCAAGGTGTAGAGCAGAGCAAGAATAAGGTGTAAGGGAGAGAATTGAGTTTCAAAGGCAGCAACAAAAAGTTCTATATTTGCAAATTGAATTTCAACATAGAATTGAGTTCATTAAGAACAAATTGTAATAACTTGCATTGTAAATCTGATTGGTGGGTGTCATAAGATATCTAGTTAGGTGCTTAGATTATGGAGTTTTCCTTTCCTTGGAGTGGGTGTTCCTAAAACCATGGGATTGGTGTCTCCTTAGGGTTGGTCCCCTTAAATAATGTAAATAGAAGAATTGATTGTGAAGCTAGATTACGATACTAGATCCTAGTAGCTATTCTCACTGTTGGTTTTCCCATCTTGGGTTTTCCATGTATATCTTGTGTTATGTGCAACTACGTGTGAATTCTTGTCTCTCTACATGTTTAGTTTTATCTACATTAAAATGGTTAAAAGGAATAAATCTACTAAAAGTATTTAGGGCTAAATTTGAATTGATCTATTGATACACCCCCCTCTCAATATATTGTTGTATTCCAACAATTGGTACTAGATCCTTGCTTCCCTTGGAGAAGTTTAATCAACTCGGCTAGATCTTGGACAAGTGAACACAATGGCTACTCAAGAGGGTTCATCTACAAACAAGGAACCTCTATTTGATGGATTAGACTATGATTTTTGAAGCATTAAGATGGAGACATATTCAGAATCATTAGGTTTTGATGTATGTATGTTAGTTGTGAAAGGATATACACCTCCTACTACTCTTCCCACTAACCCAACTAATAAAAAAGAGTATACGAACAATGGAAAGGAAAAGCATGCTATTCTTTATGGAATGTATAGTTCATACTTTGTCAAGGTGTTGCATTGTGGCACTAAACATGATGTTTGGGGAAAGTTGAAGAGAATATATGAAGGAGATGACAAAGTAAAATTGAGAAAGATACAAATCCTTACATCAATGTTTCAAAGTCTTTAGATGACTGAAGAAGAAAATATTATAGATTATTTGCTCAGAGTTGATGAAATAGTGAACTCGTAATTAGAGTATTCAGAGAAGTGAAAGATACAATCATTATGAAAAAGGTTCTAAGGTACATTCCATCCAAGTATGATCCTAGGGTCATACAATAGAGGAATGAAGAGAAATAGATAAACTCACTCTTGATGAACTGCATGGAATATTTACAACATATGAAATGAGAATGGGAAATGGTGAGTCATCTAAATGAGAAGTTGGGTTCAAGGCTATCAACAAGGAGAAGGCCAAGGCTCTCAAGGAAGTCAAGGAAAGTGTTTCTACATTCAAACATGAAGAGACTGATGAGGAAGAAGCAAACTTCATCAAAATATTAATGAGAGGCTCTGACAAGTTTAGAGGTAAGTTACCCTTCAAGTATTTCAACTATGGTAGACTAAGACACTTTTATATTAAATTTCCTTACAATAAGAGGGATAAATCTCAACAAGAAGAAGATAATAGAAAGAAGAAGCTCTACTATCCTAAAACGAAGAGTTTTGGGAAGAGAAATAAAAGTGTTCATTCAAGAGGAAAGTGATTCATCTGATGCTTGTGATAGTTCAAATGATAAACAAGATTGTGCTATTGTAATGGAAGAAGAAGAATTTATTTTTATGGAGAAATAATCTATCAAGTAGAAAGATGGAGAGGTTGAATACCTCAGCGAGGAGGAAGCTAGAGGCGACCTTGAAGGAGAATTGATCTATGCCTTAGAAGAGGTTGATAATGTAGCATAAAAAAAAGTAACCCTTTTTCACGCTTAATTTGGCAATGAATGATTAATAATAAAATGCACTTAATGGTGCCTTATTTAGGGTTTTTTAAAGTGCATCTTTACATTTTCACACTAATCTAGGGATTTATTAAGTAATTGAGGTTAATTTGAGATTAATTGGCCCCCTTCAATTCAAATCCAATCCTAATTAATTACATTTTTCGAGGGATGAATCTCAACACTCTTAAATAATATTACACAACACTTAATTTTTCAAGGAATGTGCCCTAGGATAGTGACCTAGGACCCATTCATTACCTAGTGAATTGATCCTCACTAGGTCTTAGGAACCCCTTTTGACATGACATTTCACATCCCTCTCGAAATGTGTCCTAATTAAGTATTCTAGGACCCATTTTCCCTATGGAAAATGGTTCCTCACTTAACTTAGGAAACCCCCCTTGGGATATGTATTTGGTAGTATTTTAATGATTTCAAATCCTAGATTTGATGTCGACTTGTGTTATTTTAATTTTAGGATTTAATCTTAAGGTATGTATACATACAAGGCTATTTCAATTAGTTTTATCTAAACATTTTTATGAGAAATCAAGAGTAATTTCATAAGAGCATTATAGAGCATTCAAGAGAATTTAATAAGGCATTCAAGCGAAGATTATCAAATTTTATTGCAGCAATCAAGGATCTATGTGTTGATGTAGCATTGGAGATCCATTTCAAGCACTTTTTTGACACTAATGTGTTGATGCATTTTTTTGAGATACATCAAGAAGGCATACTGCATCATGCATTTCAATCAAATCTATGTGTTGCATTTTTTTGAGCTAATGTGTTGATGTATCATTAACACATTCAATCATGATGCACTATGCCTTCTTGTTGTAACATAGAATCCAATTCAAGCATTTTTTCAATGCTAATGTGTTGATGTATTTTTTTGAGCTACATCAAGAAGGCATAGTGCATCATGCATTTCAATCAGATCAATGTGTTGATGCATGATGCATTATGTCTTCTTGATTTAGCATAGAATCCAATTCAATAAGATCTATATGTTGATGCTTTTTTTTGAGCTAATGTGTTGATGGAGCATTGGAGATCAAATTCAAGCATATTCAAGGTGTTGTTTCTAATAAAGTATTGTGATCAAGATCTACATACATTGAGGCCACTTCATGCAAGATTTTTGATTTATACTCTAAGGTTCAAATAAGGATTGGTGAGTTGTGGCATTACATTGTTCATTCATCTTTCCTTTTATGCATCATTTCATTACAAGGTTTAATTACCAAAATGGGGTTTGACCAAGGAAAAACCCTATTCCTTACAATCAATATTCTTCTAAAAAAAGTTGTTAGAGCTATCAAAGTTTTCATCTTCCTTGCAAGATCACAAAAAGTATTCTATACAACTTAGTTCTGACTTTCGGGAGATGAACACTTGGGATCTGGAAGTGCAGACATTGAAGAATAGAACACATAAATTTATTTTCTATAACTTGAGTAGGGACCCATTCGCCACTAGGTGAATGAGTCCTTAGTGAGGCCTAAAAAAGAACTTTTTGTAATAGGTACACATTATTTGATGCTCTTAAAACCTACCTTTTTATTCCTATATTGGTTAGGTTTGATTTCTGATTCTTATTTATGTATTATAGCCCTCATAAATTGAATGAAACAAACTAGTCAAAATTGGGTTCATCCCTTTGGTGATCCATTTGGAGTGAAACTCTTTTTATATCTTTTAGATAATATAAGAGAAGAGATTGATAATTTGAAAAAAGAGAATATGCATCAAAAGAAGTGTGCACAAAAGGATACTAAAAAATTAACTAAGGATCTTGAAGAATCAAATTAGATGGTGGTGAGTCTGAAACTGCAAGTGGAGGAAGCCAAGAGAATTGAAGAATTTGTCAAATATAAATTGGAGTCCGATGTTGACAAATGTATGTAGCTAGAAACAAAAATAGTTGCATTAAGAAAAGACTTGGAAAAGTATAGAGAACAAATAGAAACAAGCCTAAAGCATAAGGGAAGCTTGAAGATTCTTGATGGATTATTAAGCACACAAAATCCTTCATGCTATGAGAAATATTGTTTAGGTCTTGAGAAAGGAAAGAGAACATTTTTTAGCACTTTTGCAAAATTATATGAGAGATTTAGGGAAGAAGAAAATTTTGGTTTAGAGAAAGAGAAAGCTTGCACGAAGATTATATCTAGATAAGAAAAGAAGATTGTTGAGGTAAAGAAAAACTATGAAGAAAAGAAGCTCATTGTAGACAAGAAAACTCAATTAGTTCCTATTCATCATCATCAGAAGAAGAACATTTAAGAAGAACTGATGTTGATGGATTCACAAGGGTACAAGATCTTAGGAAGCCAAGATAAAGAAGACCCCATCATCTTTCTCTAGGAAATTCTATGACCAAGTACTCTCCATACTTTTATGGGTGATGTTATACATGTAATAAGTTTGGTCATAGTGCTACTAGAGATTGTAAAGTCATTCCTAAGATACTTACAAATTTTGTAATAAAAAATCAATTTTCTCCTCTAGTTGATATGATTGTAATGTGTTATAATTATAATAATTTTGTTCATATAGCTAAAAAATTTAGAAAAAAATTCATAAGGCCAAATGTACAGTATGAGAAAAAGAAAAAGAAGCCCCCTAAAGTAAATAAAGAGTCTAAAGTTCCTGAAAAGAAGGAAGAGAAGGTAGAAAAGGAACCTAAGAAGGCATTGAAAGGAAAAGAGAAGAATTGGGCCACATTATCAATGATTGCAAAAATGATATTTCATGCCAAAAAGAAAACTTGTGGGTGAGTGATAGTGGTTTCTCCAAACATATGACTGGGGACAAGAGCAAGTTCATCCAACTGAAGAAATACAAGGAAGAATCAACTATTTTAGGTGATAACACTGCTGTGAAAATTTGTGGAAAAGGAATATTGAGCATAAATGGTAAAAATCCCACAAAAAATGTCCTTTATGTTCAAGGTTTGAAATATAGTAGGCCTATTATGTGTTAGTCAGATTTGTGACAATGGTTATAAAGTCACATTCAATTTAGAAGGTTGTAAGATAAAGAAGAATGGAAAAACAATTGCACAAGGAGCTAGAACTAATAGTAACCTTTATAATCCAAGTGAAGTAAAATATGAGAATTGTCTGATAGGTCAAGATGATGTGAGTTGGTTGAGGCATAGGAGATTGGGGCATGTGTAATTTTGACAATTTGGTAAAAGTGAGCTCAAAATGGCTAGTAAGATACATGCCTAAGATAACTAAGCCTACAAATACCATTTGCAAAGAATGTCAGTAGGGAAAGCAAACAAGGGTTAAATTTTAAACTAAAGAATATTCAACTACAAAACCCTTGCAAGCTGGTTCATACTAATTTGTATGGTCGTACAAGGACAAGAGATCTAAAAAGTGAAAAATATTCCATGTTGTTGATTGATGAGTATTCAAGGATAACATGGGTAACCTTTCTAAAGGATAAATCACTAGCATAAATGAGAGATTCAAGATATTGAGCCTTGGTTGAAAAGGATACTAGTAGAAGGATCAAATTATTAGGCTTAGATAGAGGTGGATAAGTCACATCAAATGAATTCATTAGATATTATGAGAAACATGGAATTAAAAGACAATATTCTCTACCAAGAACTCAACAGCAAAATGGAGTAGTTCAGAGAAAGAACATGGTACTTAAGGATATGGCCAAAGAAATGCTTGATGAGGCCAAGTTATCGGATTTATTTTGGAGAGAGTAGTTCATACTATAGCCTATATTCAGAACAAAGTCCAAATAAGAGTAAATAGTGATAAAACTCCTTATGAACTATGGTACAGTAAGCCTGCATCTGCCAAGTATTTCAAAGTGTTTGGTAGCAAATGATACATCAATAGAGAAGAAGATAACTTGAGAAGATTGATTCTAGATGTGATGAAGGAATATTTCTTGGATATTCCACCCAAATTAAAGCTTACAAGTTCTATAACAAGAGATTGCACAAGATTGTTGAAAACATCAATGTCAAGATTGATGAAGGAATGAAACATGCTAAGTGTAGTAAAAACAACTTTGAAAGTAATTCAAAAGATGAAGAGGAGATTGTTGCTAATGAAGAAGAGTTATGCTGAGGCTAGCAAGGATGAGAGCTAGATAAAAGCGATGGAAGAAGAACTCAATCAGATTGAGAAGAATGAAACATGGGAATTGGTTCCTAGACCCTCAAGCAAAAATGTGATTGGCACTAAATGGGTGTTTAGAAATAAGCTAAATGAAGATGGTGTTGTAGTAAGGAACAAAGAAAGATTAGTGCGTAAGGGGTATGCACAATTTGAGGGCATAGAATTTGAAGAAACATTTTCACTTGTTGTAAGATTAGAAGCTATCAGAATGTTTCTTGCATTTTTTAGTTTACAAAGGATTTAAATATATCATATGGATGTTATTTTTTTTTTCTAAATGGAATCCTTGAAGAAGAAGGCTACATTAAATATCCAAAAAAAATTCAGCTGTCAAAAGATGAAGCCTATGTTTGCAGATTAATGATAGCATTGTCTGGTCTAAAACAAGCACCAAGCGTATGGTACTCAAGATTAGACCAGTGCCTACAAAAACAAGGATTCAAGAAAGGATGTGTAGACAACAATTTGTATTTCAAAACTAAAGGTGAGCACATGATTATAGTTGTTGTAAATGTGGATGATATCATATTTGGTGGAAATAATGGTAAAATGTGCAAAGAATTTGTTGTCCAAATGCAAGATGAATTTCAGATGTCCATGTTAGGATAATTGTCATTTTTCCTTGGTTTACAAATTGCACAAACTGATGATGGGATATTTATATCTCAAAACTAAGTATGCCAAGGAAATTCTTAAGTTTAGAATTGAGGAAAATAGACTAGTTAGTAACCCCATGATGACTAGATGAAAATTGATCAAATTAGATGAGTCCCCAAATGTAAATCAAACAATGTACAAGTCTCTGATCAGAAGCTTGTTGTACTTAACAACATCAAGACTAGACATTACGTAGGTAGTGTGTATGGTTGCAAGATTTTAGGTTGCTCCCAAAGAGTCATGTGTCAATGTAGTGAAAATAATTTTTAGGTACATCTAAAGAACTATTGACTATGGACTATGGTTTCCCAGCAACAAATATTTCACTCTAACTACTTATATAGATGTTGATCGGGATAGAAGTGTAGATGATAGGAGAAGCATTAGATGTGGTACATTTTTCTTAGGAGACAAGATTGTATCTTGGATGAGCAAGAAGCAAGAATCAATCACCCTTTCTACAATTGAAGCAAAATATGTAGCAACAACAACATGTTGTACTCAAGTTTTATGGATGAAGTAGACACTCAAAGATATCAAGGCTAAGTACACAAAACCTATACCTATTCTTTGTGATAACTCAAGTGCAATCAACATCTCAAAGAATCTTGTGGTGTAATCTAGGAAAAAACACATATAAATCAAGTATCACTTCATAAGAGAGAAGTTTGTAGATCAGGAAGTCACCATGGAGTATGTGCCAACCAAAGATCAAGTGGTAGATATATTCACCAATCCTCTTCCCAAGGAACAATTTGAATATCTGAGGCAGAATTTGGGAGTTATTTCTCCCAAAACATATCACTAAATTTTAGTGATAGGGAATGAGTCCAAGGGGAGCTTCACAAATATTTCATTAATCCCTAAAAATAAAGAGAGAAACCAAGTTAGGTAGCTATGGTTTTACAAATTTCTAATGACTTGATGGTTGTAGATTTATAAACCTCTTCTTTCTCTTTGCATAGTTGGTCAAATGGGAAGAATATTTAAGGGGGGGACTAATTAAGTGCTGGAAGATGTTCTAAAGTGACCCTTTTCCATTGATGTCAAAGATGGAGAAAGGAAAGCAAAAGCTCATATAATTGAGCAAGGGGGATAAATTCAAGAAAATGCTCTAATAGTATGTCTCAAGTGGAGTTGTTTTGTATGTGCAAAACTAGTTTAGATGGTGCAAAGCATGAAATAGAGCATTTAGAATTAGTACATAGAATTTTGAACATTTAGTTTTTCCATCAATGATAAAGGGGGAGATTTTTGGCATAATTTTGTCATTGATTTAAAAATGTGTCATTGATGTCAAAGGGAAGATCAATGGTGAGATTGGATTCCATGGAGCTTAGTGGATCAGTGTCTGGAAGAGTTGTTGTGGAATGATGGAGAGAAGAGTATATTTTGGAAATGTTGCAAAGTTTCTCAAAAGATGTAAAATTGTCATGCAATTTTGGCATGTGGTTGTAAAGATTACCTCTAGAAGTCAAAAGAGTAAGCTAGTTCTAGAATTGATATGGGTTTTTCAAGAACTTCTCAGAGGTATGAATTGTAGATCTATAGGAGATATATTAAGTTCAAATTTTGATTATGTTTGCTCTTGAAAAAAATAATGGTTTTGATGATAAACCCTAAGTGTTACAGTCATGGAATTGAACAATTTTTATGGAGATGGCCAGTAGTAGGTCACTTAAATGATAACATGTGCCATTAGTGTTGTTGGGATGAATGGACCCTTTGACTTGCACTACCAGTTGGTGGAGTTAGTGTGTATCATGACCATCCTTCATATCATGTTTTGATGTCTACCATGGGAAAGTGTTTATGTGATGTGTGATGTAGATGTTCAACAATGAATATCGATGCATGTGAGATCCAACTACTATCACAGTGCTCCTTCGTATCACAGTTTGAAGTCTATAGCAACCAAGAATTTGTGTGATATGCGATAAGCTCTTTAGAAGATCAATGATGGAAGTTGAAGAATGGTGATCAGATGGATATCACATTTATTCTTCACATCATGATTTGTATCTGCATCAACCACTTGAGGAAAAGCTATAATGTACAATAAGGAAGGATCAATGGTAGAAAACAAACAATGAAGATCCAATGGTCAGCAAATCATTGCTTCACATCGTATTTGTGAGGAAAATAGAAGTAAGTGATTTGTGATATGTGATGTCAAAAAGGAGAAATGGCACAATATGATTTCATCATGTAAGATCTTCACATCACAAAAATTATCTCTCAAGAACAAGGCAAAAATGTGATGAGTGAAAGATAGTGGAATATGACATCATCTTGGACAAATGGTAGTTTAATATTGCATCACAAGGTTTACTCATATCACAAATAACATTATTTTTGTGAAAATGAAGTTATGATAGTCAAAGAGGATGTGATGGGTATTCAATGGTGGAGATGGTAAGATGGAGATCAGACAGATATTGCTATATCTCCTCACATCATGAATATGAAGGTTGGTGTCTCATGCAAAGTAGTGATACATTAAGTGAATGTGGTTGATATGGTTACAAAGTTAAAGTGATCAATGGCATTAGTTGAAAATGAGATCAATCTGATGGTGATTTTTTAAAGTTCAACAATGAATGAAGATCCTTTATATGGATGATACAAAGATTTTGATCAATGACCCAAGTTTGAAGTTGATGATCACAAATGACTATGTCAGTATGAATGCAGGTTAGATCCATTAGTCAACACAAAGATAGAAATTAATTGGTCTACGTCCTCCAATGTCTAGCTAATTATAGATTTGATATGCCAAATGATGACACATTACCAAGGTGATCCAGATCAAGATCAGATCGATCAAGCAAGGAGACACATTTAATGCATAGCAGGGTTAGCATTTTGAAGGATTCGATGTTTAACATATACAATGAATTATAATTTGATGATGTTGGAGTACAGTTGGATGATTAGGTAGATTGTTGAAGAATATAGCAAGAGATAAAACCCTATAAGATGATTTGTACAAGGGTGGAAAGATTGAGGAAATGATTGTAGGTCAGTGAAGGAATGCAAAAAGAAGACAATCAAGAAATTGTCTAAGTGTTGAGTGTGCTTGTAGTAGAGATCATAACCAACATTCTCCTGATTGAGCTAATAGGTAGATCCTTCCATTAGCCTCATTTAGATTATAGACATTACCATTTGTCCTTGTTCCTTCAATAACTAGTCTTCCAAAACCTTCCTTTCTAATTTCAGATCCATTAGCATGAAAAGTAATATTGTATCCTCTTTTTCATATTTGATTGACACTCAGGAGATTATGTTTTAGAACTTTGACATAAATGAAATATTCAATTTTATTCTTTCCATTAATTATTATATCACCTTTTTCACATATTTATGCTGACTTATCATCACCAAACTTAAAAGATCTGTCATTAACCTTCTTGAGACTAATGAAATTATTTTTATCACTAGTAATATTGTGAGAACACCCACTATCAATCACCCAAGCATTTTCTTCTTCTTTTGCATGAAAGGAAATACATACTTCTATTGAATTTTCATTAACCTTATTATTCTACAAGGTACCAAACCTCTTGCATTCTCTCTTCTGTCTCCATTATATCCATCTTTAGAAGAACAACTGATTTATTTAGTTCATAGAAACCTCTTTTTACTTTCTCTCTTTTTTCGTCGTCAATAGAATCTTTATAGGGACACTTAGATGCAAAATGACCAATCCTTCAATAATTAAAACATTTGAATGATAGCTTACCTTTGTACTTTCAAGTGCATTTCTTTAATATTTTCAAAAATTTTGCTTCAACTCCATCAAAGTCATCATTTTAATCAGAAATTTCTATCTTTTTATTTGATTTGAATGCAACTTCCTTCTTTGAGACATCTCTATCAAAATTTCACATTTGAAAGGCAGTCAAAGAACCAAACATTTCATCTTTAAATTATTGGTCTAAATTATTGGATTCCTCAATATCAAACACTTTATGACTATAATATTTGGGAAGAGATCTTGGGACCTTCTTTACAATCTCACTTTCTTTTACTTTTCCACCAAGATGTCAGTGATTCCATAGATAACTTCATGCACCCAAAGTATATAAATTGCAATATATTCATCCTTAGAGTCTCAAATATGATTTTAAAGATCTACATATTTACTCGCTTCACTTTAGAATCTCCTTCATAGATGCTAATAATCTTTCCCTAGACATATTTAGCGAAATTGTAATTCATCACCTTCAAAAGCTTTGAATCGGCTAATCCACATAATAAAGATTTGTTAGCCTTGACATTGAATTCATATAGCCTAATCTCAACTGGATCTATTGGAGGAGTAGTAGGAGCAACATATCCATCCTTGATTGATTACCAAACGAAAAACCCTAGAGAGTTTAGGTTTCATTCCATTCTCAATTTCTAGAAAGCAAAATTAGTCTCATCAAACCTAAGACCGTTGTATGAACTATCATGTGCCATCTCAAATCTTTACCTCAAACCGTTAAGCTTTTTTAGAGGAACTTGGCTCTTATACCAATTATTGAATACACCTAGAGACTAAGAGGAGGGGTGAATCAATTTTATCAAAAAATTAAGCATTTCTAAAATTTAGAAATCTTTGGAACAATTCAAACTTATTAACTCAACCAAAACTCTTAATTAGATATAGTAGTTTAAACCCTTGACAAGATCAAAAATCTTCAAAAATGAAAGATATAGAAATTCTATCCTTAGTTAGATCAACAATACCGAGAAGGAAAAAAAAATAGACATGCATAATGAGATACTAGATTTACATGGAAAACCCACTAAGGGAAAAGCCATAGTGAGAGTTAACTCAAAATATAAAGGCTCACTAGCAAAAATTACTTACAAACTAAGGCGCACTACCTTGGAGAAAGATATTAAGTACTTGTAGAATTGAAGCCAACACAAATTTAGGAGCAAGATATAAGGACATGATGAGATTCACTATCTCAAAGTAAGATATAATTTTTTTATAAGAGATTAAAATATTTGCAAACAATTCACTCTCTGGATTGAGGCATTAAAACACATTTGATATTTTCTTCCACACACTTTAACACTATCTTTGCTAGATTTTTAATACATTTCACATAGACACATCTTTTCACTTGTACACATCTCTCTCTTGTTGCATTAGAAATATTCTTGCATTTGTATCTACCACAACATTTCAAACCTTCAATTAGGTTGCTTAGGAAAAAGATAAGAAATGAATTCAATAGGTTGGCCACCAAAGCATAATGTGGTTCTTTCCAGAAGATAGAGAGGACCAAATACAATTTTATTACATCTTCCAATGTGATCCAAAATAATTCACATACTAGTACACATAAATCCAAGTTGACATCAAGCAAACATGTAGATGAAACATGAAGCACATAACCAATCAGCCCAAAAGCATTCTTCTAATTGTTCATTTACTCTAAGTGATTTTAATCAGGATATGTTAGGACCCAAATCTAACTTAATATTACTTCAAATCTTGGCACAAGCTTCCAAGTACATGGTGCGAGAAAGGCAACAAACCTCATTGGCTAGATATCCAAAAGTAAGCTAGAGAACCAACTCAAGAAACAATGCAACAACAAAGAGATCATCTAGAAATGTGTGGATCACATGGGGATGTTCCATGAACATCCAATAACACTTTTAGTAAGTTATTTTATACTATCATGCCACCAAAAACCACCAAAAATCAAATAGGAATATAATGCTTCATTTAGGAAGCATAAAACATAGTTCCAAAAGATATAACATTGACATATCAACTTGTAAACCACTTTAACACATGGAATTGGAACCAAGATACTACATAGATACTAAGAGTACATTCACCAAGTTGGAGGAGCAAAGAGATTAATGCAAAGAAATGTGAGGCAGTTTCTTGACTAGTCCAAACAACCAACAACACTACCAAGCTTCTGCAATTCACAAAATCCTCTCAACAACATAGGTGACTTGAAAATATAGGAGTGCAAAATCTACAAAAAGAAAACATTTAATCCCAAACTGCAAGACCATATCTACAATAGCAGAGGAATGTGGAGCATTCTCCCAAACAATCTTCAAAATAGCTTCCTAAATCAGAAGCACATAAGCAACTTACGGAGGCCAAAACTTTCTTTCAATGACACATGTTTCAACTTGAATAATATGAGATAGCATAAGAAATTCTATAGAGCTTCAACACCATCTCTCCATTTTCAGTAATGCTTCTAATTCTCATCTTAATGCTTCTAATCCTTATTTGAATATATCACTATAAAATAAACTTTGTTGACAACAACTACACTTTATACAATTCAATTATTATTGAAAAAGGAATGACATCCAACCATGAACTTCACCATCACATCTACTAAGCAATACAACAACTATACAAGTCTTCACAAGTGTTGTCAACCAAAGAAAACTAATTCCAAGAATATCCCCTATTTCTCAAGTGCTAACATCAATGACAACCAAACACAATTCATCAAGTTTTTCCAACAACCTCTACCAACAATCTCACAAACATATGTAACAAACTTACCAATTTTTGACATTAACATGACAAAAAATAATTAGTGTTGACATCAATGATAACAACTTCTAACAAAATATTGGAGAGACATAGAGATGAGAGAGAGAGAGACAGTAAGAGGTAGAGAGGGGAGGGAGGTAGAGAGGTGTGAGAGGGAGAGATACAAGGTTAGTGTTGCTTTACCTTCAAATAATATGATCATGTTATAACAAACTCATATTATTTAAAGCTACTATAGTAAATAACATGAGCATATTATAGCATGATCATGTTATTGTTAGCTTTGATAATTTCCAATCCTTAGTGTTTCATTTTCCTTGGGCTTCCAACCCAAAGGATTGAGAACACATTTCAACATCCAAAGTCATGTTTTTACAAAGTGTAATAAAATTAACACAATCTCAAGTGTGCTCCCCCTCAGATTTGTATGTTTTTTAATGTCAAATCAATAAAATGACATAGTAATGTTGAGCTCTTTGTTATCTTTCTAACCATAGATTTTTTTTTTCATGTTTCAAATATTTTATGGTTTTGATCTTTAATTTATTTTTCTAGTGTCTCCATTCTTTTTTCAAAAACCTATATATGGCATTTTTGGTCTCATTTCTTACTCGCTCATTGAAATTTAAAATAAATTACATTTTTACAAACAAGACTATTCTTTGAACAATTAAAAAAGTTTTAATTTTTTTATTAGTTTCCAATAATTTAGCGAGAAGCACACTTAATTTTTTTTGAAGATATGTTGATGTTGAAACTTTGTAAAAAATATATATTCATTAAAAATTACCATAAAAATCGGGTATAAACTACACTGTGTTAACCAATTTCTCACTAAAATAATTTTTAAAATACTAAAACAAAGTTAACATTTTAAGGAGAGCACACTAGACTCTATGATATGTATTTTTTATAGAAATAGAAACACTTTATACACTCCCCGTTTTTGAATCCTTTAATCTACACCATTTTCAAAAATGTCATAGTAGTTTAGAAAGTAGATTCAAAGCACTACGACTCATGATCTTGTTGTGTCTTCAAATTTTGAGCGTAACTATCTTCAAATTATCATCCATGATCAATCTCTCCTAATTTCAAAAAGAAGTGGCCACTTAAGAGCCCTTTTTGGCCATCCATCTTTGTGCACTAATCCCTAACACCATCCACAATTTTACAAATATTGTTGAATTTATTCAACTTAAATTATTACTACTATCTTGTTTAATAAATTTTAATATTAAAGGTTACATTAGAGTTGAAATAAAAATAAATAAAAATGAAACTTCAAATATTTATATATGATAAATAAATGTTCTTGCTTCACATCATGGAGAATGAAATAACTAAAAAAATTATAATAAATTATTATTTGGATGTCATGTTCATTTTGATGGTCTTTCGTTCTTGATTTTAATTTAACTCTTCCATTTTTATACTAAAAGAAACAATACTTAGTCATTGTCCATGTTAAAGTGATTGTTTGCTTTAAGTTGTCATGAATCTTATTTCATTCATAGTGTATAAGTTCCAACACTAATCAAATCCATGCATTTAAAACACGTTATTGTAAAAGTTCCATGTCAAATAATGTAAAATATAATCTAAGAGTAAAGGGTGAAATTTATTGGGTGGCTATTACTCTCCCTTAAAATTGCATCACTTTTTTCTTCTTTTATATTTACCTTACCAAAATAATTCTTTTATTATTAATTAATTTATATATATTATACTAAGAATTTTGAGAGTGATAATAATGTATTTTTGTCAAATCCTCAACTTATTACTATCTTAAAATATAAACAATATTAACATGTCTTCAAACTTTATTTCATACATTATCTTAAAAAATTATATATATATATATATATATCAATGATATTAAATTGTATATATACATCTTTATCAATGATATTTGTAATGACTTTGATGTCTAAATACTAAACATATTTATTCTATTATTGATTCAACATGAATCATACAAGTCTTTCCTATTTTTGAGTCACAACTGATTCGATTGGTTCTTATAAAATATGAAAAGACAAAAGTTGTAATGAATAGACTTACCATACACCTTTACCAGCTAAATGAAATTTATACATTGTTGAAGAGTTTTCAGTATTTCCTATTTCTAAAAATATATCACTATATTACTTAAACTATAATCAACTATACACCATTATTTGAGAAAACTTCTTTCGAAGAAAATTGAACATTTGGTATTAGCAGACTACTTTATCTACGCTGTAGCATTCTAAGCTTTGAAACCAAAGATTATTTACATTTATTGTAGTGCGAATTATTGAAGAATGTGGAATGGATAAATTTATTAACTTTTCAGAGATATAGAAATAAATACATCTGTAGTTTTAAGAGACTGGAATCGATAAAGTTGAGAGCTTTTGAGAGATAAAGAAATGAAAATCTCTGCAGTTCGAAGAATCATGATATTTGTGCTTCTCCTGATTTCATTAATTGTAATGGTAAAAGACAAGACAAGGTCTTATGTATTGTTTTCAGTCAGTGACAACAGCATTGGCCTAGAATATTCTGATTTAAGTGCCTTTTAGGCCTTCAAGCAAGCATTCATATTCTAATTTGGGTTTATCTGTTAATACTTTAGTAACTGATGCTGCTAGTGAGTCATCCCAATAATCGCCAAGTTTAGCTAATTTTAGGTTTCCTTATTAACCTATAGTTTCTTCTCATAATTGGAGGGGTTGTTTTTAGTATTGTGATTTCTATTGTTGGTTTAATTGTGTTATCCTCTCTCCTTTCATCTTGATTTCTTGTTTTGGATCTGGTTTGTCTTCTTTTTTTTGATAGCACAACATTGATTAGGTATCAGATTTGTGGATCTATCCACCCATTCAATTAGTTTCCATACTCCTTGGGTTCTATGTGGTGTGTAATGCTACGAGCTGATAAGATGAGAACAAAACTGAACGAGACATTTTTTTTTGAAACAACAATAAAAACATCAATACTATAATAATGACATGTCCCACTTGTAGGATAATGTGAACATAAGTGTCACAATGAAACAATGATAGAAATAACAAGGAACTTCATCATTGGATTATCAATGTGGCAATAGTGGTCCAGACTAACCAATCTTGGGATAAATCCACCACGATGAACAAATAGAAGGGAGAGAGAGGATAATCCTACATTATGATCATTTAATTAACCACAATCGTGCTCTCTCGCAACAACACACTAGGATAGGATGAGGGATTCATCAAACTCCAATCCACATCCAAACACACTAACCAATCTAAACAAAATGGAAAAAAATCACAAGATGTTTCCTAACTAAGAGACACAACACACCATAAATTGGAATGACAACAAGTCACTTCTAGACAAATTCATGCTTCCCAAGACATCTCATTGCAAAGTCACATCACCCAAGGGAAGAAACTACTCCAAAATACCCAATGAGCTATGATAATTGTTGAGAACACTTAAAAATATGATCCACAAAGTCTTATAACCTTCCCAGGACTTCACAAGGTAAGAAAAATAATCTCCCCAACCCTATGTTTGACAACTGGGTCATATCGGGAGGTTGCACACAAAATGATGCAAGAGATGACATAAGTCCCCAATTATGACACTTGAGAACTAGGTCAAAACACTACTAGGACCCCAAGACTATGGTGAACAAATTTTATTTATAAGTTTTTCCCATATGAGGTCTTAAAATAGAGGAGAAATATCAAGTCTTGAAACATGGAAACTTAACTAGGTTTTCAAGGGTTTTGATGATTAAAATGATTGAAACAAGAAATCTAAATGACATAAAATTATTTGACGATGGAATTAGGCTTAGAAAAACACCTATTCATGATTAAGGGTTTACAAAGTTGTAGTTTTTTAATGAGAATAAGGCCATCCCAACACAAAACCAGGCTGCCCCCAACATACTTAGCCAAAAAAATTTAGTTTTTTGGGCCTACCAAGACTAATCCACCACAATATGATACCAAGCCACCCACTACTTACCAAGGCACCCAAATAGTGTTAAAATTTTTTAGGTCAGGATGGGTTAACCCTAGGTAAGACAGGGTCACCCTGTTACAACACCAAGCCGCTCAACTATGAAAGATGACCCTTAAATTCATTTTAAGCACCAAATTAAATGTTCCTATGTTTAAATTAACATTGAAACATAATCATGTGAATTAATGACATGATTTCATACCTAAAACCAACACTGACACACATAAATGAACCAAATGTTCGTTTCATTTACTATTTACAAATGATCTTTGAATAGAGGTTCCAAATATATATATTACAACATAAATGAATGAAATACATTTATAAAAAATAATTAAAAGTGATATTATATGATTCCATGTTGTTCCTCGTACCACAAACCTTAGGTCCCCAATGATGGTTACTACACCACCTGACCTTATGGAATCAAATGATCCACTTCCATCATGCTAGGAGATAGTCACATGGGCCACACACACAAGTTCACACCAAAAAAATGCGGAGAAGGATTACACACACAATACATGAATTTTATACTCCAAATGCACGTCATATAAAAACTCAATCATCCAAATAACTTAATAGATCCAAAACAAATAAAAACTTGGTACAATCACAAGTGGCATAACATAAATTATATTAGGAAACCTCACCAATGTCAAATCATAATTCTACATTGGGCCAACTCATAAATTCCATACAAGATCATCCTTGGGAAAAATCACCAAGAGCATAACACAATACATACACATAGAAGGGAATACACCATCCTTTTGAATTCTACTCAACTACACTAGGGTTAAATGTTAGAGAGAAAGAGGGTGAATGTTATCATGAAGACTCATGTGGGGCTTAGTGTGGAAACAAGTATCCTCTCATACAAATGAGGGTACTTGATCTTAAAAGAGCCAAGCTCTCTGAGCTGGCATGTCTTCCTCAATCATCCTTAGCCATTATGAGCACACAAGGCATGAGAGGGCTATCCATTATATTGGTTAGTTAATTACTAATGTTTCATTAGTTTTTACTTATTAATCCAAAATCCCCACACTATGATTTCCTAAGTGCCACTTTGGGTTAGGTTCATGTTCAGAACCATTCCAAAATCTCTGTAACACTTAGACCCTAAGCTCATCACACCATCCAATGAGTATGGCATGAAAACCCATACAAAATACAATCTTTCCAAAATCAATAACACTTTCTCACATTTCATAGTATCACATTTCCTAAAGTACCATCTTTTTAAAACATTCAAAAATAATCATCACATCCTCTAACAAGTGTGGCATAAAAATCAATGCAAGATAATTTTTTTCCCAAAATCAATGACATTTTTCCACAATGAATTATTTCGCATTTCAAGAGGTTCAACATTTAAAAACATCAAAAATGATTCATTTCCATGTAAAATTTCAAATTTTATCTTTTATTAACAATGCAAAAATTAGAATTTTACCCAATTCCGCCATGGAATTTCATCAAAAATTTAAAACTTAATGTATACACCTAAAATCAGTCAGGACATTTAATTAATTAAATATAGTTATTTAATTAATATTTGACTACGTATAAATAAATTCTCAATTTATTTATATAGTTCACCCTTTTCTAATTCTCCAAATCTAAAATCATATTCTTCTAATTTAATTAAATAATTTTTTTTTAAAGTTTGTTTTATTTAATTAATTTTCACTAACCTCAAATTAGGAATTCAACCACATGTCTACAACTTTTCATGCCACCTCACCAAGGTCACATGAAATTAAATAATTCTAATTTTTAATTAGAATTATCTTCAAACACATGGCTTATTCCTCACACACTTCAACAAACTTTCAAACACATGGTATTTTTCTCACACACTTGATTCCTACATCCATTTGGCATGTTGTATTTGGTCAAGGGAACACCTTCTTGATTCTCCTCATCTCCATCATTCATCCCTCTTGTTTGAATCTGGACCGTCGATCTTTGCTACATCACAAGATGCTTGGAAAAGCCTATAAATACAACCCTTTGCCATTGTATTTTGCATCCATATTTGAGTAGAGTTATCATGCAGGAATTTCATTTGAGCATTGGAGTATTTTGGAGTCTTATAGTTACATTTCATATCATATTTTGTTTCATAGATACATCTTAGAATCACACTTTGTTTTATAGTTGCATTTTATACCATAGTTTGCTTTATAGTTGCATTTTAGATTAGTATATTCATAGTTAGCATTTGAGCATATGCAAAATCATCTTAGCTTCATATTATAACATTTACATTGTATAATCTAACATCATTATCCATTGATCAAAATATTCATTATCATAGCATTCATCACAGTAGTTTCATTTAGAAATTTAATTGGCTTGCATGTTGAATATTATCTCGTTTCTCAAGTTGTCATTTTAACAACCATAGTGTATATACAAAATCTGAGAGCCAATATGGTTTAATAAATCCTTGAGAATAGAGGACAATGAAACGTTCTTAAAAGATTTGTTTAACTACAAAAATAGAGTAGTGTATTTGATTCAAATCTTTGATATAATTTGTTTCACTGGTGTTTGTGTTGATTTACTAACTCTCCTACATTTCACACACACATAAAATGGCGCAGACCATGGGGTCAGACCCCATACTCTAACATTTTTTTGGAAAAATTCATTTAAACAGGTTGGATGTGATGTTTTAGTGCAATCGTGATTTCTTTCAACTCATACGACTTCTGTTTCAATGCATTGGACCAATCTTTCAACACATCTGGGGTTTGTTTTGGTGCATATGGTCAATCTTTCAGTGCATACATCAACTGTTCTAGTGCATACAAGGAGTATTTTAGCACATTCAGTCTTTCTTTTAGTGCATTTTGTAGTTCTTATAGCGCACACATGAGTTATTTTAGTGCATAGAGTATATTTTTTAGCACAATTGCAATAATCTCTTAGCACATTGAATGACTGTTTTAGTGCATCTAGTTAAATTTATAAAAATTTAAAAAAAATCGAGAACTAATTGGTGTGTTTTTATTGTAGGTACTTTAATATGTTGGTCAAAGAAAAATTTATCAAACTACTGATAATTTATGTAGGGGTTGGAGTTATTTAAATGCTTTCTTTTGCTTAAGATAGGCATCTAGTTTAATTAGAAAGGATAAAGAACACCATGTCTTTCATGTTTGATGAATGGTAGGCATATGCTCTCCCCTTAATTGTGTGACCAAAAAGCCAGACCCATTTTCTTGTTTCTTAACCTTAGAGGGTCTATCTTATGGGAAAAAGTAATCACCCAAGGGTAGGACCCAACCGGTAACACACTAAATCCAAGCAGCTTCCAATCAAGATATAAATGTGGGTACTTGGGGAAAGTTCAAGTATCATGAGGATTGTTCCGACAAGAAGGGAAACAATGGTCTCTTGCCCCATGGATGATCCCCCATGAATAGAATGCCTATACTATAACCCTTTTTTGTAGAAAGGCCAAAATCCTTATTTTATTTGTTGGTGCAAGAATAGGTTGTTATGAAGGCATCCCACATTCTTGTGGATTTTAGTAGAGATGAAAAATATGCCATGGGAGATTCATGGGTATTGATGCTTGGCTGCCCCATATAAGTGAGTGCCACAAAGGGGAGCCAGTGGGGTCAAGCATCTAATCATCTACTATAAGTGTAGCTGGAGTAAAATACAAGTGGGAATCCAATAAATATTGTCCTACATAGCCTTAAGTTCTACATGCTTGATGTCTCTTTACCAATGTGTTCTTAAGAAAATTAAAAAAAAAACGTCATACATTGGAAGTGAAAACCTTGATTTAGAAAAAAAATCCTTTTGAACAACTTGGAAAATTAGAAAATCAAATACAAACTTACAAGAAACTGAGTTATTTTCCCAGTTCAGCACATTCGCTACATTTTCTAGTGCATTTTTGAAGTCATGTAGTGCATCCAATTGCTATTATAGTGCATCTATGCATTTTTCCATCTCATTCATCCTTTGTTCCGATGAATCCAGTAAATATTATAGCACATCTGTGCATATTTCTAGTGCATTCATCCT
>VDFB02179234.1:30965360-31011367 GCA_007258455.2 Sequoia sempervirens | reverse complement strand
ATCTTGTAATTTATTATTTAATTTTATAAATTTCATTTATAATAAAAAGGATAATTAAACTATAATAAAATAACTTGCACAATAAAAGAATATGATATGAAATATTCTATAAATACTTGATAATAACTAAGAATAACAAGCCACTTTGAGGGGGTAGACCTCCAAATATCTTCAATGAGAACACAATTCACAATATGATGATGAAATAAGATTCACAACCTCCTATATATACCTATTCATGCCTGGCATATCACCCAAGCTGACTTAGATAGCCCTATATAAGCCCTAGGCTGACCTAACTAACTAAATAATAATATTTAATAATGATATCATGACTTAATTAGGAGTTAAGATAGCCACAAGATGACTATTCATATAATCTGATGTACACTAATATTACGGGTGTAGTATACCTACTTGTTTCAAAGAAGCATTGCCATCAATGATAGTCAGGTGTGGATTCTTCTGAATGAACTCCTTGTCCTCCTATGTCACATATTCAAATGGTAAATTCTTCCATTGGATGAGATACTCAGTGATTGTTCTAGTCCTTGGCTTCTTTGGGCATGTTTGACAATTGAACTTTGGTTCTAATATGACACTTCATTGAGCTTTGGTAATATTTCTTGAGTGGGAATATTGTGCCCAATTACCTTCTTCAAACAAGAGACATGAAAAGTTGAATGTATATTTTTTGTCGGTGGTTGACTCTCTAGAACTAGTTGTATGATACGATCATGATCACTCTTAGGAGGAGGTCCTTTAGGAATATTTCCAAAAACCATTGGGTGATGATCAATGATTTCTTCTAAATTTGGATGGGTGGGAGCATTAGATTGGTAGACTTATAATGAACATAGTTGGGCCACAAATCCATCAAATCCTTTCTTAAGCAACTTTTGCATTTGATGAGACTTACCATTTGTGGGGACTTTTCCTTCAACCCTATTAGCTCTAATTTATTTACTACTAACTAAAATATCATGAATAGTTCTTAGAATTTCATCTCAATTGGTCTCAAAATAGTAAGCCATTCTACTCCCAAAATAATATTTATTGCCCCCATGTAGATAACATACATTGGGCTATCAAGGTGATAATATCCCATGGATAATTTATTGCTATGAGATTTTCCAAAGCAACTAACAATACCACCATCTACAATAAAGACCTGAAACTTTGGAGCTAGATATATAAAGAAATTTAGACAAGTAGCCAACTTTTTTTTCATGAAATTATGAGTACTACCCAAGTCGATCAACACTATTAGTTTTTGCTTCTTTAAGAAACCTACAACTTTGAGAGTTTATGGGGTGCTAAAACCTAAGAGTGCATGCCAAGAAATAATTGGTTTAGAATCATGTGTTTCCTCATCGAACTCTCTAACACCCTCTAATATTGGTTCCTCCTCTTCTTCCTCACTCAGACCTTCAATATAGATTTTTTTTCATTGCATTTGTCCTAGACTATATTTTTTGTCACAATTGAAACACAACCTTTTTTCTCTCTTCTCCTCAATTTGTTGTGGGGTCAACCTAATAGGTTGAGGAAGAGAAGGTGTTGAGTAACCTTTCTCTCCTATCTCATTAGCCCCTTGCTTACTAGGAATCAAATACTTCTCCTCAACTTTTCTTTTCATTACTATTGCTTGTGATAAGGAGAGCGATTGGAACAACCATACTTCATATTTTATGTGATCCTTCATATTGCCTAGAAATGGTTCCTTCAAATTTTCTTCACATTCTCCACTAAAAGATAAAAGGGCTTGAAATTGTTGAACATAATCCTTGGCCATGCCTATTTTCTTTAATTTAGTGAGTTGGAAAAAGTTGCTATCCTTAAAGTTATCTCCATAATGGGTAGCAAGTTCCTCTTAAAAATTTGACCACGTTAGCACACAACCCTTCTTTCTCTTCTCATCACATAACTAGTGATAGAAAATAAACTGATTTGGTTCCAAGTACAATGATGCCATAACCACCTTTTGTTGACTAGGAACATGATGAAGTTCAAAGAACTGATCCATTTGGCATAACCAATTGGTTGGATCTTTTCCATCAAACTTCCTCATATCCAACTTGGCTATGAATTTCCTTGGCATATGATTATTAAATGAAGGATCCTTCTTGAAATAATATTCAATCCCAAGGAATTCATGTCCAACAAAATCATTATCTTCCACCTTGATGCAGAGTCAGGAGGCTCAACCTTAATCAAATTGGAAACGTTCCTTCAAGAGGCATCTAGAAATATTAAAATGATCATATAAAGTAATTCAACCAGTCTTCCAAGTTCAACAATCATCAGAAGCACAATTTCCCAATTTCACTCCTAAACCCCAGTTTTAATGCAAACCTAGTTTAGGAATTTTCACCAATATTTTCCAAAACACATAACAAAATCAAGGATGATTAAGATACCCTTTTGCAAGTTATACAACATACAGGAAAACCAATATCAACTCTTTTGGACAATTCAAAGATCCAATACTCCTGCCATGGAAAAGGCTAGTGGATTAGCCCACTTTTACAAAGAAGGTACCATTTAAACTCCACCAAACCTTATGAAACCTTGGGGAAGCAATTAAAATTCCCAAAAACTACTAAATCCACCACTAGTTTCTAGAAATAACTCTTCCAACATGGCAAACCCTAAAACCCTTGATTCTAGGCCTTCAAAAGGAGGGTTTATTGTAAATCATACCTCTAGGCCTTTCCAGACCCTGCCACCTATTGAAACACTCATAATTATTCCTACAAAAGCTTCAAACTTCATTTAATATGTTATTTCTTCCAAAAAACTCATAAACCATCCTTTAGTTCCTTACTTTCACAAGGAAAATCACCCAAATTCAACCTAGGGCAACACCCAAAACCCACAAACACACTTCCTCTAACCTAAAAATAATTTGGAAACATATTTTACAACAAATGGGGTCATTCCACCGAGTTACAATTGCTACAGTAGGTGGAATTCCCTAAAAACTCATTTTATTACTCTCAAACCACCAATTTACACCAAAACAGGGCAGTTTCAGGAAAATAGAGATAACTCACTCCAAAATTAATGATTTTCAATCAAACCTAAAGCATTTGAAAGTAGAATAAGTTCCCTAACATGCCATGTCAGCCTTCAACCAAGATCTAGATTTGTACGGACTATTCCAGCTAAGCAAAATTCAGGAAATACCAAAAATGAGCGTAGTTTCAAAGCAAAACTGAGTTTTTTTCATTCAAGATCTTCAAAATTGTGTTTACAATGATGGAATCAACCAAATATACCTTCAATAACCTCCTCCAACACCTATAACCACCTAACCACCTTTCTTTAAGAGGATTTTAACCCTTTACATTGCTAATTATGCATTGTTTACTAATAATTAACTTAAGATTTTCAACTTAGAATTCCTTCTAAAGACTCAAACCTACATTAAATGGCTCATTTGAACCTTATTACATCATGAGTGGTCTCATGGACCCCATTTAACACAAAAATTACTCATACTATCACTAACTCCTAGACTAACCCTCATAGAATGCACTTTGCAATTACATGTTTTTAGGTGCCCCTGCACCATACTCCCAGGGTAGAAAAAATTTATGCCCCATAAATTACTCCAAAGGTTTTCTCCAACTCTCTGCACAATCCCTTCAAACCTGCTCCAAGTCACCTTCATGGAAATCTTCCTCCAAGGGACTTTATACCCTTCATACTTTGCTTTGACTTCACCTTGCCATGCTTGATCCTGCTCAAATGAATCTGCTTGCTGCCTTTTGTCTTCATTAACACCTGCAAACAAAAATTCAATACACAAACTGAAACAACCATGCATTAGTGTCTCTTTTTCATGCTCTTCCATGAGCCTTGGCCAATTATACATGTAGTTCTGCCCTTCAATTCTATTATTTGCAACATAATCTGCATTTTTCCCTTCCACTTTCATTTTAACCATTGGTCTGACCACTGTCAGAAGGATGAACAAATCAGTGATTCCCTTCACTCTCAGCCCCTTATCCTTCCACTTCACACCTGCACTCAAATGAATTATGCTTGGATCCCTTGTCTCAATAGCATACAATAGCCTAATTGCTAAACTCAGCAACCAAGGACAACTCACTGTCCCAATCTCAGATTTTCCTCTCTTCTCCAACTCAGTTGGAGACCACACACACTGTCTTCTCTTAGCCATTCCCTGGCCTAGCACCTTCAACCTCTCAATCCTAGCCTCTGTCCTTATTGCAACTCTCTGCAAAACCTTTGCCATATGTTCTTCACCTCTCATGGTGACCAACCTCTGCTCAACTCCTATAGACTCTCCAAACTCTTCCATAGTCTCTTGCACTGTTTTCTACCAATCTTCATAGCTTACTGTCTTTTCCCTGACTTCCACAACCTGCTCATCACCTACTCTCAGGCCTTGTATCAGACCCTTGGCTTCTACCATCACTACCTTCATAGCCTGCACTGTATTTTCAGACTTATTAACTTCTTGACTGTTTATCTCAGATCTCTGAGATTCCATTTCAAGGACTTTGGTCCTATCAACTTCAAGAATACTATCCATTTTTCCTTCATCTCCTATTCTCTTACATTGATTTGTCACAACCAACCTTCTCTTCATCACTTTCCATTTCCTTTGGCACTCATTCCCATTTATCTTCAACCCATATTCTTCTTCTACCTCTGTGTTTCCAGTGTCACAACTCACTATTTTTGCAATGCTTGACTGTCTTTTATCTTCTCTCATCCTTAAAGGACACAAAACCATCCCAACCATGATCTTCTCATCACCTTCAAGCCTTTCAAGACTTCTTTCATTCCTCTCATCATTTTCCTTTTTAGTCACTTCCTCATTCTTCATTTTCTCAGTTTCCAAGACCTTTTTATCCTTAGGTCTTCCACCCTCACCTTCAACCTTTTGCTGCATCTCGTGCTCTTTCCCAAAAATTCGACAACTACTCTTCTTCCCTTGTGGCTCCATTATGCCAAAGTTTCTTTTGTTCAAGTAACTCACCTTCATTCTCTTTGATCTCATCTTCTCTTCTTAGGACTGCTGTCCCAAGCACCTTCTTCTCACAATAACTTGTCTCAGTTTTATGTACCACTGTATTCTTCATGGGTGTCTACCCTAGAACACCATTATCCTTTAATGAACAAACTTCTACCTATCCTTTATCTTTGATACACCCTTCAAGCTTACCTTTCCCTCTCAAGGTCATTTCACTCTTGCTTCTTCCTTTCTCATCATCCTTTACACACTTCAACTTTGAATCTGCTGTTACCCATGCTGTCTCAACAATTCTTTCACAGGTGGTGACTGCAACTCTTCCTTCATCACATTCTCCATCCTTTCCTAGTGCCTTCAGGGTCTTTTCACTTCTGACCTTCACTTTCTTTGTTTCCTTTTTGTCTTCAAGCTGCTCTGTCTTATTCAATACTTCTTGATGGTGCTTTTCTTTCTCCACTGTATCTATGCTATGCCCTTTTTCCTCATCCTTGTCTTTGTCTTCTTTATATCCTAAGAACTTTTGTCTTTCCTACAGTAGCACCCTTGTTTTCTTGTCTTGGCCATCTTCCACCAATGAATTCAGAACATAAATCCTCCCATCCTTTTTAATCTGGTAACTATTATCCCTACCATAGTACACAACAAATCTTTCCCAACACCATGGTTTCCCAAACATTAGATGACAAGAGTGCAATGGTACAATATCACATAATATTTTGTCCTTATATTCACCTATTTGAAATTCAAACCATGATTGCTCTTTAACCAAAAATGTGTTCTCACCATTCAACAATGAAACATAATAAGGTGAATCATGTGGGAACCTTTCTAAGTTCAATTTTTCAACCATTTCAAGAGCTACCAAGTTATCCAAACTACTTGAATCAACCATAACCTTGCATATCTTACCTTTTCACTTGCACTTAGTCTTGAAAATTGCATTCCTCATCTGTTTCTCCTTCTCATTCAAACCTCTAGTAGCCATGATGTCCTTTCTCCTTCAATCTTTAAAAGATCTACTTCCTCGCTCTGATACCACTCTGATGCAGAGTCAGGAAGCTCAATCTTAATCAACTTGGAAACCTGCCTTCAAGAGGTATCTAGAAAGATTAAAATGACCATATAAAGTAATTCAACTAGTCTTCCAAGTTCAACAATACTCAGAAGCACAATTTCCCAATTTCACTCCTAAACCCCCAGTTTTAGTACAAACCAAGTTTAGGCATTTTCACCAACATTTTCCAAAACACCTAACAAACTCAAGGATGATTAAGATACCCTTTTGCAAGTTATAAAACATACAGGAAAACCAATATCAACTCTTTTGGACAAATTCAAAGATCCAATACTCTTGCCATGGAAAAGGCTAGTGGATTAGCCCACTTTTACAAAGAAAGTACACTTTAAACTCCACCAAACTTTATGAAACCTTGGGGAAGCAATTAAAATGACCAAAAACTACTAAATCCACCACTAGTTTCTAGAAATCACTCTTCCAACATAGCAAAGCCAAAAACCCTTGATTATAGGCCTTCAAAAGGAGGGTTTATTGTAAATCATACCTCCAGACCTTTCCAGACCCTGCCACCTATTCAAACACACATAATTATGCCTGCACAAGCTTTAAACTTCATCACATATGTTATTTCTTCTAGAAAACTCATAAACCATCATTTAGTTCCTCACTTTCATAAGGAAAATCACCCAAATTCAACCTAGGGCAACACCCAAAACCCACAAACACACTTCCTCTGACCTTCAAATAATTTGGAAATATATTTTACAACAAATGGGGCCATTCCACCGAGTTACAATTTCTACAGTAGGTGGAATGCCCTAAAAACTCATTTTAATACTCTCAAATCACCAATTTACACCAAAACAAGGCAGTTTCAGTAAAACATCAATAAAACCCTCTAAACTTAATGAAAATTCACCAAACCACTTTCAAATGAAAGATGACTCTCTCCTCTTTCCAACCATACCAGGGTTGAGCCTGTACAGGTCGTACAATGGTCGTACTACACGTTTTAGCAAGAAATTTACACACATAAATTTCCAGAAAGCAGCCTTTTTTTCATTATAACTTCAAAAAAAATGATTCAACAACCATACCTCGACCATGAGAGGCTTATTTAACATCTAACCACCCTTACAAACATCCTCCAACTGGAATTTTAATTATTTGGACATTGGAAACTAACTTTTTACCAATTAGACCCCTAATTGCCTAGTTTTGCACTTTTAACAATTTGTTGACAATAAGTACATTTTTATGCAACGTTTTGCATTTTTTGAACTAAATAACATCAAAGACCCCTAATTATGTCATTAATGGGCTCAAAATCCTTATTAAATCATTAAATGACCCAAATACCCCCTATTTCCTAATGTCTTCCTTGATCTTTAATTTTGAAAATGTATTAGCGGTGATTGTCTTGCCCAAAACTATAACGATGAACAATGGATGAACCTACATAAAATGTGTAGATAATGACTTTGCATAAAGTTGTGGATCATTGTGGATAGAAGAGTCCTCCATTTATAGAAAAGAGGATGGAGGAATGAAAAACATAAAGGATGTGGTACTAAAGATGATCCAATAACAATGTGCCACTTGTCAACATGCTATTGAATAGAGGAGGAGCACATTTTGATGAATGTGCAAATAAATGTAATTAGGTGGATATTTTAAATTTGAAAGTTAGCTTGTGGAGAGAGATGTGGATGAAGAGTTAATGCCACTTGGCTCAAGAAAAAGGACATTTAAGAGACTTAAATACCATGTTGGAGGACAAGTCCCTTTTAGGAGGGAGATTTCAAATGGAGAGAATATTCCAAAGAGATGCCCTTTATGAATGGAAATAGTTGAAATAATAAATCAAATAAATTGATTTATGTGTGCAAGTTGCAAAATCTTGAGGATTTGAGGATTAGAGTTAGAGTTAATTAGGATTTAATTAACTTAGATGGAAATTAGTTTGATTTGACATTTGACTTAGATTTTTGGATTTGTTCAGATCAAAATGAGAGGAATATTGATCATTAGGTTTAATTAAATAAAGTTTGATTTATTTAATTAAAAGAGATGATATTATATTTAAATCAAATAAAGGTGAATTTATTTAATTTAAAGGAAATGAACCTTAGGATTCAATTAAATAAAATGATTTATTTAATCAAAAGAGAAACATTAGGATTAATCAAATAAAATGATTTATTTAATTAACAGAGGAATTATAATGGATTAATTAAATAAGGATTATTTAATTAATTGGTTAGTAAAGAAGTGATTAAGGAAGAACTGGTGTTAGTGAACCGGAATCAGGTGCATGATATCAATCAGGATAATTTACGTGTCTACACTTTGTTGTAAGGATTCAAAAAGTCAAATGTTTTGATAGGCTACAAATGGGTAAGCATGAAAATAAATCAACTTAATAAGTGAAAATATTTTTAATACCATAGAAAATTATTTATCTATTAATCTTAATTCACACACACATACATTATTAACATAGTTTTATATTGATACTTGGTAACTTCTTAGACATATTAACTTCCAACAAGTAATATAATGATATTATTATGATCTTTTTCTATAATAAATTTATATACATAGATAAATAAAATACTATAGAAATTTAGATATATAACTATGTGGCACTTGTTATATGTTTATATTAAAGATAAAAAAGTTGATCCAAACTTAAAAGATATTTATTTTATATTAATATTTTTTATTCCAATCTATTATAATGTATTGCTATTTCTTATTTTTAGGTCAAATATGTTATTTCATGTATGCGTTGTTACATCAAAATGTTAGAGTCACTCAAGGACTCAATCCTCTAAGATCACCTACAAAACCAAAAATAATCTTCTATAAGAAAGACAAACAAGAATATAAATTTGTAATAATAGATGCAAAATAATATAAGCCAATATGCAATACTCAAGATTGCAATTGTATTTTTTATACATGAGAGGGCTTGATTATAAAGGAAAGGTGTGAGATAGGATTAGACAATATTGTGACATGTGTCTTAATCCTATGTTATGAGACAACTAACTTGACAAAAAATTCAAAAAGAGATAAGGTTTTTATCTACACAACTAAAACTTCTAGAAAGACATCTAGAACCTAAGTAAACTTAACATTTGAATAAGTCTCCTTGCTAGGAATTAGCTAGGTACAAGAAATTTATTCACACCAAAACCCCCCTTAAGTGTAACTTAGGGAGTAGATTAAATTATGCAAATATACAAAGATGAGGATGGGTCTTGGATACTAGGCCATGTAGGTACCCATGTACAATGTGTTGGAATAATTAGGAGATGTCATTGATGCATTTTTTGGCAAAATGACCATGTGGGATGAGCACAAGGTATATAGTTATGCATCTAGTGCTGTCGTTAATGTCAATATTGTATCCTAGTATGATGACTGTGGTGCAGATCAGTTATGGTGTCATGAGCATGGTTGAAAATGGTTGTGAAAGACAATTTTGCAAGACGGTTTGATTTGGTGAAAAAAATTATTGAATAAATTGACTAAGTGCCAATTCAAGTTATTCTATGCATAGACACATAAAAATTTCCTCTAATAATGCTAAATTTTTTTATCAATAGGTAGATTCATTATTAGTATCATTATCCATTCTATATTCATTTCATATTCGTCTCATGCATAACCATTTTATAAATATTAATCCATCTCATTAAATAATTTATAAATCCATAATCATTAAAATATTATTTATCCATAATCATTCATTCATATTCATAAACTCCATCAAATCCATTTTCATAATATATGATCATTAAAGTATCAATACATTTACATATTTCACTAATATCCATTTGCATATTCATAAATCAATTCATATATTTATCCATTTTTTTTTGTTTATCATTTTGCATATTTATCCTACTTCCACCCTAATATTGGATCCACCTTGAGGATATCTATTTAAACCTTTCCCTCTCTCATTTCTCGATCATACACAACATTCACAATCTTTACATCCTTGTATTCACTCTTAGCATTCTTGGAACTATTTTGATATCATTTTACCATTTTAGCTCATAAGATAGTTGCATGCTATCATTTTATTTTATCATGTTTTCTTTTGTTATTGCATATCATTTGCATTCAATCTCCTAATCTCCATTCACCATAGCCTCTTGTGCACAGTGCTTTGAGAGAAAATTTATTCAGCAACACAAGATATTGGATTATAGGAGGGAAATGGAGACGAAAATCCATTTGCATGCATGCATGTTTAGTTAGTTTATTTTATTTGCATGTGTGTCTAGGTGGGAAAATAATCCATTGTTTTATGTTGGAACAAATTTGAATCTTCAAATTTAGATACCCATTTCCTTCATCAACACTATGTATAGGGGATCTACTATTTGGGTCTGCATTGGTTTGCTAATGAATATTTTCTTTGCACTTCTAACATAATTTTGTTTGTTGATACATCAGGAACCTAATTCTAGAGTTTCATCTTGTTTTGGTTTCTAGTTTTGGAGTTAAGAGTAATAAAATTTTAGCTTGGTAGTTACAAGTGATTTTCAATGCAGTACATAAATGCTTTCGTGAATCCGCATTTCTCCACGGATTGGAATTTGATTTGCACAATTGTGAAGTTGTTGACAGGTGTCAAATGATTGTGTATTCTAGTTGGAACAAATTTTGGAGGTTCGTGTGTCCGAATGTAGGTGTATAATTGGAAAATTTTGTAATAAGATCATTACCAGTGTTGACCTAATGTTGGTTGATAGAGGAACATAATTTTGGAGTTTCATCTTGTTTTAGTTTCTAGTTTTGGAGTTAAGAGTAATAGAAGTTCAACTTGGCAGTTAAAGGTGTTTTTCAGTATAGTACATATGCTTTGGTGAATCCACACTTCTCCATGGATTGGAATTTTGCTTTGCATAGTTGTGAAGTTGTTGAAAAGTGTCAAATGATTATGTATTCCAGTTGGCATAGATTTTGGAGGTTCATGTGTCTGAATGTGGGTGCACAATTGAAATTTTATGTAATAAGATCATTACCGATGTCGACCTAATGAGTTAGGTGTTTTTTGGAGATTAAATATGTTGATATATTATGTGGGTGCTATTTTAGGTTTGTATTGACCTATTTCAATTGTTATAAGGTTTGAATCTTGGCATGACATGTGTGTGGATAGATTTTGAGCTGAAAAGTTACATTTTGTATCTTACATATAATTAGGTCGACCTAATCAATGTTATAGGTAAAGGGGATATATAAGTTAGATCTTTTTTAGTATTTTGGGTTTGATGACATGTGATAAGAGTTAGTGGATATGAATTGTGTGAACTTAGTGTGAATGTAGAGTAGAGAATAGTGTTGATTTTGATCAGTATGAAGAGTTTTGAGTCAATATTTTGAGGTTCATTGGAACTATATTTCATGCATGTGTTAGATGCAATTGTAAAAGTTCAAATATGGCTATGAGCCACAATATCTTCTATCTATTTTATTTCTCAATGGACAGTGATTCCACATGGACAGTGAGTCCACTTGAATAGTGTGTCCACCTGCAATGAGCACTTTTGTAATATACTATAATCGGTTATAATATATTGTGAAATAATCCTCACTGTGGTTTTTCCCATTTTTGGTTTTCCATGAAAAAATCCTGTTGTTCATGTGTTATGTGGTGTTTTTGAATGTTTTCATGCATTCCTTCATTATTGCAAATTGAATATGGTAGAAGAATTAGATGTTTAAATGATTAAGTGGTAAAAAAGAATATTGATTTACCCCCCTCATAGTATTCCAAGTGTTCAATAATTGGTATCAGAGCTTGGTCCCTTGGAAGGAGGTTAACTACTTTGGAAATATCTTGGAGGTTGAACACATGGATGTTAAGAGATTACCTACTCCTATAGAATAGATGAACCTCCTATTGGGTCTATAGAAGAAGATTGTTTATTTGACATAAATGGAAAACTCAAAGTTTCTCATGAAGATCTAGAAAGAACTGAAGGTGAAAATGGAGATCTACAAGAAAATATCAAAGAAGCAAATGAATGCATCAGACAATTGAAAGAACAAATCAATAAATTTAAAGAAAGGAATAAGTATTTTAGTGAGCAATTGAAGCAATAAAATGAAACAATTACTAATCTGAAAGTGCAACTTGAAGAAATAAAAAGAGTTGAAGAATGTTTGAATGCAATGGTAAAAGGAAAATCTGAAGAATTCACAAAGCTTGAACAAGAAGTGGTGAATCTGAGATCAAATATGGAAAAAGTGAGGATTCATGAAGACAAATTCAAGATGCATTCTACAAAGCTTGATGAAATGATTGCAAATCAGAAATGCTTCAAAGATAAAGAAGGTTTAGGATTTGAAAAAGGTGAAAGTTCAAAGTAGATCAAACACCTAATGCTGAAAAGAAGATTAATGAACAAAAGAAGACTGAAGACAAGAAGAAAAAAGGGAGGTAGATCCAGAATGAAAGGAATGAAGCTAGAAGATCACTAGTCAGAAAACTAAATGCACAAAGATACCTATATTTTAATGGTTTCTATTATTCTTGCAATAGATTTGGACATAGGGCTATGGAATGTAGAAGTAGAATGAATCATAATAGTCAATATTTTTCTATTCAATGTTTCACATGCAAGAGATTTTGTCATAGAGCTAGTGAATGCATAAATCAAATGTTGAATGGTTTTAATAATGGTATAATGGTTAAATAATGTCATATGCTATTCATAATGTTAAATTTGTTTCACATGCAAGAGATTTTGTCATAGAGCTAGTAGAATGTTTCATAATGGAGGTAAAATTAGACAAAATAATGTCATATGCTATGATTGTAATAGGCCTAAACACATTTCTAAGTTTTGCAAAAGTAGAAATATGAAGAAGGATAATTTGGTAAAGAAGAATGATCCAGTACAAAAGATTGATTCAACATAGAAAAAGAAGGAGATGGGCAAGATTTAGAAAAATAAGATCTATATATGGTTAAGAATGAGTTTGTATCAACACCCGATGAAGACGTTTGCTCCAAAAATTGAATTGAGAGCTTTGACTTAGGGGAGTTTTAATGGAAATATTTCATCCCTCGCCAAAGAAATAGTTGATGTCTCAACAAGAGGATATGTGGTTTTGGTCAATATGTTTGAGTTGTTAGAGAAAATTTTGGTAGAAAATATCATCATGCGGAAGTTTATGGAGCATTTTAAGGTGACTGTGCATATTGTGAAGAGTTTGAAAACTTTATGAGATGGAGCATTTATGGAAAATTAGGTCAAATTTGAATGGGTTATAAGTAATTTTACTTGATAAAATTCATTTGCATCGAGCATTTGAGAAGAGTAGAGCTGTGTAGAAGTGAATTGGAGTGATTGAGGTGATTGATTTAGAGTACAAGAAAAACCCTATCTGGAAAGTGTTTGAAGGTATTCTTAGTTTCTATTTACCCTATTTTTTTAAATAGCTTTCAATTTACTAAAAATATGTATACGTCACAAGTGGTAGAAGTCTCAAGACATCCAAGACCTAAGTTTAAGAGGTATGACGAAAAAATAATTGATGGATGATCATGATGGTGCATTTTTTCACATCCCATATGGATTTTTACACATAGAGGATGTTAGGGCTTACATCCATGTAAAAATGGAAGAATATAGCCACATGAAGTTGAATGAAGTCTAGTTCAATGAAATTTCTAGAGATTATTTCGAGTTAAACTAGAGTTTGTGGTGTTCACAGAAAATCATCTTGATGTCTAGAGTTAGTTTCCCATTTTTTTCTATGTGGATGAGTGGATGAGGTACACCCTAAGTAGGATCCATGACAAGTTCTTATGGTTGGATATCCCACATCTAGTCAAAAAAGAGGCAATTAGGGTTGTGAGTGGTCTATGCTCAATCAGATCAGTACCCATACTCAAATTTTTTAAGAATGAGATTCTAATGGAATATACAAGAGAAAGGGATTTAATCATTAAATACATAAGGAATCCTACTATGAAGTATACCTCCATGATGATAGGTTATAAGTTGTATTTCACCATCAGAGAGAAATTTGTGTTGACAACCACCATTAACACAGCTTATGAGGTGGAAAAGGGTTAGAACTATTATCTATGTGAATTGTTGAGACTACAGTTGCTAGAGAACTTACTAAAAACTAAGGAGTCCAAGTATGCTTTCAATTTTAGTACTCTATGCATTTTTCTATTATTTTACTTTTAGAATAAATTACCTACAAGGAAGAATACAGTTTGGCCACTAGAAAAACCTATAGCCCACCAAATTAGAGATTATTTATTTAGATTGGGAGATGTGGATACTCAAAAGAATGCCCTCTAGGGTTCTTAAATTTTTTTTAGGAGAATATGCAAGCTAGGAAAAGGATATCATGGAATTTGGTGGAAAAGCATCAAAAGGACATTTCTTTTCTGGTCACAAAAGATGAATGCATAATGGAGTCTTTGGCATCCACGATAATGTGGATCTTGGAATTGGGATATATAGTCTCTCTGGATGAAATAAATAGTTTAGTAGATATCTTGCTAAAGAGTCCTAAGGACACCACTCAAGAGAGGTATGGAACCTATGAAAAAAAATCAACGGAGGTGCATATGGAGCAAAGAAACCACAAATAAAGAATAATGTTGAAAAGATGACTACATTGTTTGTGGAGGATATGGGACTCAAAAAAGAGAAAGTGGAACAAGAAAGATAAATGGTTGGAGCTCTATGAAGCTCATCAAGTGCAAGAATATCTAGTAGGACTTCTACCACTCCTATGGCTGCTTAGAAGTCCTCTGATACTACCCCCTCATCAAGTGGAACAAAGAGGAAGGAGACTAGTAATCTTGCAAACAAAACCAATGCTCTGATGAAGGAGAAGTATTCTCTAGTAAAACAAGCAAAGAGGCCTAAGAAAGAAAAGGCTAATTTGGTAGCACATCAAAATGGCCTTGTGAAAAGAAGGGTAATGGAAAAGGCTACTAGAGAACAATACTTCGGTGTGAATTTTGATGAAGAAGAGGAAGAAGGACCTGAGTTTTTCTAGAAGAGAAAAGGTGAAGCTTCACAAGGTGAAGTAAGTTCAAAGAAGAAAAAGGTGGATAATGTGGATATCGATGAGGAACAAGAAATAGAGAAGGAAAAGAAATCATTTTCCATCAACATGCAAGAAAAGAAGGAAGATCCTACCAATAAAATTTCACCAGAAAAGAAGAAGAAAGTAGAAACAAAGAAGACACAAAAAGAAAAGAAGAAGAAGCAAAAGAAGAAATTTTGGTAAGATCACACAACCTAATGAAATTGGATTGAATATTTAATGGGATTGTGAAAAATGAAATGTTAGGAGAAACTATAGCACTCTACAAAAAGGTTGATGAGGTGCATAAAGCCACAATAGTTGAGGCTATTATTAGATATATTATACTTCTTGAGGTTGATATGAGAAAAATAGAGAAATAAATACCTGTGGAACTATGGAATGTTTTGATTAAAAGGAGATATGAATCTATAGAAGAAGAGGATAAATTGAAGTCCTATGCATTGGAGAAGATTAGTGATCCTCTATCTGAGGAAAATAAGGCTATTCAATAAAGACCTTATAACAAAATAAAGGGTGACAACCCTTATGGGAAAAGATCAAAATGGTCTCGAGAGGCTTAGGAAGGAGAGTATTAAAAAAGTAGAAGGGTTAGCACAAAAGTTGAGGATGATGTTGAAGAACAAAGAGGAAGTGAATTTGGAGATGTCTACTTCGAAATAAAATATTGAAGATGATGTGCAGACGGATGATGCTTAAAATTGGAATGAGACAAATGAAGGAGATGCACACAATATTCCTCCAAAAGTGGAAGATACAACAAAATAAAATGTGGAGGATGAGGAGAATGTTAAGAAGAATTTAGCTACTAGAGAAGATGTTGCTAAGGAGGATACTCTTACTCCTCTAGTAATTAACACACATCATGAGATCATACAAGACAAACTAGATACTATCCCTCCTCCACATAATACAGATAACACTACTAGTGATGGAGAAATAGGAAAGGGAGATGAGAGGAAATATGACAATGCATCTGGAGGTGAGTAAAAGAAAGAAGCAAAGACACCAATTAATATTGGTAATAATGAGAAGGAAAAGGAGTAGAAAGAAAAGACTATAGAGGAAGAGGTAAAGGCAACTGGTGAATCCTCTGAAACTTCCACATATTCTCTTTATAATTTATTGAGCATGCAACTTTAATTCCAACCCATTGCGAGTGTCACCACCAATAGATTCCCACTTTATTTTTTCTAGGAAACCATTACCATTGGTGGGCTAGCCATGGGATCCCTACCAACCTCTCCTATAAGTGTAATTGTAAAATTATTTTCAATCGGGCATAAATTTCACCCAAGATTTTGTATTTTTGACTTCCAATAGTAAATAGAAAACTCTCCCTTAGCACTATGTAGTGGTAGAGGTTTGGTTCTATTCTAAGTTTTTAGTTTCTTATCTATTTTTAGGGCCTGCAACTCAAATGTTCTCCTATACATGGTTTTGGACATAAATTTTACATACAAAATCAAATTTTAAATTTTGAATAGGTTTTGGAGAGCATGTGTAGTGTACTATATAATAGATTAGGTATACTTTTAGTTAGTGGTGCAAAGAGAGGTTTGTAGTTGTTTGATCACTTGTAGGTGCCTGAGATTCAATGTGTGATTGTCTGAGAATTCAAGTAAGTCAAGAGTTAAAAGCTTGAGGGAATACATGATTTTATATGATATTTATGATGGATTGACTTATTAATAGTTTTGGTACTTCCTAGTATAGGTTTACAAGTGTTATTTAGAGTTGAAATTTGATGGTGACAAGTACATAGGTTATCTTCTATTTTGAAGACATGGGTTTACATGTGTGGAGACTTTGAGTCTTATATTGGTGATATTTGAGTACAAGTACTTAATATAATGGTGATGATTATGGTGTCATGGTTATAGGTAAACTTATGCATTGAAATGACATGATCAAGTGTGTGCTTGTTTGGTGGTGCTTTTGTTTGGTGTTAGGAGGTTGTTCTTATCTCCTAGATACTTTTTTGGTTCCTTGACTATAGTTACTCATTTGTGGAATTCTTTGGAAAATAAAATCTATGGTGGATTTGGTGTTTTAGTCTTGAGGTCTACAAGGTTACCTTCTTTGATATCTCAATTTTTATGTTACTAATTTAATTCATGATGAATTGTCATGTTTCAATGTTTTAGATCTACAAGTTATGCCATTTTTTAGGTGTGTATAGCCTATTGGTTGCAATGGAATGAGTTGGATGTCAATTGTCTATATACATGATATTGATACTTTTTTTTGTAGAATTTATTAGTTGGCCTTGTCTATGGTCATTTGTGCATTGGTATATGTCTTTGATATGAGAGGATGGATAATCAGAGTGCCAATATTATTAGTTTTTGGGAATCACAACATGCAGTCTTACTATGATATTGTGATAGCTTGGTTATATTTCATTGGTTATACATTTTTGTAGGAGATTTTGCTAGTGATGATTTTTTGGTATAGGATTGATTCTTGATATTTTGATGGTGGTTGTATCTTCTTGGCTTGGAGATCTTGGTTCGACTTGTTCTCTAGAGTTGCTAAGATTATAGTTGAGTGTATGTGGACCATGAGTGATCTTCATTCAGGACATGGCTATAACAATTCAATGTGTAGATTGGTATCACAATTCAATGGAACTAGTTGGTAGTGATGTGGATTCATCACTGGTGATTGATTATTTTATTTAGTGTTTGTTGATGTCTTGGAGGATCTCACATATCTTATTATTGTAAAATATTTATTTTACATTTATAGATTCATTGTTTGGATATGGTTATCTTCATGTGATTGGATATTTTGATCCTTGGTTTAGAGGTTTTTTGGTACTGTTTCTTGGATTAATCTACTACTTTTAGTATAGGAATGATATAGGTTCTCCTAACACTAGGATGTGTGCATTGGTTTATGTGATCTCCTAGGAGGATATGTTTGATCATGATGTCATGTTAAGGTTCTTGATTAGATATGGTTGGAGTTTTGACATTGGTCTTGTTGGTTCTATTGGTATTTGAGTACATTGGTAATTTTCTTGTGAGCTTATTCAATGTGTTGTGTTAAATTTGGAGCCTAGTATGGAGTGATCAGTTGTAGGTGCTCATGGATACTTGGATGCTTGGGTTAGATTGGAATTCACTTGTGATTAGAGACATTATCTTGATATGATTAATCTTTGGAGGTTTTAGAAAGAAGACCAAAGAGCCTTGACCTGAATATGGATGTGAGTTCATGATGGACCAATAGAGGAAATTGTTATAGGAGTGAGTAATGACAACTTGGTTATCTTGAAGGGGCATTCTCATTCCTCGCTCTTGGTCTACTCAGTGATTTTTCATTTGAAAGGTATTTTCCCATTCGTTCTTTCAAAAGTGGTTTGTAGATCTTGAGCTATGAATAGTTGGTTCTAGAGGATTAATTTTGAGGGATGGTTAGCATAGTTATCTCCTTGTGCATATAATTTATTTACATTATCATCCACTAATGGGGAGCTTTAGGATATGTTATTGGGATAATTTCCTAGTTTTGGGAATTAATATTTTGAGTTTGATCTTACTTGGTTAGAGAGGCTTACATTGATTTTGATATTAAACATGATACATATGTTTTTTTATCTAAGATATTGAATGTTTGGGTTTTGTTGATTCTTTTCATTTGGATTTGTAAGGAGATCATAATTGACACAACATAGCACTATGAGGTGTTCATAGAAGGACATTCTATGATTTATAAGTTTCATCTCTTCATTTTATGGTTCCTTCTGAGAGGTTCATGTTCATATGATTTGGTAAGATTGTGGTAACATGTTGTGAGAGAGTATACAATTACTTGAGCTGCATGTTTTGATCCTTGTGATTATTCTTGGTACTCCATTTTTTGATCATTTTCCATACCTTGTTATGAGTGTTGATTGGTAGACTTGATATTCCTTGATCATTTTTAGATTTGGCATTACCCATGCAGTGGGAGTTCCTAGATATGTATGTTCTTCATTGAAAGGTTTGATTGATTTTGGTTTATGGGTTGTACATGTTGGCATGATTTTACTGATGTTGTTGATACCTAGGAGGTATGGATGGTTGGATGTATTAGCATTTGTTGTGGATGCTATTTCTAAACATGTGATTTAGCTTGGAGATTTTGTTATCACTTGGATTTGATGCTTGTGCTTTTTGATTTGGTGCATCTTCACCTTGGCTTGTTCCTTTTCTTCCATAGGTGGCATGTTGGAGGATGAGAGGATTTCTTGCTTGAGATGGTGGTCACCTTGGCTTTATTATAGGTATCTTGATGGAGCACAAGATCATGGTAGTGATTCATGTGGTTTCATGTATGGAAAGTATGATGTATTTCATTGATTGACCCTTATGTAATGTATACAAGTGGGAGAATGTTAAGATTTGGTGTTGTACACCACTGCATAAATTGATTTATTATAATATTATAAATTAATAATTATTTAGTGTGGCCACATAGGATGTTTGTTTAGCTATATTAGATAATTATTTTTAGTCACTTGTACATTTTTATTGTAACATTAGGTTAATTATTTTATGTGCACGAGAGACATAAGACAATCATTTAATATTTGGGAAAAGTATTTAATAATTTGCAAACTTAGTAGCCAATATTAAATGAGGAGTCAATGGTTTTGAGACACATTTTTTCTCTGACCAATTGGTTGTATTTGTGTGAGGTTGTTTCTATAAGACCAAACCCATGTTTAGTGGTAAAGGTTGGTTGAGTGACTGGGTTGTCATATTATTGAGTCTTTCTGAGGAGTGCATATGGGAAACATGGCATGGGATGTGTGGATTCATGCTTGGAAAAATGGAGGATGCATTAGAGAGGCTTGTTATTCCTATATTTGTTGTAACTCTTTAAGTGCATGTATTATTTTACTATTGATTAATAAGATGGAGTATGGATTTATGGATTCAAAATCCTTAAAGCTCCCTCTGAGTTGATATTTTTGGTTTTGCATAGCCCCAACCCATAATTTGCATGTTTACATATTTTGATCTCTCTTTTGATAGCACCTTCATCTGCTTGCACCACATGTAGGTAGTGCGCACCTTTGGGAACTCTTTTCCCTGGCTTCTTCTCCGAGGTCCACCCGTGTGCCACATTGCATCATACCGCAGACACCTATTGGAAGACCACACAATCAACGCTCTATGCTCGCCTCTATTCCATGTGTGATCACCACAGGGTTCGTGGTGAAAAAGGAGAGAATAATGAATTAGAGGCCCCACCTCTGTTCCACATGTCATCTCTGAGGAGACTTTGGTTTCAAATGATGGATGAATGAGAGGTTCTGCCTCTATGCCAAGTGTCCTAACTGATTCTTCAGATGGTTAGACCGATGTCTTCATAATAATTTCACTACTTCCCCTCTAGGACCACATCCATTATTTGCAGAAGGGCGTACTTGGTTCGAGGCAACTGAATGACACATTTTAAAATCTTTTTTGTTGCATCATTTTTGGGGAATCATTGTGAGGGGCGATGTGGCCTATGCCTAAGGAATCTTTTTGGTTATTGGATTTCAAGCAGTGGAAGGATAAATATATACTACTTTGACTCTCTGGAAAGGGTTTGAAAATACACATAAAAAGTGAAAAATATTGTAGGGTATGTGCAGGATCATGATGGGCCAAAAAGTGGCGATATGATGGGTATGTGTAGGGTATGTGGATGACAGCTTTTTCTTTACCCAAAATTGATGAAATGAAAATGGTTTTTAAAGGATATTCTCAGCTTTGCACCATTATAAATTGTGCTTTACTTTGAATTTAATAAATAATTATTATTCATTTTCTATTTGAATTAAAACTAAAGTCCTGATTGATAAGTTGATTGAAAAACATCTATAGCTTTCAAATGGTATCACAGTTTTTGATAGGTTGATACTGTTTGAAAGCTATAGATGTTTTTCAATCAACCTATCAATCAGGACTTTAGTCATAATTCAAATAGAAAATGAAAAATAATTATTTATTAAATTCAAAGTAACACATAATTTATATTGGTGGAAAGTTGAGAATCTCCTTTAAAAACCCTTTTTGTTTTATCAATTTTGGGTTAAAAAAAATTCATTAGCCACATACCCTACACATACCCATCATATCACCACTTTTTGGGCCATCATGATCCTGCACATACCAAGGCTCAAAAACACCATCCGATCATCTACAAGATGTGGTGGATGTGTGTTTGGTGCATGGTATAACTAATCAAAATGTAGCACTGAGATTACTGGCAACCTCTTTCAAAGGTAGGGCACTATATTGGTACCACACTTTGGAAGCCTGTAGCATCGGTACCTAGAATTAGCTTGAAGAGCCCTTTTTATGAGTGCTTTTCAAACAAGGGAGATCGATCTTTATTTTTCCAACAGCTGCTGACCATAAAGTGGGCCCCTTAGGAGGCCATGACTGACTTCAATGTTTGGTTTCACACAACTTGGAAAGTGATACAAACTACTATTCACTCACCTACTGATTTGGCATTCATGTTCTATCTAAAGTCTCTTAATGCTGACATTTCAATGATGATCCAATCCCTTGGTGGGAACACCTTGCCGGATTCGTATAACATTGTTGTTAATGTAGAGAATAATTTGATCAATGTCAAAAAGTTACTGCCTCATCCTGCTATGCCTATAGTTGTGGAGTTATTAGTTCCTAGCCAAGAAATAGCTTCTACTAGAGTGTCCACTCCTCCCCAATCTATGTAAGCATATTCGATCACATTGCAAAATGTTGCTTCTACAGGGTGTGTGCAAGAAGTTGAGTCCACTTTTTGGCCAAAAAGTGGAAATGTTTTCCCTAATTTTTAGAATTTGACACTTTGACCTTAAAATTTGAAGCACTTAGAGATGGAATCTTCAAAAAAGTCACTAATCATAGAATGTAGTACTCGGAGTCTAGTTTCCAAATATGTAATTTATTTCAATACCCAGATTGTAAAAATTGAATTTCAATAGGCGTTTCTAAAAACCACTGTTTAAAAGTCACTTTTTTATACCATACCATGCATGTGTATGACATCCATATTTTGACCTAAATTATCATATTTTTCTAAATCCTTTTGGGAAAAGTTTTGTGACTCACTAAAGCTTGCTTTTAATATTTTTTTATAATTTTTTATTGAATACTTTTTTTTTTATTAAATATTTATTAGGCATATTTGTCATTTTGAAAAATCGTCGTGTACGACACGCATAAGATGACCTAAACTTATCATTTTTTGATTTTTTTTTTTTAAACTGAAAAGAATTGTCTAAATTTTGCTCTCGTGCAATCCGTTCATCAAAATTTTATGTTGATCAAAAGTTATTAAAATACTAAAAAACTGATAATTCAAGTTTATGGACTAGTTTCATTAGAAATTAATTGAAAAATAGAAAAATAATCAAATTATTAAAAAATTACATATTTGGAATCAGCACTCCCATCTATAATGGGTTTAATTTCGAAAAAATTCCCCAAAATAGGTCTTCAAACATATGTCCAAAGTCATTATTTTCCTGTGACATTAACAGGACCTTCAAGTTGCAGGTCAAACCAGGTCCAAAGCTTAGGTTCGTCCCCAAGCCATTTCCAAACCAAAAAACAAGCCAAAAAACCCGCTCAAAAATTCATAATTTAAAAAATGGGATCCCGTTTTAAAAGGGATCCCGTTTCATTAAAAAACGGGATCTCGTTTCAAAACGGGATCCCGTTTCATAAAAATGCCATTTTTTATAGTTCTATGAAACGGGATCCCGTTTTGTAAAACGGGATCCCGTTTTGAAATTCTTCCAAAAACGAAAATTTCCAAAAATGGAAAGTTTTCAAAACGGGATCTCGTTTTGAAAACTGAAATTTTTCAAAAATTAGAAGTTTCCATTTTTGAATTTTTCAAACGGATCCCGTTTTAAAACTTTCTATTTTTGGAAATTTCCATTTTGAAAATTTCAAACGGGATCCCGCTTTGAAAATTTTCAAAATGGAAATTTCTGGATCCTGCTTTCAAAACGGGATCCCGTTCAAAAACGGGATCCCATTTTTTAAACTTAGGCTCTGGATCCCTTAAACCGGGATCCCGTTTTTCTAAAAACGGGATCCCGTTTATTAAAAAGCGGGATCCCGTTTTTTGGAAGCCGAATTCATTTTTTTGCCTAAGACAAAAACTTCCACGTTTCGTGGACTCAACTTTGTGCACTTACCCTACATCTAACTCTTCAAAAGATTAGTTGAGCAACATAAAGGACTTGTTGTGGAACATCTCAAATGAAATAACTAGTATCAAGTGGCAAATTCCATGCCTTCGAAGCTAGCTTACCAAAATTACCAAGGTGGAAGATCTTCCTACCAACAAAACCAATTCCAAGGAGGTGCACGCAAAAATCCATAGACTCAAACAAATAATCAACTAGTGTTGGTACCTACTCTGCTACAAAATGTTCACCCAAGTTTGAATAGAGAGATGGTAGTGGGGAAAAATAATCTGGCTAATGATACGATACTCACCACACAAATGCAAGGAATGTCCCTGGAGCAAGAAATAGATATAGCTCCCAATCACGTGCTCTTCTCATGGATGGAAGAAGAAGAGGTAGTGTTTGCAAATGATGTGTCCACATCAAAGGCCCCTCAAGTGCAATCAGATTATAACACTCACTCAAAGAGGAGATTCATGGGCGAACCGATTGCTGAACAACCCAAAAGTGTTTCCGACCAAGATCCTAGTACCTTCGCAATTGCAAAACAATCTTAGCCACACAAAGAGATTGTTATAACAAGGTCTAAGGAACAGAAGTCTTTGAATCCACCACCATTCAATTTGGTGGAAGAATTGAAGAAAGCCTCTTCTAATGTATCTCTTTGGGATATCTTAGCTATTCTAGAGTAGAAGTCGTTGTTGTAGAAGGCCCTATGAGAAGATGCAAGCATAGAGCCAACCAATCAACCATCCAAAGGAAACACTGTCAATTCACCATCTCAGGCCAAAGTCCTCACAAACAACACAGAGGAAGCTCCTACCAAAAGTAGATGTAAACCTAAACCAAAAATATTTTTCTTAACTCTCATTGGGTAAGAAATTGTTGAACAATTCTATGATTGACTTTTGTGCTAGCACCATCGTCATGTCCAAGCAGATAGCTAAAGCCTTAGGACTTAGCTATGAACCTTTAAATAGAGGGGTTAAGCAACTTGATGGGAATAAGGTTGAAACTGTAGGTTTCATTAAGAACCTCCCCTTGACTCTATTCTCCTACCCTAGTATCACTGTTCCACAAGATACCATGATCATTGACATCCCCCCATGTTTGGTCTTTTCTTATCCTAGGAGTTCATTGCCAAGATATGTGGGTATATTTCTTTAGATTGGTCACACTTGATTCTTAGAACCAAGCATGGAGCTAATATGAAGATATTTTCTAAACCTTTACATTATGAACATGTAGTAGGTGAAGCCATGATCAACTTTTAGGCTACTTATACCTCTATAACAAAGGATGAGGTGTATTGTACCAAATTAATTGAGGATAAGAAGGTGACTAGAGACTGGAATGATAAAGAGAATGTCCTCTTGCATGAATTTATAGAAACTAATCCTTTTAGAAATTATCATGCCACTAGATTGGGAACCTATGCCATCTATGATGAAGATCAAGTGATTCTGAAGGTAATGATAGAACCTGAGGGTGGCCATGCTTCTCATCTATGCATGTTGCATTTTGATGGAGCAAGATGCAAAGTTGGTGCAGGAGTTAGGATATGTTTGACATCCTCATCTAATGAAAAGACACTTAGATATTTTCGCTTTCAATTTTCTTGTTCAAATAATGAAGTTGAATACGAGGGCCTCGTGCAAGGTCTAAGTCTTGCAAAGCGGATGTGTGTTAAACAAATAATGGTGTTTGGAGACTCTGAGCCAATAGTCAATCAAGTCTGATGGGTCTCTCCAGAAAAAAATGTCTGCATGCAATCTTATAGACATAGGGTCTAGGACTTGATTGAAATATTTGAAGCCTTCAATATCCATATGGTGCCTAAAGAGTAGGATGCAGCCGTAGATCTAATGGAAATGATAGGATCTCAATTTGACCCTATTTCTGAGCTAATTGATAACATACACTCTGTGTGAGTGATTGTTAAAATTGCAATCCCAAATAATGATCAAAGCTAGAAAGTGTTAGAAAGTGATGAACACATCACCTCATTCATTTAGCACTGTGGAGATTTTTCTGACTAGCTCCAACCAAAAATCACAAAAGCTTATGAATGGAAAATTATTCAGTTGAGATCCAAAATGATTTTGAAGGGACTTGTCACTCTCAAAAATCTATTCAATTGTGACGATGCGAGGAATGAAAAGAGAAAGTTTGTAGAAGATAAGGGTGACTATGCAGATCTTCAGGTTAGTGATAGGAGGAAGCTTAAGGTTGGGAAAGATGTCCCACAACATGATAAGGATAGGATAAAGCACTTTTGTGAAAAATATAAGGGATTAGTGGCCTAGTCATATGATGGCCTTAAGGGATATGATCCCAAAGTCATCTAACATACTATAGAACTGATAGATGGAGAAAACTTGTTCACCAGAAGTAGAGGCTAGTAAATCCAAAGATTGAGTCATTAATGGCACTAGAGTTGGAAAAGCTAATCCAATCCCATATTTTCTTCTCGATCAAGCTTAGCACATGGGTGTCCAATCTGGTTCCAGTCTGAAAGAAGAATGGAGACACTCCCGTCTATGTTGATTTCTAGGATCTGAATAGGGCATCCTTGAAGGACCACTACCCATTACCTTCCATCGAGTCAATCTTGCAAACAGTGGTTGGCTCAGAATTTTTTTTTGTTGATGGATGACTTCTCTGGTTATAACCAAATTTGGGTCAAAGAGGAGGACTAATGCAAAACAACGTTCACCACCAAGTGGGGAATGTTTTCCTATGTGAAAATTCCCTTCAGCCTCTCAAATGCAGGAGCTACCTTCTAGCGATCAATGGATATTTCTTTTGGATAATTGATCAATAAGATCATCTTGATCTACTTGGATGATCTAATTATATTCTCGAAGTCAAAAGATGATCATTTTGATCATCTTGAAATGGTTTTTAAAAAATTCCAGGAGTTTGGGATATCCTTGAACCCAAAAAATTGTATTTTCAGAGTGCCTCATGGAAAATTATTGGGGCATCTAGTGTCCAAGGATGGGGTTGCAATCGATTTGGATTAGTGAATGAAATTAAGGAAGTACTCCTTCTAGTCAACAAAAAGGGAGTTTAGTCCTTCTTGGGGAAGGTGGATTTCATAAGAAAATTCATTTCTGATTTTGCAGGTTTAATTAGACCAATCACCTTGATGCTCAAGAACGACCAGTTGTTTAAATGGAAAAAAGAGGTTATAGAATCTTTTTATGAGGTCAAGGAGGCTATTTCCTCAGTTCCTATGTTGGTAAACCTAGACCTATCAAAGGACTTCATAATGTGTGTGTTCAGTAGGAAATCTAGCATCACTATTGTTTTGACCCAAAAGGATGATGAAGCTAAGGGAGAACATCTGATAGCCTTTCACTCCCTGACCTTAAAAGAATATGAGATGAAGTATAACTTCATCAAGAGGTAGACGTTCACCATTGTTGAGGGGCTCAAAAAGTCCTGACACCTCATAGCTTGCAACAAGGTGGTTGTATATGTAGGTCATTCCATTGTGCGTGAGTACATAATGGAGGGAGAAATCATAAAAAAAGGGGCCAATTGGATAACCAAGATCCTTGAATATGACATTGAGGTCAAGCCCACAAAGACCGTGCAAGCGAGATGACTATGTGAGTATTTGGCACGTGATGATGAAGTGGCAGTTGAGGAAGAACAACTAGAGCTAGATCTACTCAATGAATCTGAGTTCGAAGGTTGTTGGTTAGAAAACAAAATGAGATTCATGCTAACTGGGAAATATCTAGTAGGCATCCCTTCTTAGAAGAAGAGGTTTTATAGGTTGCAAAATAGTGGGTTTGTGCTTATTGAATGGATTCTCTTTAAGAGGAATTTCAATGGTTTTCTTCTACGATGTGTCACCCAAGAGTAGTCATAGAAAATTCTGGACATATTCCATAGCAATCCTATAGGCAAGCATTTCTCTGCAAAGACCACTGCCATTAAAATTATGTGTGCAGAGTATTTCTAGTCTACACTATTCAATGACTCACACTCTCTAGTTAAATCTTGCAAAGAATGCTAATTCTTCCTAGGAAGGAGGAAAAACTTGGTAATGCCTCTGAATCCGATAGTGTTTGAAGAATGCTTCACGCACTGGGGCCTTGATTTCATCAAGATGATTAATCCCACCTCCAGTTCCAAACATAAGTGGATCCTTACGACCACTAATTGCTTTACCAAATGGGTGTAGGCCATGCCCCTGAAGAATGCAACTGAGGTGGAGATTGTGAACTTTCTTGAAGAACTAGTATCAAGGTTCGGCCCACCGAAGACCATCATCTCAAGCAATGAAAAAGCCTTCCTAGGTTTGAAGGTATGTCAATTTTCACTTAAGCATGGCATATTCCTAAAGACATCTTTGAACTATTACCCACAGGGAAATGGTTTGACCGAGTCAACTAATAAAAATTAAGTCCAAATCATGAAAAGAATAGGGTCAGAGCACCAAAGAGAGTGACATTTGAACCTTAAATCAACTCTCGAGGTGGATCACATAACTCCTAAACAATTCCTAAAGACTTCATTGTATGAGCTAGTATACGGGAAGGAAGCGCTATTGCCTATATCTATGGAAATTCCCACACTATAGTTGCTCAAGTCTTTGGAGGTTGAAAAAAATGGTGGCATGGAGGTCTACTTGGTGGAGTTGCTGGAGGAACAAGAGAAAAGAGAAAAGGCCCTAATGGCCATGTCTAATCATCAACAGATGGTTAAGAAGTGGTTTGACAAGAGAACCTCCAACCAAGGTCTTAAGTGCATGGATTTGGTGCTTAAATTCAATGAGAGAGCCACAAAGTTGGGCCAACATGAAATATTTGATAGTTTGTGCGAAGGCCCTTTTTGAATCATTCAATGTAAGAAACATAATGCATTTGAACTAGAGAATATGGAAAATGAAGCATTCAGAATTCTGGTCAATGGAATTCACCTCAAATTGTTTAATTAGCTTCTTAAAAAAATTTACCAGTGTAAATATATAATTATGTAAATAATTTTTGTGTGTTTTTTTGGCCAAATCTTTATTAAACGAAACCCATGATGCAAGAAGTAGAGAAAAGAAAAGGAGAGAGAAAATTTGACAAAAGAGCTATATATTCATTATTTGGTAATATATACTTTGTAATATTACATTAGATATATTACATTTAAAAATGACACTTAGGCCAATCTTTTCGAGATATATATTAAGCAACTTTTCAATATATATACAAAAAGAGAGGAGAAAACATTTCATTCATCAATAGGGGTAGCATCATCAATAGGGGCAACGGGTTCAATAGGAGCAGCAAAAGTAACAATAGTAGGGGCAGCAGGAGCATCGACAACAACAAGTGGAGGAGGAAACACCAAGTTTTTGAAGTCAGTATACCTCCATGTCATAAAAAATCACTACATTGTGGCACCTAAGTAAGAAGTGGCAAGCACATGAAACCCTTTGGCGGTGTTTCCCAATAGTCATAATTTGAAATCCACTCAAAAATGGCACCCAGGGCACCACTGCATCCTCTTCAATATGTCAGCAAAGATCACTTGTTGTTGGAATACCAAGGCCATATACTGCATTCATCACAATTTCACCAAGGCATCTAAGATACTACTTGGGAAAAATTTTCATGGTAAGCCTTAGTATCATCTGCTTCGGTATCTGAATATCAAGCAAAGATGCAACAAAAAGAGAAAAAATATTAGTGTTTACATGATACTTGTCCTCATATTCTATGCAATCCCACCCCAACACCCATTTCATTAAAATTATGGCCAAATAATGCTTATTCTTTGTCATACGCTTCAAACACCTACTAGAAATTTCTCCTAGAAAAGCTTCCTAAGACCTATTGCTAGTTAGCCTAATGGGAGTATTCATTGCTTCTATCAATAAGCCCAATTACCAAATATGAATTATGCAGTTATCGTAAGGCATATTTATAGAGGTAGATGAGGTAGAATGTGTGTGATAATCATGATGTTGATCGAGGTGTAAACTCAAAAATCCCACAAGAGGTGCAAATTGGAAAATCCCACCAGGTTGTGTGTACTGTGTGCGAATTAAGATGGGGTAATCAAGCAACTAAAACTTGTGGCAAGTGCAAGTGGTATTCTGTATAATCGAAGTGCTAAGTTTCAAGCTATGGATGCTTTTCAGTCTCCAAGGATCAACTCAAATCTTTTCATTTATTCATTACACCCTTTTGCTTAATCATACTTTGAAAGTTATTAATTGAAAAAGTATGCAAAAAGTCTCATACACCTTTAATTTTTGGCTCAATTTACCAAGAGGTGGTGCGGTAAGAAAGGATGGATAATTTGTCATTATTAATTGTTTTCTTTTCAAAAGAGTGGAAATTCATTTTTCATGCATGAAAGAGATTGCAGTACGTGCCGAATTTATTGCTTGAAACAACTATTGTTTCCAACTCCTGAATAAGGAAAGGCTAAAGTTGCATGCAAAAGAATAACACTGTAAAGAAGTTTGAGCATACAGTTCATTGAGGAAAGATTCAAAGGTGAGTTGTAGAGAGAAATTGAGTGTTTGCGAAAATCTACAGAATATTTGAATGACACGAAATCCTGGAATGAAGAAAAATCCTGAGATGGTAGCTCAAGAAGAAGCAGTTGGAAGCTTGTCTAACATCTTCTTAATAGTTCCAATGGCCCATCTTTTCAGTAACATCTCTTATTCCATGCCAGGGATGTCAAGAAAGCCAAAATTGCCTCAGACATGGGCCATGGAGAAGACTACCCACAAGAACAAGGTCCTGATAGCGAAAGAATGGGATAATATTTATGACCTTGAGCTTAAAACTAATCCTAAGGGTCTTAGGGAGGTGGCCTATGAAAGAATGAAAAAGACTGAGGTTAATAACCAAGACTCTTTGGCATTTAGGTTGTGGTTTTGTGATCTTCTGTGTAGTATATGGTTCCCTTTATGCACCACTACCCAGAACTGTTTCATGAATGTGCCCAAAATTTCAATCTCGATACAAGATTCATAGAAGGCTGAAACCTAAGGGTAGTAATTAGCATTGATCCTATAAGGGGTATGTTGTGTATCCCTATGAGGAAAGGAAAAGCATCGCCAGATAGATTCATTGTAGGTGGCTCAAAAAACCTCTAGAGAACAAGAACTCATGCTTTGAGTTTTTATAATCAAGAAACAAAAAGAGCCAAGTATGATAAGCACCTAACACAATTTCCAATTGCGAACAATGATTTCAACTCAGACATGTGCAGGATGTCTTCTCTATGATGGTTTTTGTTTGTGGCCTGGACAGTGACAAAGAGGTGCATGAGTTTCAAATGGGTTTGGGTTTTCAGTTAAGAAGACAACATTCTTTATTCTGGTATCACTTCATGGAGGTCATTGTTTGTGAGATGTTGGATCAATTCAAGGAGTACCACAAATAGTATAGATTCAAGTTTTCTTCTTTTATTGCTCACATTTTCTTACACCAAAACCCTGATTTCTTCAAAAAATATATGGTTTTTTCTATCTTTGATGAAAGAGAAGTGAGGAAGTCAATTTATGTTTGGACCCATCTTCTTTTAGTGACCCACGATTATTATGCATTTTCCAATTCTTTCCTAACTCTGATATTGCAAGATCTTAATACAGAGGGTGAGGTTGGATGTTATCATTTCTTCATCGAGAAAGTGGGATGGATGAGAAGCTTTGTCCCTCCCTATGATTGGTTCCTTGAAGAGGATTTTTCATTTTTTAGGTTGCATGGTTTTACTAAGGAGCCATTCTGGCACCGATCTATGTCACAAATAGGGTGTTGTCCCTTGAGGTATTTAGGAAATTGGCAATTATAGGCATCATGTTTTGTGGGGGAAAGAATAAGAAAGGATTTTTCAAATGACCATTAAGCTTTGGCATGGTAATAATGGTAAAGAAGTAAATACAAGGTCTGCTAATAGTGAAGTTTGCTGATTTAGGGTTAGTGTTGATTTGTGACAAGTGGGTATATAATCCTGATAATGACTTGGTGGAACTGAATGTTAGAGTGAATCATAGCTCTCAGCCTTATTGGGAGGCTCAGTGGAGTCTGTAGATGGGGGACCAAAATATCCTTGTAGACCTAGCCTATGTTCCCAATAATGACTTGAGATCGCCCTAGCTTTCTTTTTATTTCCCTTTGGCCAAACCCAATGACAAGTGAAAAATTGGAGCCACCCTTTATAATCAATTGGGGCCAAGAACTACTAGTGGAGTGACGATAAAATCTCCCAATTCTAGATTTTTCATCAAGAGACCAGGTGTCTTGATGCTAAGTTCTAGGATTTTGACATGGATAACATATTTGATGACCTCTGCAATAGAGAGCATGATGATACTTATGCAAGTGGAGATGAGGATGTAGACCTAGAGGAAGTGATTGCAATAATGAAAAGAAAAGAGGCATGGAAGGCCCAAATACAAGAAGTTGGAGAAGCATTGAAACAACCCAGTGAAACTCCACTGAGCTTGCAAGTAACTCCATCCCATGTAGCAGTCACGCTATCAAAAACATGGGATACAAAGAGACCCCAGACAACCCTACAATATTTGGAGATCATAGAGGTGGAAAATTCTCCACCTAAGAAGAGGTCACGCACCGATGCAACTCTTAGAGAAAGATCACAAGTACTTACAAGCCAAGGATCAAATCCCATGATAGCTCATGTATCTTTCTCTCCCTCTCTTCTCACTTCTCAGTCTTTGGTTAACCCTATTGCATCCACGTCTTTGATTCCTTCGAGTTTCGACCTATCATTTTCTACTTCCACAATCATGGGAGGTTTCTCTCAATCTCCCTTCACTCCAACCAAACAGATAGATTTTACTCCTTTGTGGTTTGTTCCATCTTTTATCAGGGACCAATCTGAACCCTCCATTGCTAACCCCTTTGCTTCCACTGTGTTGGCTCCAACTCTACCCGCCCAATAAATGGTAACCTCTACATCTCCACTACCACCACCACCCATTACACGAGTCCTTTTATCGCTTCCCAAACCAGAACCTGGCAAGGAATTCCCCATTTCTCCCCATTGACAATAGCTCTATCAAAGAAAACATCATTCAAGTCTGCAATGATTTCATTCACTTTTGCTCTTCCTCCAAGTGCACCCTTTCCATGGGAGAAAATTAGATCACCAGTAGAATTTTTTGTGCAAAATAATAAGACTAAGGCAACCCATGCTATAAGAGTCCAGAAAAGAAAGGAGAAGGATGCTACGAAGCCTGTTGAGCCATGTATGCAAACCCTCTTTAATGAGGTTCGAGGATTGATAACATTTGCAACCATGTCACCTAACATCATCAAACCTAAAGGGCCAATACAACCTAAGGATTATACAATCCATTTTGTAGGAATCGATCTATACTCAACCCAACCACTAGACAAATTTGAGTTGATTGAGGAAACTTAGAGGGTTGTGATGAAAAACTTTTTGAAGCATAGTCGTCGACTGAAGAAGAGGGAAGAAGAGCTCAGGAATGTTAAGAGAGAATGGAGATCTTGCAAAAGAAGGAAAATGTCAAGGATGATGAAATTGCACACTTGTCTCAACAAGCACAGGCAGAAAAGGCCAAACTATAGGAGGAGCTTGCAAAGTTCCAGTCCCAAGATCCCAACTTGGTTACTAACCTTTAACAAGAAAATAGAGGACTTCAGGACCGCTTGGCTTAGGCAGAGAAGGAAGCCCAAGAGAAGAACAAAGAGCTCCAAGATCAGCAAGATTGATTGGAACAAGAAATGTAGCAAAAGAATCAAGAGCTTCAAAACCAATGGGTTCAATTTGAAAAGGAGGTCAAAGAAATAAAGGTCTTCTTAGAATTTAAGGAATACAAAACTCAAGGTGAAGTGGAGGAGCTATTGAGAAGAAAAATATAGAGTTAAGAACTCTACAGGAATGGCTCAATGCATCAGAAAAGAAGGTTGATGAGCTAATGAAAGAACTCAAGTCAAAGGAGCTTGAGATAAACCTTTTGAAAATTCCCTCCCAGCCCTTTGTTCCTCAAACAAACCTCCTTTTGGTAGCTCAAAAATTATATGTTTCCTACTGGGAGAAAGTTAAGTCTTTCTGTTTTCCCTTGCAATCAACACTCCAATTCATGGTGGATGTAGTGAATTTAAGTAGGGAGGTGCATGGTACCATTGATAAGGTTCCACAATTTATTGTTGAGAAGGTGCCTGAGGTCGATAAATTGCTAGACAAATTGTACACAGTGAAAAATATGAAATTGGAAAAGGTAGGGATAGATGATCGAAGGTCGACTGCCAAAAAGGTCAAGGAATTCATTCATTATCATGCAACAATCCTCCAAGATAATAGTTGTTTGGTCTGACTAAGTCAGACTATGAGTAACATGTAGATGTGATTTTACCATTTGACTCAAATGGGTTTTCCTTCACCTTTTCTCTCTGACAATTTAGTGGCCATGGTAGAGCATATTGCAGCAAAGATCGAGGAGAAGCAATAGGATTTATCCACTTTCCAATTGTTCAATTAGCCTCCCACGACAACATACATTGAAGGTTTCATTCATCCAATAGTGCGACTTATGTTCCAGCATGAGTTCGGGATTGGGATCTCCATGGAGATGCCTTTCAAATAAATTATCGATCTACATGAGGTGCAAGAGAATTTACATGCTTTATCGATGCCATCTTAGGCCAACTGGCTACCTTTGTAGATTGTACTTTCAAAGCTCTGACTATTGCCCAATAGATAGGGCTCTAGTCTTTGAACTAGGTTTTTGGGTTCCCATTCCATATGAGAAATGCCCCTAATAGTTTCCAAAAGATGTGGATTTAAAATCCTTAAAGCTCTCTCCCAGATGATATTATTGGTTTTGCATAGCCTCGGCCTGCAATTTGCATGTTTAAATATTTGGTCTCTCTTTTGATAGCGCTTTCATTTGCTTGCACCATATGTAGGTAGTGCATGCTTTTGAGAAATATTTTCCCTAGCTTCTTCTCTGAGCTCTACCCGTGTGCCACATTGCATCATACTATGGGAATCTTTTGGCGGACCCCATAGTCAACACTCTATGCCCACCTCTGTTCTGCATATCATCATTGTAGGGATCATGGTGCAAAAGAAGAGAAGAATGAATTATAGGCCTCGCCTCTATTCCATGTGTCATCTCCTTGAGGACTTTGGTCTCAAATGAAGGAAGGAAGAATGAGAGGCCCCACCCCTACGCCATGCATCCTAACTGATTCTTCAGATAGTTAGACACATATCTTCATATGAATTTTGCTACTTCCCCTTCATGACCACATCCATCATTTGTAGAAGGGTGCACTTGGTTCAAGGCAACTGAATGCCACGTTTTAGAATCTTTTCTATTGCATCGACCTTTTGAGGAATCATTGCAATGGGCGGTGTGGCTTGTACCTAAGGAATCTTTTCGATTATTGGATTTCAAGCAATGGAAAGATCTATATACTACTTTGACTCTCTGAAAGAGGGTTCGAAAATACACAAAAAAAGTGAAAAAGACTGTAGGCCTTTGTATTGTTTTTAATTATTGTATTAAGACTCACATACTATACCAATTTGTTAGGCCTCTCTATTTATTAGTTAATTGATGGGACATTATACTATGTTGTTTGTTGTACTGAGTAGTTTACTTGCAATACTTCTATAATTTCAATAAAAAATTGCTAAGTTAGATGATGTCTTGAACTCTTCTTGTTCAGTGAATGTATATGGAAGTTATGTTATGTTATTTGAAGGACTTGTTAGGTTGTTCATCTATGATTTTTGTTATTTTTGAACATGCATATTACTGAATGGGCCCTTAAATCCCCTTCGAAAGTAAGATTTCCCATGCCTATATACTTAAGTCTTGGCGCATCGCTTCTAATTAGATTTTATTTTAATATATTTGCTTCCTTTTCCCTTTTCAACCCTCCCCCCAATACATGAAAGAGTTGGCTTCTTTAAAAATCAAAGGTTACTCACTTTAGTGCAATTGGTCCCCCCATTAAGTGAGTTTCCCATAAGGTTGTTTTCCTAGTAATTTTAGGCATCAATAGGATTCTTTTGGAGGTTGGGTTTTTCCTTGAGGGTTTTCCTAGGGTATATTGTGCTATCTTGTGGAATTTCTATTTGGTCTTTTCATTATTGTTATTTTATAAGCTTGTATGTGTAATGTCATAAAATTGCACCCCTTGCAATTTCACATTCACTCTTGCATCCACTTTAGTGTCCACTTCCCTATCATTTGTGTAGGCTCATTTTAGCCCCTGCCTTAGCCTTCTTCCCCTCTCAAGATGCTAAAAAATCCTTTTATCAATAGCTACCCTTACACAATCACTTTGTGTTGAACTTCATGCTTTTCCCATTCTTGTTGTTTTGTAGCATGATGTCTCTAGACACTAGCATGTTGTGCAGATTTTTGTGTGTCGTGCTAGCATCTTGTGACATTTCAATGTTCAAACAACCACCTCCGAGCATGTTTTCCACTTGTCAGCAAGTTTTGTTGGTGGTAATGGCTGGGGACACCCGAAAATAGCTCAAGAAGCTTCTATTCCCTCCTTAAATGTTGTCTTTTCAATCCATTTGGTATTCTAACTTCTTCTGTTTCTTGGCTTCTATTTTGTAGTTTATCTCCTCTCTCTTGCTCCCTCAATCTTGCACAACTCCATTTATTGCTACAACAACATTCTCTAAAGCTCTCACATCCTTGCAACACTCTTGGCTTTTGTAGCTATCTTGCTTTCCCTCTTTGCAGCTCCTTTAGCTTTTGTAGCTATATCACCTTTATCTTGTGCTTGCGAGCACCATGGGATTCCATATCTCCTATCTATTGCATCCTTACTCTGTAATACGGGTTCTCCTCCTCAAGAAGGGATTGCTAATGTCACATCTCATTTTCTTACTTCTCTCACTCTTTTTATCTTTTGGCTGTCTGTGGAGGTGGAAAAACCAAAATGGGGGTTTGACTAAGGAAAACCCCTATACAACCCCAACACTTTCTCCAAATCTTATGCATGTAGGTTTTGAAGATACTCATGGGTTGGAGGCTTCATCATTTGCATGGTTGTGAGCACTTTCTTTCTTCTCCTTATCTTCATCATTTCTACTTCACTTTATTCTAGTTCTATTACATTATGTTATTTTCCTATATTCTATAAGTTCTTAGTAGCCTAATTGTTAGTGGTCACTCTGCTATTTTTTGTGACATTCTCGCTTTCTAGTCCATATGGATTCCAGTGTATCGCGTTGTCATCCCAGACCCACACTATTGTCCTTTGGCTGAGAGCTTGTTAGTTTGTCCAAGAAATATTTATGACCCACTCTTTCAGGTTCTAGAACTCTCACACTATTCCTTGACGTAGTTTAGGGCAATTCACTCTGTGAGGCCTGCTCTCTGAATAAAGATAACTTGTGAGCCATGAATCCCCCTTCTCTAAAGTATGCATGCTTTTCTCTCATGGGGTTATGTAGGAAATGGATTAAATATTATGGGTATTATGCATTTATTTCCTAATAGTGTGTTCATTGAGAGACTTTCAAGAATCATTTCTAGTTTAATCCATAGGTTCAAAATGCTTGGATTTGAGTTCATTACTACTTCATTCCATTTTCACCTTAGAATTTCTCTAAGCACATCATTTTTCTATGGGATTTTCCAAGAATGTTGGCTAAATACAACACTATTTTCAAGAACTTTTGTTGATTATCACTTTTTACTATATTTTGAAGTCATGATTTACTGTACTTTGATGATACATTTTTAGGTTCTAGAAAATAATGTTACCTTTGGAATTTTCTCACCTATAAACTCTTATTGTGAAAAGGGTTAATACTCCCTATAGTATTAATTATGTGCAACACTCCCCCTTAGCAGGGGTACTTTCCCTCCATGAGGGGACAAACATGGCAATATTCATGGTGATAGATATAGGAAAGGCTCACATAGATCACATGGATTAAATCATTCTCCTCAACATAGTGACTATGGTTGGTAATGATAGACACATGGCTAGTCTATTGCTTCTCAACCTTGTGAGAATGGTAAATTTTGGTAATCTAATATTAGTGAATTCTCTTGACTAACCATCGTAATTTCCTCTATTCAAAATCATTCTACATAAAATAATATGAAGATATCATCATGGGATGGAAGCCCATTCCTTATAGTGATGACATCCTAGACAGTTGGGTAAATCCTTATGATAGATACCTACCTCTTCCCTCTACTACAAAGGACTTTCTACTTTACTATTTGACTACTCTTCTACTATTTTATTTAAGGGTTCTCTATTCATTAAAAAATATGTATTCTAAATTACAGAAAACTGAATTTCTAAAAATCTTTGTTGGCAAGAGACATTGAAATTTTTTTCTGGTGTTGTCTTTGATGGAAACCCTAGTCAGTTAGTCGATCCACATGTCATCATTTGGTCATACTGACAGACAGATTGAAGGCAGTCAAGTTAGAACAGAGCATCTAACATTTTTATGTTCTTTGATTCACATGAAATTTTCTCTTAGTATTTTGAGTTGTGGATCTCAAGGAAGATTGTTTTGTGTATTATTTATGTTATCTATGAATCTTAGTGTCTTGTATCAATTTGTGTGCAAGTTAGATGATGCAGTTGGTTAATTTTTTGTTCATCAGTGCATGAAGGCCTACTAAGTCAATATAGTGTGTTGTGGATATTTGAGGAGTAATTATTTAAGTGTTTTTTTGTGTTTGAGCATTTTTATTAGGGCACTAACTATGTTGTGGCTGACTTTGATGGATGCACATTGAATATTATTCATGATTTGATCCGACATGTTGTGATTAAATCTTTAGTCGCAAATATATATAAGTGATTGATTATATCTTTTGGATGTATGTTCAATGTATGTTGATATAAGTTGTGAATATTAGAAGGATTGCAGAGAGATTATGCACAGTTTCACTTGTGTAGAAGAGGATTTTGTGAAGTGAATTGAAGCAGAATAGAGAAGAAGTGCATAATCAGATAAAAGGTCCATAAATCGATTGATGAGCCTAATCAGAATTGTAATCAGGCATGTAGATACTACTATTTGAGTTCAACTCTTTTGGATGTAATCAAAACCTTTTGTAAGGTAGTGAACCTTTTTGTTTTTTAGCAATGAGCTCTAGGCAGTGTGCCTGATGCAAGTGCATTCCCATTTTGTAAACTTTCATTTTGAGTATTCTCAGACAATATTGTGGATTGACCTCCACTGTGGTTTTCCCCTAACAGGGTTTCCACATACAAAAATCCTTGTGTTATGGTGTTGTGGTTATTTTTATTATGTTCATGCATCTTTATTTTGGTTGAATGTTATCAATACTTTAAGGATCAAATTAATAATGTTAAAAATTGCAGAACACTGATTCACCCCCCCTCTTAGTGTTTCTTGATTCCAACAATTGGTAGGGTATGTGCAGGATCATGGTGGGACAAAAAGTGGCAATGAGGAAAAAATGTGAAAAGAAAGTGTTGACTTTTTTTAGGCTTGGGTGTCACCATACCAAACACCAAACCTACTTTTACAAATCAGATATCCGATTCAAATTGGATATCCGATTTGGATCGGATATCCGATTTGCAAAAAGAATATATAAAGAAAGTCCAGCGCTGTTTTGAAGTCATTTGACAGTGAAGAACCCACGGGCGGATAGTGCATTCCTTCTTCGTGTAACGGATATCCGATTTGGGAAAAATCTGATTTGGAAAGGTAAGTTTTTTTATTTTTATTTGATTTGATTCAATTTTGATTTAGATTTGAATAATTTCATATGGTTTTTTGTGAATTTTTTTCAAAAATAGGGTTTTTGATTGAATTTTTGTGAAAAATTTGAGTTTAGAATAGATTTTGATAAAAAAATGAATGTTTTTTGTGGATTTTTTTTCACAATAGGGTTTTGATTGAATTTTTATGAAAAAATTTGAATTTAGAATGGATTTTGATAAAAAATGAATGTTTTTTGTGGAATTTTTTTCAAAATAGGGTTTTTGATTGAATTTTTATGAAACAATTGAGTTTAGAATGGATTTTGATTTAAAAATAGTGTTTCATTTATATTGTCTAATTTTAGATTAATTATTTTTTAACTTTAATCAGGCATTATGGATGTCGAGAATGAGAATGCATAAATTCCACCAATTGAGAATGAAAATCCACCAGTTGAGAATCAAAATGTAGAAATGCCAAATGCTCCACCACCTCTGTAGCCATCAATTTAAGACTTAATTCATGAAAAAATGGAGCAATTGAGGGGCATTTGTGATGTTTATGAAAAAATCCCTCGATTATCCCGTATGCCAACCACATTGACAAGAATAATTACAAATGTAGAAACCCTATCCACCCAACATAATGCATTTCATTCGTGGCGAGAAACCATGAGGCAATATTATGCATGTGGATTGTCTTATGATGATGTGAAAGATCTCCATATAACAAAAGCCCAAATAGCCTCTTTATTTCTTAACCCCAGCACTGGTTTGCCAGTTAATGTTAACAAACCAAAACTTTCTATAAAATGGTGCACACATAGGGGCATAGTAGATAAATTTTGGGATCATTGGTGTATGGTTTTTGATAAACCACCCACAAATAATCTTTATGTACCTTTTTACTTTATTAAAAAATTATATGCTAAGTTTTTGTTAGGGCATCATGTCAATTACTTTGACATTAAACCCTTCTAGGGCGTTGGTGGAGGTATGCCCCAGGATAGGCCAGTGGTAGCTAAAGTAGTTAGGCACCCACGTGTTCCCTGTCCTCCCCTTCCTCCGCCACCTCTAGTACAACATCTAGATATTACAGAGGATGCAGCCACACAAACGAACCAGGCCATTCACTCTTTGAGTGGTCTTTTGGTTTCCCATGCTTCTTCAGTAGCTCAGCCATAGTCTGGTGATCTTGGCAAAGGATCTAGTGTTGCTGCATCATCCCCCTTAGGCCCACATATTTGTGTGCCACATATTTGCAATATATGCTAGCAAATATGTTTGGGTCCTATTGTATAGCCCCCTGAGTAGCCATTAAATACTTCTAATTATGACATCTAGGATGTGGAGATTATAGCAGATCACATGCAGGGGTGTGGAGCACACCCTACAGAGTCCTCTCCTGCTAGTGAGGTGGACATTCAAGAAGTTACACAGGTAACATTTAAGGTGTAAATTCATAATTTGCATTTTTTTAAAAATGAATATTAATAAGAGATAGTATCAAGTACTAATATTTATTTACATGGTCTATTTAACAGTTAATGTCTGAGGAGGAGCTCACACAGGTGACTGATAGCACCCTTAGGGACATTTCATTTGGCCTTGAAATGCACACAGTATGTATTTTTGCACTCACTCATTTACATTTTTTTACTGTATACTTGCTTGTCATTAATGAAATTATATATTAACTTATATGTTTATTGTATTCTCTGCTTGTAGGAAACACCTAGTGTGAGCAAGGTGCGACGCTCTCCAAACTATGGATGCACAATGTTAGATAAGGGAAAGGTAATTGAACTCAAATTTGATTGAATTAAGATTTATAAGATATTTTATTGATTATGCATACATTGACATAGATTCGTAGTTTCATATGTACTTGTCATTTTTATGTACAAGAGGTTGTGAGCTATACATCATTGTTGATAAGTGCCACAAAACCTGAAGGAGTAGGTATTCAAACACCTAAAGGAGGAGGTGTTGAAACACCTAAAGGAGATACAGAAAAAGATTAGCCTAAAGGGGTATGTGTTTATTTTATTTTGTGCTTGGTAAATATATTCTTATTACTGACAATTCTATGCTAGCTTGGATCAATTTCATGTTTTTTTTCACATATATAGATTGATGTTACAAAATTTGGTTTTGTTAGTTCTTTGAGAGGGGTATATTCTAGGACTCCTGACCCTTCGAAGAGACGTATATTTTAGGTAATCAAGATTTCAATTTTAGAGTTCAATTATAATTCAATGTGTATTGATTTTTATGTTAATTATTCAATTTTAAATTATATAGTATAACTAATCTCAATTGTGGTTTGACTTTTTCTTGTGTAGCTACCTTCAGAGCTAACGAGTGCTTCAAAGAGGCTCCATTGTGATGATCCACCAGTAGTTTAGGATGAGATAGACATTTTGGCATGTAAATATTGAATAGATACTGAGATGGCATATGCCACATATTGTAAAACTTTGTTTGAGTTGGCGTTGATGCCATTTTTGTATATGAACATACAATTGATTATTGGATAATTTGATATATATAGAAGTTGACAATAAAAATTTAATTTCCTCCTTATGTGCCTGATTAAACTCTTTGAAAATTTAATCAAGTGAGCAATGGTTAAATGTCAATGTACAATAGCATAAAAAGAATGGTTAAATATTATGTAGTTTATATTCATATTATTGATTAAATTGCATTGCACATCTTTCAAACTCAAAGCATTACTTCACATTGCATAAGTAACAACTAGATGTTGATAGATGAAAAAAATTCAATAGTTTTTACAAAGTCAACCTAAGTAGTTATGCAATTACTTCACATTACATAACTGATAACTAGGAGCAGCTATCAATTGCATTAGCTTGTCATGGAATTCTATGAGACCACATTTCTTTGAGGAAACTTGGCACAAAACTCACAAAAAATGAAAAGAAAGCACTCAAACAAACTTTAAAGGGGTCTTAGACTTATTGCCCCCTCATTCCACATGCTATGCAACCATTTACTTGTGTTAGTTTTATAATCTGATTTAATGCACAAAAAAATAATTCTAAATCAAACACAATAACACTGTAGATACCCTACGAAAACCCTCCTCTTGAGGGAGAAAAAACTAGCCAATAATATCACTTATATTATTGAATCACAATAGAAACTCCTTTACAATGAAGGCCGATAATGAAGCCTAATAATATGCACCATAGACTGATGCCAACATAGCAATACAATGATGCAATTCTCAAATGATAATCCTCAGCCTTCTCACAATAACTCAATCTGCACTTGAAGAGTTTCTCACTAACTCGCACTTGATATGAAATGAAATGTATGAAAAATGTATGTCAAAACAATGAAATGTATCTAATATATATACAAGCTGAGAGAGATGTGACTCTTCACAATATAGGTCAGCCTCCAAAAAGAATGTGCCTCCTCAAAGATTGTGCCTCCAAGATAGAAGTCAGCCTTCATAAAATAATAAATATTATTTGACATAAATCGTGCCTCAAGCATGTCAGCCTCTTCATAAATGCACCTCTTCATTAACTCGTATCTCTTGATGAATTAGCATTAATCACAAATTGATATATAAATAAATTAAATATATTTGGCTATATTTAATTTATTCTTATGTAGAGGAGATCACTAGAAGGATATGACTAACGCTACAATAATCATCAACACTCCCTCTCAGCTAGGGAGGATACTTCCAGCTGCACAAGGAAAATCACCTCATCGTGATGCCTAGTACTATGGCTACAACCATAAGTGAAAAGAAGAATATCATCTCATTGTGATATTAGATATTTCCTCAACACAATATCAACCATAATGGCTACAACCATACTATGGTGTGTACAAGTGTTCATCGCAGACCTCAACTAAAACAACATCCAGAGGTGCTCTTCCGGTTAGCAACACAACCATCTTCTTTAGGTTCAGTAGGCTCCCTTTGAATCTTTAAGTTCTCTTCTGGTTAGCAACACAACCATCCAGAGGTGCTCTTCCGGTCAGCAACATGACCATCTTCTTTAGGTTCAGTAGGTTCAGTTCCATGCCTGCAAGTTGTGACTTCACGCTTGATCATTTCTTTGGTTGGCATGACTTCCTCATAAGATGCCTCAAGCTTTTCATCGCTAAGCAATCTCTCATCACCTTCCTGCAGTAGAGTTATCAACATTTTTCAAAAATCATAAGAATTATTTTAGTACACTCAAGAGTTATCAGATGTCTTCTTGCAGTCTTAAAAGTTATATTGCCTCTTGGAATGAAAATGCTTGTTTGCAAAACAAATGAATAAGAATGAGGTAGTTAAGGTGTTTGAAGTTATTTAGAGGTCACTTTTAGGGTGGAAGGCTTAAAACTCTATTTTAAATGCACAAAAAAGAATGAAATTACTTTAAACCAATTTTGTGAAGAAGTTAACTATGTTGCCCACTAGTTTCCCTTAAGAGTCCAAAGTGCTAAAAGGAAACAATCTTTGAAGGTCTACTTTTTGGAGACCGTGATGCTTACAGACTCTCCGTTTGAGGCTATGGGATGATTTTGGGACCATCTACAAACACCTCTCTCATTTTTTGCTATCTCAGAGGTGTTTTCTTGTGGTGATGACTTTTCAGTGGAGGGAAAAGTTGCCAGATGCAAGTAGTGTAAAGTTGCAAAGTGGTGCAACTTTCATTCCGCAACTCATACGACCAAACAGACTATTCCAACACACTTGTATGGGTACGTTTATGCTAGGGATGGTCCTCTCTTGCACCCGAATATGCCGAATCACTTCGAGCTACATTGGACCGATGATTTCCCTTAAGAGTCCAAAGTGCTAAAAGGTAGGAATATTTGAAGGTCTATTTCTCAGAGACCATGATGCTTACAGACTCTCTGTCTGAGGCCATGGGATCATTTTGTGACCATCTACAAAAACCTCTCTCATTTTTTGCTATCTTGGAGGCGTTTTTCCTGTGGTGGTGACTTTTCAGTGGAGGGAAAAGTTGCCAGATGCAAGCAATGTAAAGTTGAAAAGTGGTGCAACTTTCATTCCGCAACTCATACGACCAAACAGACTATTCCAACACATCCAGATGGGTACGTTTATGCTAGGGATGGTCCTCTTTTGCACCCAAATACGCCGAATCACTCTGAGCTACATTGGACCGATGATTTCCCTCAAGAGTCCAAAGTGCTAAAAGGAAGCAATCTTTTAAGGTCTATTTATCAGAGGCCGTGATGCTTAAAGACTCTCTGTATGAGGCTATTGGATTATGTTGTGACCATCTACAAAAACCTCTCTCAGTTTTTGCTATCTCGAAGGATTTTTCCTGTGGTGATGACTTTTCAGTGGAGGGAAAAGTTGCCAAATGCAAGCAGTGTAAAGTTGCAAAGGGGTGCAACTTTCATTCCGCAACTCGTACAACCAAACAAACTATTCCAACATGTCTAGATGGGTACGTTTATGCTAGGGATAGTCCTCTCTTGCACCCAAATACACTGAATCACTCTGAGCTACATTGGACCGGAGATTTCCCTTGAGTCCAAAGTGCTAAAAGAAAGCAATCTTTGAAGGGCTATTTCTCGAAGATCGTGATGCTTATAGACTCTTCATCTAAGGCTGTGGGATTGTGTTGGGACCATCTAGAAAAACCTCTCTCATTTTTTGCTATCTCGAAGGTATTTTCCTGTGGTGATGACTTTTCAGTGGAGGGAAAAATTGCTAGATGCAAGCAGTGTAAAGTTGCAAAGTGGCGCAACTTTCATTCCGCAACTCGTACAACCAAATGAACTATTCCAATACATTCAGATGGGTACGTTTATGATATGGGATGGTCCTCTCTTGCACCTAGATATGCCGAATCACTCTGAGCTATATTGGACCGAGTGAAATTAGGTGAAAATTTGATGTAGACACAAGGGCACAATCACAAATTCTTTGCAACCTGCCTATTTGAGGCATCTAACAAAATTATTCTGACGTCTTTGGACAGTCCAAAACTCCCTTAAAACTTGACAAGCAACTAAATACACATTTCCCTCTTTAACCCCCTTAAACCCTTGTAATAGTGAGAAACTAGTTTTTGTCCAATTACTCCACAATCTTCCAAAACACTAGATGAACACATGACTGAGTCAAACACCCATATCTAAGTTACACAACATATATGAGAAACAACATAGACTCCTTTGGACCAACGTTGACTTCCTATACATTAACCCTTGAAAAGGCTACTCAATTATCCCAAAAATGCAAAGCAACATACCTTCAAACACCACACAGACCCCTAAAACCTTGGGGCAACAAATAAATTTCCAAGAAAACAAATATTCTACAATTGGATTCCATTTGTACGGACCTCAGAATCACAAATCAAAACCCTTTGTTTTGAGTGTGGAATTCCTGAGGTTTATTGGATGTAGCACTTCCACAACCTTCGACTCTTTCCACCACCTTAGACACCTTTATTTGGGCCCCAATATGCTTAGGAAAAAAACAAAGAAACTTATGATATTTCAAAAAATTTGCAAACCCTAGGTTAAAAACTCTATTTTCAAGTGAAAAAAACCACCATTTTTAGACCTTTAACTCTTCATTTTATTTCAAAACCCAGTTCTCCACACCTTCCACTCTTGAAATAATGTCAAGACATATAATAATGTTTCTACATAAAGTTTTTATACAAAAATGCTTGAATGGCTTGTGCACAGGCAAAAAACACAAGAAAAACAATAAAATATGAATTGAGCAATTGAAACTTTATTGATTCAAAGAAAAAAAATCCTTCAACCAAAACCATTCTTGATAGTTTAAAACCATGAACCACCCCAACATGTAATTATGATAGCACTCAAGATAGAATCCATGAATAGATAATGTATTTGACCAATAACTCATCGAGAGCACAAATTCCCAAAACTAGCCCTCCACTATGAACATATCAACTAAGTAGGAACCCATAACAGTATGGA
>VDFB02179234.1:30828716-30963247 GCA_007258455.2 Sequoia sempervirens | reverse complement strand
AAAAATAAAAGAAACTTAGTAGTTTAGAAACTACATTTGATTTTCCACAGATTCTATTTTTACATATTTTTGAAATAATATAGATAACTTATTCAAATTTTTATGTCAAGTTGCCTAACTCTGATTTTTCTGAATTTTCATTGCCACTTAAGGGCCTGTTTTTTCCATGATGATCCTTCACATAGCCGGTATCAGAGTTGTGTTCCTCAGAAGAAGTTTAACAACTTGAGGAAGATCTTAGAAATTGTTTCAATGGATTCAAGCAGTCTTCAACAACAAATTTTGGTGGCCCTAGATGATCTTGATCAGTCTAAATATGAAGTCAGTGAATTGCAAGAAAATCTCTTGAATGCTGAAAAATTCATTGAGTCATTGAAAGAAAAAATCAATAAGTCCAAGGAGAAGAGAAGGGAACTCTATGATAAGTTCAATCAGGAAGATAGTAAATGCATTGTAGATGAACAAATGAGTTAAACCCTGAAGGAAAAGAAAGAAGAATGTGAAAATTTTGCTAGAGATAATGCAATCCTAAAGAATGAGATGGAATCTATTATGATGAGGATGACCAAGGAGATTGAAATAGAAAGAAGAATGAAGAGAAGCTTGCCCAGTCCTTCAAAGAGAAATATAAAGAATGCAACTGAATTATTGATGGATTCAATCAATTGGAGCTTTAATTGGAACAATCCAGACATAATAAAGAAGAGCTTGAAAAGCAGATTGATGATCTTAGAGATGAACTTGCTATTGCAAATTAATTCAAGGAGAAGTTCAAGATTAGCTCAGCCAAGCTTGATGAACTGATTAAAAAGTTAAAGGACAGAAGGTGACAAGCGAGATCTTGGATATGAGGAAGGATAAAGTTCCATATTTGGACAAAGGAATTTTGGACAAAGGAGATTTAGGCAAGGAAATTCGATGAAAAAACCTGGAAGGTATCCGATAAGAAAACCTAATGCTCAAAAAATCAATGGTCACTATTTTTTTTGCAATAAACTTGGTCATATGGCAGAATAATGTGGGAGAAAAATGAATCCAAGTGGTCCATCATTCTCATGTCAGTGCTTTAATTGTAATAACTTGTATGGACATAAGTCAAATGAATGCAGAAATATGATGAACTTTTATAGAGATGTTAGATGTTATACATGCAATAGACTTGGCCATATTGCTAACCAGTGTAGATCAAGAGAAAATAAATGGAACAACTAGTATGGACAAAGAAATGTGGTGTGTTACAATTGCAACAAACCTGGTCATATTGCTAGATTTTGCAGAAGAGGTCTAGTAAATCAAAGAAACATGCAGAAGGATGAAAAGGGAAAAAAGAAAAGTCACTACATATGAGATCAGGAAGCAAATGAAGAAGACATGGGTGAAGAAGAGTCCATCTGTTGTAGGAAATGAGCCAGCACTAGAACCTACTTTTGGTAATTCCTCCAGGAATTAGTTTTGAGGCCTTTAGCCGAGGGGGAGTTGTCAAGAAAATCATCTAACCCTCTGTCGATAATTGACATCGAGATGTGGATAAGTGTAGTGATTGCATTTATGATTTAAAAATTCTATTGAAAAAGTTAGAGTGTATTATGCAGAGTTGAAGGTCTGCAGAAGAGTTATCTTTCACAATGTATAGAAATAGGGTATCCAGATGAGTTAGGGTAAAAGCATTTATTGCGAGAAAAGGGTTAGGAGTGGGAATGATAAAAGGTCATTTCTATTTTTCATTTGTCACTTTGCGCTTTAAGAAGAAGAATTTTGGAGAGCTTTGAAGAGGACTTTGGAAAAAATTGGCAAAGATTCAAGTGTGAAGGCAATTCAGCGATCAAACCCTATTCCAATGAAAAGGTATTTATTGGGAAAACTTGTGAACTTGTGAATTTGTGAAAATGGCTACTCCATTGGTAGTTGATGTCAAGGATATACCCCGTCTGAAATTTAAGTGGCATCCTTTCAAGTCTGTTGAGACCGAGCCTTTAGGTGCATTTTCATTTGTTTCGTAGGACTCTTGCATATTGAAGACATTAGGGAATACATTCATGCAAATATTGAGGAATTAGGGAGCTCGCAGTTGTTAAATTTTTATTCCAATCATATAGTTGGAGAGGATTTCTATGTTAAGCTTGAATTCAAAACCCTACAAGAGAAGAAATTCATGCAAATCATAAAATTTCTCATGTTTGATGAAAGTGAATGGGTTTGGTATATTTTGAGCCAAGTTCATGTTGAATTTATGTGGTTGATTCAACCTTTTAAGATTACAAAATAAGCTATAAGTTTTTTTCATGGTTTAAGTTCCTTCGGTGGTTTTCCGATCTTGAAGTCTGTGAAGAATCAAATAGTCACTAATGTAACCGGTTCAATATTTGATAAAAAATCTATGACAATTGATGATATTATTGAAGTGGATGTGAAATTTTCCTCAATGGTCATTGGTTACAAGATTTATCACTCCAGTTGGGATAATTCAGTATCTGGTATAGCTATTTATGCAGCATATCAAATGGTGAAGGAGAATGCAGAGTATGACCTGTGTGAGTTACTTCGAAGTTAGCTTATGGAGAATCTTGGTAAGATTAAGAAAGATAAGAATACCTATAAGTATGGTAATCTATTGTTGTGTTTGTTGTTTTATTTCATGAATGAAGTTCCAAGAGTCGAGAAAGTGCATTGGAAAAAAGGTAATAAGCTTGTAGCTGTTCAAATTAGAGACATGTTATACACCATTGGTGATAGTCAAGCTAGAAAAACTACAATCTGGGGATATTTTAAGAACTTTCAAAATGTAATGCAAGCAAGGGAAATAATTCCTACTTCTATTGTGGAGAAGTATTTAAGAACATAATTTGTTTTATGGTGGATATTGATCAATGCTTGATGGAAGTCGCAGATCCTAGAATGGTCTAGATTATGCCAATGGGATATGAAGTTGAGGAGAACATCTTGGAGCTATATGCACAACATTTGTTGAGTAAGCCTCTAGATCCATCTGAAGAGAGGTTTGGAACATATGCAGAGAAGAATATGCAAGTCCATGAGCAGTTGAAGAAATCAATGATAGTCCAAAGAGTAAGGAAGGAAGTTGAAGCCTTTGTTGAGAGCATGGGTATATCTGTAGAAGTTGTGAGAGAAGCTAGAAGGAAGAGAGAAGAAGCTAAAAAAGAGCCCGCTAAAATTGAATTTGCTAGTCCGACAACATCTTTTGCCCAAACTAGATCCACAAGGAGCTCTACACCCCTATCCGGTCCTACAAAGAAGACAAGTTATGTGAAAGCTCAAGTCAAGGCATCTGGTAAGAGGAAGAAGGATAAGAGCTCAAGAGTCTATGCAGTTGTTTTAGAAGATGAAGAGACATAATCTGATGAAGAAGTGAGAGAAAAATATCATATGGGCACCCAAGCAACAACAGTCACTAAGGACAAGCCCTCTGGTGAAGAAGAGAAAGCAAAGAAGAAAGTGCAAACTGACAAACTAGGTATGTCTATAAAGGAAGTTGAGAGAGGTATAATCAAGGATGGTAATCTTAAGCCACTATGTGAATGCTATGAAACTTTTCATAGTGTTGGTCAAAGAGTTCTTGAGGAGGCTACAATAAAGTATTTGAATGATTTCAATATGACTCTCGTTGAAATAATGTCTCAATTACCTAAAGAACTGTATGAAATTATGGAAATGAAGAGAGTTAGTGCCAAAAATGAAGAAGAGTAGTTGAGAGAACAGATTCTTGCAAACTTATGTCTGGTAATGTCTATTGAGGATATGAAGTCAATCCTAAATGAAGCTAAGAATGTTTTCAAAAGTAAAACAAGAGTAAACAAGATTATGACTGGTAGGACTGAAGAGGTAGCAAAATAAATTGAAGGAATTTTAAAAGAAGTCTTGTTAAAGAAAATAATCAATGTTGTCTCTAAAGAAGTACATGATGAAGGTATTGCATCTGGTCTAATGGATGAAAAGGTAAATTCATAAGTTACAGTTGAGGACACTCAAATTCCTCTTGATGTGCATGATACAAAAGTGCCTATGGAGACTGAAGCTCCTAAAGTTGTGTTGGTTGAAGAAAAAAAGATGTCAAGTGAAGAAGTTGTTCAAAGTTCCTAAAGACAAGAAAAAATCTATAGTTGAAGAAACAGTAGTTGAAGGAAAGAAGGTTGAAATAAAGGAAGTTCTAGTGGAAGCAAGAGGGTATGTGCAGGATCATCATGGGAAAAATAGGCCCTTAAGTGGCAATTTTTTTTGAAAAATCAGAGTTAAGGCAACTCGACGTAAAAATTTGAATAAGTTATCTATATTATTTCAAAGATATGTAAGAATAGAATCTGTAGCAAATTTAATGTGGTTTCTAAACTACTAGGTTTGTTTTAAAAAAAAATTATTTGGTGAAAATTTAAAATTTCAATACAATGGTACTTAAATTTTAGGGAAAAAATAAGAATTAGGTGTATGTCTGACCACCCTAACTACAATAAAATGATAATATTTTTATAATATTTTAGATATAAGTAGAGGACTCATGCCCCAATGTGATGCATATTTTTGTAAATTTTTTTCAAGTAAATAATTAATTATGAATTTTTATTACAAATTTTAAAAAATATAAAAACTCGTATGTCTAACCACCTTAACTTGGTCAAAACTTCATGAAATTCAAATTTTTTTTTTTAATTCTATAGTATGTGAAGCATAGAATGTGACACATGTTTTGGATTCAAAAAATGTGATACCATTTGAAAGCTATAGATTTTTTCAATCAACCTATTAATCAAGGTTTTAGTCGTAATTTGAATAGAAAATGAATAATAATTACTTATTAAATTCAAAGTAAAGCATAATTTATACCGGTGGAAATATGAGAATCTCCTTTAAAAACCTTTTTTGTTTCATCAATTTTGGGTAAAAAAAAGTCATCGTCCACATACCCATCATATTGCCACTTTTTGGCCCATCATGATCCTGTACATACCCAAGAGACACTATAGAGGCAGTGAAGAAATTTTTGGAAGTGCAACAGGAATATTTTGACCTTGAATTGGGTGAAGGTCCTATTAATTTGCTTACCTTGTCTTTGATTCAGAAATTGAAAGTTGCATCATTTGTGTGGGCGAAGGCTAGAGAAGAATTGTTGAAGTCTCACATTGAGGATAGTGAGCTATTGAGTCTTGCATCTAGTGTTCTGGAGAGAATCATGCCTACTCATGTTAAGGATCCATCAAGTTCTCCCTTTGGTGAGCTGAAGAAGCTTATTAATTCTGTAAGTACTCATTTTGAGTCCCTTGAGAAGTCTGTTGTGGTTAAGGTTCAAAAGGAGTTTGATGCTAAAAGGTTTAGTAGGTTGGAGGGAATTATAACTAATGATAAATTTTTGTTAGCTACTTGTGTGAAGAATATTCAAATTTCTCTATCTAAAGGTGGAAAGATCTATAAGTCATGTTTATCTTTGTCAAAATTTACTAAGGTCAATGAGAAAAAGATTAAGGATCATGAGAAAAAGTTAGTTGTTATTTCCGATGCTTTCGATCCTTTGACTATTTCTATTGGAGAGCAAGAAGGTCAGGTTATATTCCTACTTGATAAGATAAAGAGTATGAAGCATGATAATGACAGAATTGTGGAAAGAGCATGTGAGCTTAGAGGCCTAATTGGTCTGAAGATGGAAACAATGTTGAGTGCATTGAAGGAAGCACAAGATGCTATAGCAGTCAGTGATCTAGTGAATCTTGAATCTGTAGAGATGCAATCTTATTTATTCTGTGGTCACATGACAATTCTAGAGATTCTCAAGAAGGGTTGGGACACAATTTTGAGCTTATTGGAGACCAATTTTGCAGATATTTTCAAGTTTGTGTAAGTTGTAGAAGCAAGTTTGTACATATGCAGTTTGAAGTTTTTGTTTGATTTTTAGTGTGCGGATTCCCCATCTTTGTCATTGATTTCAAAGGGGGAGAGTAGTACAGTGAAAAATGTATATTCATCTAAGGAGGAGTTGTAGTTTTGAGCTATGATTTAAGATCTTTTTGAAGTTTTGGAGTTGGCAGTGTAATTCATGTTGGTACTGATCTGACACTTAATCATTTTTCACTAAGTGTTGCCATCAATGCCAAAGGGGGAGATTGTTGGCAAGAGACATTGCAAATATTTTTTGGTGTTGTCATTGATGGAAACCCTAGTTAGTTAGTCAATACGCACATCATTATTTGGTCATACTAGTAGACAAATTGAAGACAGTCAAGTTAGAATAGAGCATCCGACAATTTTGTGTTCTTCAATTCACATAAAATTTTTTGTTAATATTTTGAGTTGTGGATCTCAAGGAATTTTTTTTTGTGTATTATCTGTGTTATCTATGAATCTTAGTGCCTTGTATTGATTTGTGTGCAAGTTAGAAGATCTGGTTGGTTAATTTTTTGTTCATTAGTGCATGAAGGCTGACTAAGTCAATATAGTGTTGTGGATATTCAAGGAGTAATTATTTAAGTGTTTTTTGTGTTTGATCATTTTCATTTGGCTCCTAACTATGTTGTGGCTAACTTTCGTGGATGTGCATTGAATATTATTCATGATTTGAGCTGACAATTTCTAAATATTTTTATGTTTTGTTGAAGCTGACATGTTGCGATTAAATCTTTAGTCACAGATATATTTAAGTGGTCGATTATATCTTTTGGATGTAGGTTCAATGTATGTTGATATAAGTTGTGAATATCAAAAGAATTGAAGAGCGATTATGCACAATTTCACTTGTGTAGAAGAGGATTTTGTGAAGCGAATTGAAGCAGAATAGAGCAAAAGTGCAGAATCAAACAAAAGATCTAGAAATCAATTGATGAGCCTAACCGGAATTGTAATTAGGCATATGTAGATGCTACTATCTCAGTTCAACTCTTTTGGATGTAATCCAAACCTTTTGTAAGGTAGTGAGCCTTTCTGTTTTTGAGCAGTGAGCTCTAGAAAATGTGTTTGAATGCAAGTGCATTCCCATTTTGTAAACTTTCCTTTTGAGTATACTCAGAAAATATTGTGGATTGACCTCCACCATGGTTTTTCCCCAATAGGGTTTCCATGTAAAAAAATCCTTGTGTTATGGTGTTGTGGTTATTTGTCTTATGTTCATGCATCTTTATTTTGGTTGAATGTTATCAATATTTTAAGGATCAGATCAATAAACTTAAAAATTGCAGAACACTGATTCACCCATACCCCCCCTCACCCCCTCTCAATGTTCCTTGATTCCAATAATCTCTTATAAAAGAAGTCCTTATGATGTAAGTTTTTCAAAACTTAGTTTATTTTGTGACAATTTTGACATATCTTACATTCTTTACAATAATCTCTAAAAATAGATGTTAATTAGTTGATCTCATGACATAAATGACATAAATAAAATTATTATTATGTATCTTTTCTAAAAAAACAATTGATTCACCATTTTTTTTATTAAAATATAATAAAAAAACAAATTGCATATAAAAATTATATATTTTTTAAATTCAAAATGACCACCTATTTAAAATAACAAACCTTGGGCCATTAATTTGACCCAAATTGTATTTTTAAAATCTTTAATAGTATACAAAATTTAGAAACATAAATAAAATACATTTACATAAGTGTCTTCCACACTAATCACAACTACTTTGAGTAATGTTTCTTATTTCTTCTATATACAAGATAGAACATAACCTAATGCTTTCAGTTCTTATAAACTTACACAAAGCTCCCTACAATCAACAGCAGTGTATTGCTGCCTAGTATCAATATTGGGAGCAGGGATTCCCTCAGGACGCACAGAATCTTGCTCCCTATTATTATTGGAAGCAGGGATTCCCTGAGGAGGCTCAGAAACAAGATTTGGTGAACGATAGTAACAAAAGAGGTTGTATGTTGACATTACTGCAGACGCTGCCATAACAAGAAACCCTAGAAACTCCATACTCACAGAAGCTGATGCATATCTCAGAAACTTTTTCTCAGCCACACCATATGCTTCCTGACCTTGAAAGGAATCTCTTATAAACATTGTGTATGCTATGCCTGCAGATGCACTGGATAACAGTATATAGGCCATAACCTGTCTCATAAAACCCAATATTTTAGAGGAACCATATGTTACTAAAGTTCTTAGAAATCTTGAGAAAAACATTTCTAATATGAAACCCATATGAAATTCATGCCTGGTCAAGAATAAAGCTGAGGCATAAACAGATTACTCCAGCCGTACCACCAAACCCTAAAATGATCCTTATGAAGGAATAGACAAAGCCTATCACGTTGGCAGCTACAACAAACCTGCAAGACATGGAATCTTCAACAGGTAAACCCAAATCAGAATATGAACTTCAAAGGAAATAACTACATAGAATGCTTGCCTGAAGGCCTCGAAGGCACTGTAACTGTATTTTAGGCCTTTGCTGCTGTCATTGACTGAAAACAATACATCAGATCTGGACTTGTCTGTTACTAGTACAATTAATGAAATAAGGAGAAACACAAAAGCCATGATTCTTAGAACTGCAGAGATCCTCATTTCTTTATCTATCAAAAGCTTTGAACTTTACCGATTGCAGTCTCTTCAATCTGTTATACATAATCAGTATGTTGAGTGCAGGGGAGAATTATTTTTATTGTTGAATGCAGCGAAGGACTCTTCTTTCCTTATTTGTTTTGTTGGTTATGACTTGGATTCCACTAAGCCTGAAAAGTAAATCGCACTACAAAAAAATATAAATAAAGCTTTGTTTTAAACCTTAGATTGAAGTATAGACAATTCTGCATCATGTATGATTGTAGTTTTATTTTTGTCATATGTCACTCTGATGGTTAAAGGGCTAATGGGAAGTCATTCATTACAACCTTTTTCTTTTCATATGAATCAATTAAATTGGTTATAGTTTAGAAAAAAGATAGGCATGTATACAATCTTTTTCTTTTCATATTTTATGTGAATCAATTAAATTGGTTATAGCTCAGAAAAAGAATAGACTTGTATACAACTTTTTTCTTTTCATATTTCATATGAATCAATTAAATTAGTTATAGTCCAGAAAAAGGATAGACTTGTATACAACCTTTTTGTTTTCATATTTCACATGAATAAGTTAAATTGGTTATAGCCCAGAAAAAGGATAGACTTGTATACAACCTTTTGTTTTTATATTTCATATGAATTAATTAAATTGGTTATAGTCCAGATAAAGGATAGACTTGTATACAACTTTTTTCTTTTCATATTTCATATAAATCAATTAAATTGGTTATAGCCCAGAAAAAGGATAGACTTGTATACAACCTTTTTCCTTTCATATTCCATATGAATCAATTAAATTGGTTATAGCCCATAAAAAGGATAGACTTGTATGAGTCATGTACCAGTTATGTTGAGTCAATAATAAAATAAACTTTTCTAATATTTTGACTATTAAATTCATTACAAATAGCATTGGTAGAGACATATCGAGACATGGATATGACTTTTTAAGGTAACTTATGAAGTGAAGTTTGAAGAAGACATGTTAACAATGATGATATAAGATTGTAATAGGTATAGAATTTGATAGAAATATTTTTATTATCGCCTTCAAAATTCTTAGCAAAATATATACGTATAAATCAATAGTAGAAGAAATATCTTTCTTTTTGGTGTGTAGAAGAAATATCTTGGTAAGATAAATATAGAGAAACAAAAAGTAACATAATTCAAAGAAAGAGCAATAGCACTTAATAAATTTCACCATTTATACTTATATTGTATAGCACATTCTTTTGACTTGAAATTTCTACAACAATGTGCTTTAAATGTATGGATTTGATTATTGTTGGAATCATATACTAGGAATGAAATAATCATTGAAGATAACTTCATTATTATTTAAGGATAATGACACTAGTGTTCTTTCTTTCGAGTTCAAGATAGAAAGGAGATAAATGAAGATGGAGAATGAAAGACAATCTAAATGAACATGACATGCAAAATATAATTTATTAGATTTTTTTTAGCTATTTCAACATTGACCCCTTGATGTGAAGTTATTTATTTGTTATGGATGAATATTTTAAGTGTTACATTTAATATTTGTTCTCTTGTTACACAAAATAGTAATAATATAAGTTCAATGGTATTTGTTGGAGAAGGCAAGATTTGAATGCAACAAACGATCCTTTCACTGGTGAAACAAAATAATCACAATAGGTCTATCATATAATAATAAGAGTTTGCATGTAAAATGAGAGTTTTGCATATATAGGCAAGGTAAAGGAGGTAGGAAGTTAGGACTAAATGATGGACTACCCTTCCAAATGTGCAACATGTTGACAAGTGTATGAGCACGTGTAAAGTGTTCATGCAATAGGAGTCTCAAGAGGAAAGTACATGTGTCTCAACCACATGAAGTGAGACAAAAAGAAAAAAATATCTAAGTGGAGACTTAACTAGTGTGAATATGACTCTCCTAGGCAAGCTAAAAGCTAGCTAGATAGAAAATGTCTCTATTTACAGTAACAATAACTTTAAATTATTGATGGTGTTAGGGACATGTGGTACTATATTTGAATTATTAAAACCAATTTATTAGCTTTAGAATGGAAGGGAGCTTGATGAAAATTAGTATCATGGACTAATTATTTGATATCTTATATTTATAATTAGTTGAATCACCAAATCCAAGATTCTTAAAATGGACAAAATAAAATGTAGCACTATAATTTTTTAACTAAATAAAATAAGATAGTCATTCTACAAATAAACCAAACCATGTTAGAAACCTAGTTCTGCACTAAGAATGTTTCTTGAGATATGTACATGTCAATTATCCTTCATTTGTAACAATTAAAGGTGGTGGTTTAGCAAATAAAAATATATTATGTTTCTCAATAAATTTTGGTTCATAATGCAAAAAAATGAAGACATAGATTTGGAAATGAATGATGACTTGTCATATGTATATCTACCAATTTGATTATTTTCCAACTTACTAGAATTACTTATGTGCATACATACCAAAGGTGGACATGTGCATGCTCAATGTAAAGTTACAAAGCCCATGTTGAGTTAAAGTTATAAAAATTATGCTTAAACTTATGTTTACCCTAACACTTGCCTAAATATTTATTTGGTAAACTAAAAAAGGTTTTTTGAGATTTGAAGTTAGTCAAGGAGACCATCTTATATACATAAGGTCATGTTGAAGTTGAACCTTATACCTAACACACCATGATGGTTCATTTCTTGGAAAACTGACCCATAAGTCAAGTTCTAGAAGTTAATTATTAGAAAATATAGAGGAAGAAGTAACTTTAAGGGACAAGAACACATAAGGGAATTGAAATTGAAAAATAGAAATACGATTTTGATAGTTGCAATCATGGTCAAACATGTTAAATTAGTTCAATGATAGACAAAATTGTCATTGATGGAAACTAGATAAACCATCAAAGTTCAACAATAGTTAAATAGATTCCATTTATAATAGAAGAAAGGTCTATGAGATTTTAAAGATCAAAAATATGTTTAACATATTGCTTTAAATTGGACTATTATTTTTAAACACTATTCTTCAATTTATTTGTAACTTTCTTATTACAGAAACCTCCAAGTGAGGTCATTGTTAAAAGAAAATATCAAGATCCTACACTAATCACGAGAGAGAAGTACCGCAAATACGTTTATATGCACATCAATTTCAATAAAGTAATATAAAATAGACACAAGATATATCCTAAGAAAAAAATTCAAGGAAAACCTAGCTTCTAACTTAGTGCACTATGATAATATTACCCAATCAAAATATTCCATTGCTCTTAATAAGAGACACATGAGATCTTCAAAGACATACCTAGAAAATTCTAGTAACATAACACTATAGTCAAATCACCATTCAAACTTCCTCACAAAGGTGTAATATATAGATCAAGGTCTTTTAGGAAACCACAAGTGATTTCTCAAAATCATATGCCAAAACTAGTTTGACATGAATTGGATACCTAATCTATTGTCAAAATTCTAGCGCTCTTTTCTAAGAATTCAACATCTAATAATAGTGTGACTCACAATGAAAAATCCTTGACCCCTAGAACAAAGGTAGTCAAGAACAAAATAAAATAAAATAAAAAAATGTATGAATGTATTCAAACCTCTTACAAAAGACTTTTACACATATTATATATAGTATTTAAAGATGTTCTACCTAATCCAAAATTTAAACAGCTATTGCAATCTTCACACACTCTTAAACATGTCATAGATTCTCTTATGTGTCTCACAACTTCATATATTCTCTTACATGTATCTTACATGTTATAGATTCTCTCTTGCACATCATAATACAAATGCTAAAGCCGTGAATTATGTCATTCAAGAAATCTCAAAACTCTTCTGAACATGGATCCCTATTTGATGAAAGAACAAAATATTATAAAACAGTACAAATATTAAATAATTATAATATTATATAAATTTATAAGATATACAACACCTAATCATAACATTTTCTCACTTGTTGTATACATTACAAAGTCGGTGAATGAATTCATGAACCAGAATCTCATGACCATTTCTTTCCTCACCTTGAACTAGTCCATTCACTTGTACATACAAGATATTAGCATATCCTAATGCTTTCAGCTCATATACTTCACAGACACAAGCAGCGTCTCTGCTCCCTAGTATCAATATTGGGAACAGGGATTCCCTGAGGAGGCTTAGAAATGAGGTTTAGAGGCTGTATGTTGGCATTGCTACAGACCCTGCCATAACAAGACACCATAAAAACTCCATGCTCACAGAAGCTAATGCATACCTCAGAAACTTTTTCTCAGCTACACCCTATGCATCTTGACCTTGAAAGGAATCTCTTATAAACATTATGTACATTGTATGCTATGCCAGCCGATGTACTAGACAGAGGTATATAGGCGAGAAACTGTCTCATCACACCCAATATTCCAGAGGAACCATATAGTGTTAAAAGTTACTAGAAATCTTGAGAAAATCTTTTCAAATGCTAAACCAATATGAAATCGATGCCTGATCAAGGATAAAGCTGAGGTATAAACAGAATGCTCTAATGGTGCCACCAAACCTTAGAATATTCCTTGTGAAGAAATTGAGAAAACCTATCACGTTGGCAGCTACAACAAATCTGCAACACATGAAATGCTTCAACAGATAAACACAAATCAGAATATGAAAGCTTGCTTGAAGGCCTCAAAGGCACTGACATCAGAATTTTCTAGGCCAATGATGTTGTCACTGACTGAAAACGATACATCAGATCTTGTATTGTCTGTTACCATTACAATTAAAGAAATCAAGATAAGCACAAATGCCATGATTCTTAGAACTGCAGAGATATTCATTTCTTTATCTCTCAAAATCGCTGAACTTTATCGATTCAAATCTCTTAGAACTGCAGATGTATTCATTTCTTTATCTCTCAAAAGTTATAACTTTATCGATTCCACTATCTTCAATCATTATGTTGGATGCAGGTGGGACTTATTTTTATTCTTGAATGTTGCGAGGAACTTTCCTGAACATGGCCATGAGCTATAAGTGACCTTTTGAATGCAGCGTCATACAATACACTGGTGAAAGACGTGGATTCCACCAAGCTTGAAAAGCAAGATTCGCACTACCATAAATATATATATTCCTTGGTTTCAAAGCTTAGAATGCTACAGCGTAGATAAAGGAGTCTGCTAGTACCAAATGTCCAATTTTCTTCCAAAGAAGCTTTCTCAAATAATGGTATATAGTCACTTATAGTTTAAGTAATATAGTGATATATTTTTAGAAATAGGAAATACTGAAAACTCTTCTATAATGTATAAATTTCATGAAGATGTTAAAGGTGTAATGGTAAGTCTTCATTACAACTTTTGTCTTTTCATATTTTATAAGAACCAATCAAATCAGTTATGACTCAAAAATAGGAAAGACTTGTATGATTCATGTTGAATCAAATAAATATCTATAATATTTAGACATCAAATTCATTACAAATATGCTTGATATATATATATATAGAGAGAGAGAGGGGGTAATATATGAAGTAAAATTTGAAGAAGACATGTAATTAATGTTGATATTAAGATAGTAATAGGTGGAGGATTTGATAAAAACATTTATTATCAGAAAATAGTGTCTAAATACTATTTTGGAGATATGTAATATCTAATCGAAAAGAATATTTTGAAATATGAGCTTAAATAGATAGAATGTACTTTAGGGATACTATCTAAAGGTCACATATCCTATTGTAAAAATAAGTAGATAGAAAGATCCATTCAGCAATAGCGTAGAGAAATATATGAGAATAAAGTTATAGGATACGAAAGATATAGAACATTGACTATAACAAATACATAAGAAATGTAATGAATGATTATATAATGAATATAAAGTCTAACTTTGAATTCTAATCTATCTTAAATGTATAAGTTATTTTATTTTGATTTACAAATAATCTTGGATTTAGAATAGTTTCCCACGTTACCTTAATAGGACTAACTTTGATGTTAAATACTATAATTAGTAGAGATATTTTGGGCACAAAACTCTAGTTTGTATCCCTTAGATTTCTTGCTAACATTGGTTTTGTTGTCGAGACCCTGGTCAGGTTTTGTTGAGGCTTACTGACTTTTTCCAAAATTCTAAAACTTCTACCAGGCCAAGACATAATAGTAGAGGATGAAAACAAATAGAATAAATCAAAATTACATCTTCTTGATGTCTACCTTGTGATAGGGGGGTAGGCACCAAGGGGATGGGAATCAAAAAGGGGGGAAAGGGTCAATTGAGACCTATGAAAGGGTGTTACTATTAATAATAACTACTAGATAGCTACCATGGAACACTTGACATTGGAGTAATACAGTTCAAAATCTTAGACACCCATGGCCACTAAACCATGAGGAATTTGAAGATGATGCAAACTAGTAATTTGTGAAAATTTGTCTATAGATTATAAATAATGAATCAAATTGCATCTTTTTCCATCTCCTTTGATAACTAGTTTTTAATAGTAAACACCATTTTCAAAGAATGATGTGTACTTGCTAACACATAATTTCTTTTCTATGAAGTATAAAATTATTTTTTTTTTCGAATTTAGGTTCGTAACTATGATATTTAGTGCATGCAATTGGTTTTGTTGTGTTTTATTGAATATTTTTTCTTATTTAAGTTTTGAAGACAAACCAATTACAATTTAGACATAGGTTTACTTGCTAACACAACCTTTTTGAATGTATCAAAATTATGTGAAAAACCTATATTCACAAGAAATTAAAAAATAAATATAATATCAAATTAAATATAATTAAAATTATACTTTTTGGGAATATTTTAATAAGGACTACATACTTTTAAAAAAATCAAATGAATTCATTTGATCCCCCAAAAAGTAAATCAAGAGTGGTTTTTTATCAACATTTTGATAGGTGTAAAGGAGACTTCATTATAGGTATGGTTTAAAACTAGAAGGGTTATTGTTGGCCTTTCCATTGCACTAAAAGATTGACCTATCAATGCCCAATACAAGCATTGATCAGTTAAGATCCATAGGAGGCAGTTAGACCATGTCACAAACCCAAGCATTGTGCTGCAAGGAAGACCAAGGGACACACCATCTTGCAACAATCCCCCCCAACACAAGCGACGGGTTTAAAACTATGACCAGCTCTGATACCAATTGTTGGCCTTTCCATTGCACCAAAAGGTCAACCTGTCAATGCCTGATACAAGCGTCAGTTAAGATCCATAGGAGGCAGTTAGACCATATCACAAACCCAAGCATTGTGCTACAAGGAAGACCAAGGGACACAACATCTTGCAATAGTTACATCTAAGGAGGTTTGATCTAAGGTGGTTTGATCAAACCCTCTTCGATTGGAATCATTTAAATGGAACCTTTTTTCAAGGCTTAATTCATCATATTTTCTAAAAATATGTGATTTCAGCAAAAATTGAGATGTCCCAAAAAGTGTAAACCACTATTGTGGGATCACCCTATGTAAGGATATCAGATCCAGACTTGATCAAAGAGTCTTTGAAAAGTATACTGATCTAATCACTCTAGCATACTGGATTGAAGCTCAACCATGGAGAAAACTAGAAAAGGATAAAAGCATTGAAATCCTTGAAGATTCACAGTTGAAATTTCAAAAGTTAGTGATACAAAAATAAATCAAGGCTAGTGTCAACCCAATAAAATTTGGTGGACATATTGCAATATGGAAGGGAATATCTGAAATGAATTCCCCAAGGATAGAGCTAAAATTACATTGGTTGCATAATGAAAGTAGTATAACTTAATTCTATGTATTATACTATTTTGAATGTGATATAAATTTCATAGAAGATTATCCAAAGAATAGACTTCCAATAAAAAATTATGGAACTTGGAATGCATTCACAATCATAATTACAGTACATATGGAAAAAATGATACTAGATATTTGATACCACTCTTATAAGATAACTAGAATGTGTGCCATGCAGAATAATCAATAGTTGAGCTATCAGGAAGATAATAGACAATTTAACTATTATAGAGGAGGTAGAGGAATAGGCTAGAACAAAAAGTTGACGAAATGATTCAAGCTTCAACTATAGAAAATGGGCCATTACGCCTCAAAATGTGCCTTTTGTGGGAAACATGATCGAGCAATGTTTCAATGTGAAGTTTCTAGAATATTCTATCAAAACTGAGAGGACAATCAACCTTCCTAGACTGATGAGTTAAAAATAAGTGCAAGAGTAATCTAAAAATTATCACAACAAGGAGTTAGAGGTTGTTATCAAATGGATGTATGGACTTCAGTCACTTCTATAGAAGAACTAGTTGGGAATAATAATAATCAGAAGAAAATTAGAGGAAGAGAGAAAGAAAATTTTGTAACTAGAAAATAAACATAAAGAAAATGAACAGGAGTTAATAAACTAGAAATTTCATAGATTTTGTCGAGTATTCATGGTCTAGATTAATCCCATAAAATTATTACATGATACAAAAATAACACCAAAAACAATCAATGCCAAATGACATATTTCACATATTAAACTAGTCTTAGATTTTTTAGAGTTGGAGATGCAATGGATATTTTTTGGAAATGGAGAAAACTTTTAAAGAAGAGAAAGTAAGAATGGCAACATTGTAGGATACACTGATTTGAAATGCTTCATGCTGGTGGACCACACATAAAATCACTATTCTAGATTTGCGTACCTTTCAAATTTTAGTCAAAGCATGATATCTACAAGAGGAAGGGTATTAGCTCACCATATTGAATTATCAAGGAATCATAACCCAAAAAGTCCATTTTTTTTCATTGTGTAACTACATGGATGAAAGATAAGGAATATAATCACTCCCTTTACATACAATTATTTTATTGGCATTAAAACTAGTGGTACAAACCTAATATATAAATCAAGAGAGAAGAGTAGAGACTAGTGACTAGGAAGAAGTACAACACAAATTTATGCATAAATATTCCCTTGGGATGAAGAAAAACACATTTTTACTACACTAAGGAAAATTAAGGAAATTATCTTCACCCAAGTTTTAGAAATCACCTACCCTCAACAATCAACAAGCCCACCATGCAGTGCCCCTCCTAGTTTTATCTTATTAATGTGCGATTGGTGTCGTATCTTCATTGTTTCCTCATGAATGATGTGGTGATTATTTTATGGATCTAATTGGTGTGTATGAATCACCGCATGTGTGAGATGCGATTCCTCAACATGTTAGGTGTTGGAATTTTGTATATTCAAATGTTTGGTTATCATTAATGCTTCAACTCATTGAAATGAATTATTTATGCTATGATTAAATGTGATCACAATTACTGATGTTCAAAAGGAATGAATATTTAACAATTTATAGGATGGAAGTATAGATGTCAATTTATGCTTATGGCACTTTACCACATTGGTATGATTATGTTATAATTTGACAATATATTTATTGAGCATGTACCCTTGATGCATGTTGAATGGTTATAGGCACATGGTCATTCCTCTACCTATTGAAACTAGTCTGATTTATTTCCCCAATGGTTGTTAATTCAAAGAAGTCACATTAGGCCCCTTCCTATCCATTCATTGGTCATACTTAATTCAAGTACAATATGTGTCATTATTGACCCTGTGTGAGCTTGAGTCTGAGTTAGGAGTTTCTTTGAAATCCCTATGTTGTGATCAACTTGTAAATACCTTATTTAATTAATGGTTTAATTTTTTTAAATAAAAGGTATCCACCACTCTCAAGTCTCTAGGACAAGGAAGAGTCTATAGGGGATGGATGGCTCTAGGTTACATATTGAACAAAAGCTCAAGTGATGGGTGACAGATAAAGGAAAGACTAAACTATGATTTTGGGTTTTCTGGCTATTTATGATAGAGGACTTCAAAAATTAGGTGAATAGACCTTAGAGGTCTTGGAAAAAAAACTATTAATCTCTTGGTCAAAGGAAAAGAACACAAACCAAGGACAAAAGTGTGGCACATTGGCATTTCTATGGCATGTTGGCATCTCATATGGACCAAAAGTAGATTCTATTACTAGAGACACTTAGGACCTACTAACAACCCAAAATCAAAAGTATGATAGTTTGACTAAGCTAAACAAAATAATGAAAATGCATAAAAGGTAAATAAGTACAACAAGAAGAACACTTGAATGTAAAATAGACTAACTATTAAGCAAATTGATGGGTGGTGTAAGAAAAGGTATTAACTTATGGCAAGTCAAGCCTATCACAAGGTCCTCATGGACAAAACCTACATGCAAAGAAATGAAAAAGTGTTGGGACCAATTTTGAGATGTCCTTAGTCAAACCCTTGCTTTGGTGTTTCCACCTCCATGGACAACCAAATAGACAACAATATAGAAATGTAGATAAAGGAATGAAAAGACAAGACATAGAATATACAGGATTACAAGTATGCTAACAATAAGAACAATAATTATGAAATAAAAGGTTACCCTCCCTACTACAAGCTTGGTGAAGTTGAGAGGAAGATTGATGCTTCAAAGATGTGAGATGATCGTGCAAGAACATGGTGTAGAAAGTTGAAAACCTACAAGAAAATATGTAGAATAGCAAGAAGGAGAGAATGTAAGTGTTAAGAAGTGAGAATGAAGTTGCAATAGTGATAGAGAATGAATCAATTATAATAATGAACGATAATGAGGAAAGGAGAGAAAGAAATGGTCAAATTGCATAACAAAGAGTCATTCTCAGGCATGCCTACAATTGTAGGGGTGTTATACTTTTTAGCCAAGCAACAACATAATGTCCCAATGGCCACAAGATTAGAAATATTGTAAAGATGTTCATGTGATGCATGGACATTTGTGCAGCATGGAAGCATCCTTGACAAAATTCCCCCATCAATAGAAAATGCAAAGGCAGGGATAGAAATGGAGGATTAGAATGGTGGGTTTTTGCCTTATCAACTTATTAAGCTAATGTAAAGCATGATGTTATGGGAAATCAAATAAGGGTAAAATTTTATGCCATAAAAATTTTCCCTCACTTTAGCGATCATATGTATCTAAGCATGCATGAAATAAAGTAGAAATAGATTGAAGAACATATAACGAAGATAGAGAGGAAGAGGCCCTTCAATATAGTATACCTGAGGTGAAAGAGGCTTCAATAAAATGTGAAGAGGATAGGTTCTTCAATCTTGTAAAGAAAGCTAAAGTCTCACCACAAACATGTTAGCTGTAAAAACACATGTTAGGTGAAAAAGTAAAAATAGACATGATAAAAACTTTCATAGACAAGAAAAGATGATCTAATCAAATAAAAGATAACATTGGTAGGTATGAATAGCATGGATATATTTCATATGACAAGCATATAGGTTTATGGTTGTTACAATCTGCATTGTAGGAAAGTCACAAAAAAGACAAGACAGATTGCCCCCAAGCTAAATAATGAGACATAGGATATAGAAATAAGACATAAAGGAATCCTTTTGAAACTTTTTGAAAAGTAAGCATATTTTAAAACCCCCCTTAGAATGATGTGTGCTATGCAAAGGAGAATATGTCATTCTAAGGAGAAGAGAAAGACAAGAGATGTCATGGCATGAGATACATGGTGAGATGTATTCATGGGATGTTGTCACTTGAGAAACAACACATAGAAACAACATCACAAAGAAGAGATGAAGAAATCAAGAGCATGACGGGAAGTAAATATTCAAGGTCAGAACTACTCATAGACATAGATAGATAAGTATAATATAATGTAGATATAAATTGTCATCACCCCCCAAATGTATCAAATTGGAAAGAAGTGTACATGAAGATAAATTTAAAATAAAAATTGGGTCAACATGGAAGATGCCTAAATTCCTTGAAGCTTTACATCATCCTTGACATGAAAAGCCAATATTTATAACACATAGATAAATGATGAGACAAATAAAAGAAATTTACGATAGATTTTCTCTCATGTATCCAAGCACCTACAAGGGTAGAAAGGGTCCTCTAGGTGAGAGAAAATGCATATATAGAAAACTATGGGGGAGTTCTAACAATTAAAAAAATCTAATATAAAGGTGTAGAAGGCATCACCCTAGTCTGAATCCATCAATAGGTCATCTAACTCCCAATCTAGATCATTATACGGGGAAGGAGGATGAGACTACAAGGGATGGATAGCTAAAGTTACACTAGCTGACTTACCTACAACAAGTGATAGGGAAGAAGGCCCCACAAGGTCTTCATCACCAAAATATTATGAGAAAAAGATCACCGATTTAGTAAAAATTGAGGACAGAGTCAAGATTTCCTTTAATGAATTATTGAACATGAAATTTTTAGGATTAGTATGTGTCAACTGAGTGTGAGGAGGATAAGGCACCAAAGAATCACTGTCCACCTTAGGAAGAGGGGTGGTAAAAAAATAAAGGGAAGTCGACATTGACCTCATCACAAGGATGGTGTAGACTAGAGTAGAACGTTACTCAAGAGAAGATGGAAATTTATTTTGATCATTGTTTGAGGAAAGTTCATAATATATCTTGCACTTCATTAGAGGATGTAAAATCCTTAGAGATGAAGCATAACCAAAAGAAGGAGATGAAGCCACAAAGGACACCATCTTTGTGTGAGGCATGTCTAGGGGCTACAAAAAAGGAGGAATATTAGGGAGAGAAGTAAGAAGAGGTGGCTCCACCGAAGGAGAAATGAACACATACACCCTTTTAGGGTGAGGTTGTTAAAAATTTACCAAAGAAACTAGAAGAATAAAGGTGATGAGAATTGAGGGAAAATAAAATATAGAAGTAGGAGCAAAAATTAGAAGGAGAAGGAGTAGAAACAATGAGCTCTTCATCAATCTTTTGCAAGGAATCATGCACCTTAGCTAAATCCTTTTGCTAACACTTTAACCTCATGCACAAGCTAGTTACATGTCAAATGTGGGAACTAGAAGACATGTCTTGAGAAGAGGTTGGGAGATTCTGCCCTACCATAGGAGCATCCTCCAAAATTATTTCCAGTGGAAGGGAAGACTCCTGAAGGGCAAGACGAGGAGGAAAAAAAGTAGATACAAAGATAGGTGTCTCAATGATGAACCTCTTTCCTTTCCCTACCTTAGAGGTATGTGGAGGAATAGGCAGAGGTCATGAAGGCTAGGATATAGGAACCACACCATAGGAATTCTCCAAATTTCCATAAAAGGTGGGTTAATACACCATGGGTAAGACTAGAAGCTAAAAGACATGATGCTTTAATTTTTGTAGCATGAGCACTTTTCCTTTTCCTTTGCTATGTACCATAGGAGGAACAAAAGACTCTACCAAAGGCTAGGAAGCAAAAGTAGAAGGTACAAAAGAAGAAGAAAGGGAAGGCCCTAGTACAAGAGAAAGTGTGTTCTTCCCCTTTAGAGGAGCATAAGAGGAAGCATGTTGTTGTGCATGCAAATAGACCTTCAAAGAAACAACATGAAGAGCAAGGGAAAGCTAATGCAGGAGCATATAGGGAAAAACAAATCTTGCATCGATCTAGTTCTTTTAATTCTAATAAGGGCTTGACAATTTTGAGTGTGATAAACATCGAGTTACAAATTCAGGGTTCTACACCTTTTGATCATTTGATATTCTATGGCTCTTTGGATAGGGTGATCAGTGAGATAAGCATGTTTCAGTGAGACTTGGATTGAAGTCTCTTTGACATTTTCAAAATTGTATTATTGTTCTCATCGGTGAGACAAGGCAGTGTTAGGGGTAGTTTTGCACATGTCTCTTCAACATCTCAATGGTTGTCGTGGAGACAAGTTGATGAGATTCAGGCTTGTCCAAAGGACTTTCAAGGATGTCTCTTTGGCAGAGTGGTGGTGGCAATGTCGATGTAACATAGGGGGTTCAACATGAGATCTTCTAATGTCTCTTCAACATTCCAATTTTTTTTTGATTAAGCTTATCAAGGTGACATGGGGATGTCAGAGTAAGATCTTCCAGAGTATTGGTGATATTCTGATGGAGTGATAGATTTATATCAACAGGAAACCTTCATTTCAACAAGACTCAATGATAAGTCCCTTTGATACAATGTTAAGGTGTTCCAATTCAAGAGATCTAGGGGTTAGGAAACTTCACAACCCCATGACTTGGTTACCAAAATCTTGGAGCTTGTGACAAGCTGATGGAGGTAGGGATCCACATGGTGCGATGGTTGACTAAATGGTGAGTTGGTAGAATGAACAAACCTAGTGGCAACACATGGCATGATAGCATTCATTGATTGCATCATTGTTGCTAATTGACTAGGTCAACAAGTATTATAGGCATGCAAAAAATGGCTGGAACATGACTTACTAGTGAGAAAAAATAAGGATGTAGTCACTAAGAATGATGTAATTGTCCACTAGACCTTGATGATCATTGGATGAAAAAATGGTACTATGATAAAGAAATACTGATGAAGCTAGGTTGACATATAGGATGGGATGCTATAAAAAGATAGCTTGAAACTTGGAAGAGGTGGGAGAGGTGGTGGGGGATTAGCACATAGTAGAGCAGGTTGGCAAGAAGAGAGAGACGACTAGAATGAGAGAGGACAAGGAGAGGTTATACTAGTGAGAGTCTAAGGAAAATCTATTTCAGATTTGCAGATAATATAATGAAAGCCCATTCGATGGCATGTAATGTTGTAATATCATCTAAGTAATAAAAGAAAGCTTGTTTTTAGTAATGAATTTTATGTATGCAAACCTATGTTGTTGTGTCTGAGCTTGTAAAGGGAAAACCCAAAAGCTACTCCTTCATCAGTGGTATCAGAGCTAGTTTTCCCGAGTCTATAATATAGCACCAAACCTGAGGCAATTACATTAGGACCTGTGAGCGTGGGTTGAAGACAAAAGACCTACGAGTGATGAGCTAAGAAAGAGTTATGGAAAACATGATCATTGCAGGAATAAAAGAGGGTCTCTAACTGCTATCCTCTAGCAGAGATAAAGTTGGGTAGAAGGTGTAGAGCACCTCCACTTGGAGAGAGTGGGTGGAGAAAGCATCTTCCAGGGTCTTTGTTGGGTAGAGGATAGTTGTGTGAGTGAGATAATTTTGCAAGGAATACTTGTAACTATAGAGTGTCTGAAGCTTTCTTAATAAAGCATTTAGAGTTTTTGGAAAGTGATTGAAGAAATGTCGAAGAAGAAATGAAACAAACTCTTCATAGTTGTGTATGTAGGTGAACAAGATGAAGAAAATATTACATAAGTATGTTTTGAGGATAACACAAAAGAGGATGAGATGAAGGATGTAGTTGTTGCAAATAATGAGGTTGAAGTAGTTGAGGGTGATGGAGTGATGTATGAGGATCCAGTTTTCAATGATGAACCTGATGAAGACCAAGAGCTTCTTGAGGAAGAGATTGTAGAGATAGAGAAGTTGTTCAATGCAACAACAAAGACAATGGCATTTGCTCTAGTAGGGAAAAAGATGTGATAGAAGAAGTCACTGAGGATAGAAAGGATGAATATTTTGATTTTGTTATTGACATTAATGTAGAAAGGGAAATGGTTGTAGCTAGAAAATGTCTTTTAGAAGGCATATAGAGAGAGGAGTACAACATTGTACCTAACAATGAAGATGAACAAGTGGATGTAGCATTACTAGAAAAGGAGGTAATGAATAACGATGAGATGGATAAGGTATTGAATCCATATGAAATGGTTCAAAATTATTGGTATGAAAAGAAGGATTTGCATGGTGTTGCAGAGTTAAGTGTAGATGAAAATTGGTGGAGGTGGACGGACTATGGTGGGTTGAATCCCATAAGATTAGAGGTGAATGAGAGATGCATTCAGAGGAGGTGGTCGAGTATTGGTGGAGTTGATTCCACATATAGGAGGTTGAGTGTAGTGAAAATTTTTCAGAGGAGGAGATTGCTTGTTCCAGCTAAGTGTTGGAAGAGGAGAAAGAAGAAGCAATTCAAGATACCAATTTCAGCAATGGGGTTGGCTAAGGATTATTTTTAGTCTAAAAGGGTGGTACTACAACTCAACCCAATTTTTTGAATCCATATTCACAAAATTATTCCTACCGCAGGTGTTGATGCAAGAGCATCCAGGAAAAAAAAATCTTGCATTGATATGGTTATTTAATTCTAATAAGGGCTTGAAAGTTTTTGAGTGTGATCGACATCAGGTTATAGATTAAGGGTTTAACACCTTTTGATCATTTGACATTCTATGGTTCTTTGGATAGGTGATCGGAAAGACAAGCATGTTTTGGTGAGACTTGCATTGAATTCTCTTTGACATTCTAAAAATAGTACTATTATTCTCATCGGTGAGACAAGGCAATGTTGATGGGAGTTCTACACATGTCTCTTTGACATCTTGATGGGTGCGGGGGAGACATGTCAACGAGAGTCAAGCTTGTCGGTAGGAATTTTTTGGATGTCTCTTCAACAAGGTGGGTCTTAGCAAGAGAGTGGTGGTGGTAATCTTCATGTGACATACGGGGTTTGGTGTGACATCTTCTAATGTCTCTTCAAAATTTTGGAAATGTTTTGATTGAGTTGATTGAGGTGACATGGGGATATTGGAGTAAGATCTTCCAGAGTCTTGGTGATATTCTGATGGAGAGATGGAGTTATATCGATGGGATACCTTCATTTCAGCAAGACTCAACAATAAGTCCCTTTGATACAATGTTAAGGTGTTCCAAGCCAGGAGATCGGGGAGTTAGGAAACTTCACAACCCCACGAATTGGTTACAAAAATCTTGGATCCTACAACAAGCTGATGGAGGTAGGGATCCGAATGGTGTGATGGTTGACTGAATGGTGAGTTGGCAGAATGGACGAACCCAATGGTGACACATGGCACAATAGCATTCATCAATTTGCATCGTTGTTTCTGATTGACTAGGTCAATGTGTATTATGGGCATGCAAAAAATGGCTAGAACACGACTTATTGGCAAGAACGAATAAGGATACAATCACTAAGAATGATGTAACCACCCACTAGACCTTGAGGGTCATTGGATGAAAAAATGGTACTACGATAAATAAATACTTATGAAGCTAGGCCAACATATAGGAAGGGATGCTATAAAAAGATAGCCTGAAATATGGAAGAGGCAAGAGAGGTAGTGATGGAGTAGCCGTAGTAGAGTAGGTTGGAAAGAAGAGAGATTTGACTAGAATGAGAGAGGATAGGGAGAGGTTAGACTAGTGAGAATCTAAGGAATTTTTTTTTCAAATTTGTAGATAATGTAATGAAATCCCATTCAATGGCATGTAATATGGTAATGTCATCTTGATAACAAAAGAAGGCTTTTTTTTTGTAATGCATTTTATGTATGCAAACATTTGTTGTTGTGTGAGTATTATCTTGTAAGGGCCTAACCTGAGAGCTGCTCTTTCATCAAAAACCACCCTTCAACACCGAGCCCCCAATCTTGTACTTGAAATAAGCTGTTTATAAAATATCTCCCTTTGGAGGTAGTGGTCTGATTAGGGTAGTACAAAAGTGGTCAAGGGAGAAGCCCCAATGTGATACCAATGTTTTATATCTAGTATCCTAGATAGTATGCATGATACACTCATGTAGAAACTTTAGAAATTTGTGGATTACTGAAGCCACTACATTCTATTAGAATCCAAGATCACCTGCATGCAATCACCTATTACATGCAAAAGACATGAAGAACCAAAAATGATGTTCTGTAAACCTCTCAGTAAAAATGCATTAAGAGAATCAATTATTACAAAGTGACCAATCCTTATGAAGGAGATCAGGAAACCCTAAATGACACCCTAGTGTGCACACTTAATAATTAATAATTAATTATTAATGTGCCTAAGTTTAGCTTAAGTAATAAAGAGGAATAAGTGACTTAATTAATTAATCAATGTGTTATAATTAATTAAGCATAATAACTTATTACTCTAACACCCCCCCTTAAGATGAACTTAGGAAGAAGCTAAAACACTAGAATAAGATGCATGAAAGCAAAGATGGGTCCCGACAACTAGGCCTGATCAGGTACCCATTTACAAATGCAATATGAGGTAGAGAAGGAAAAACCCAATGGGACAAAACCCCCCTACAATGAGATGACTACTGCAAGAAGCACTAGAAGAACACTATGGAGTAACACTATAACCGCAATCTGACAAGCAAGGAAAGATACCTCTGTCTACAACTGAAACCAAAACTAGAATCATGATAATGTGACAACAAAACCGATGCCATGGAACACTTGAAAACTCACAAACTAGAACAACCCTGGAATCTATGAAGCAGAAAGCAATTATTGAAATGATGTATTATAGAAAACAAAGTGCAAAGATGCAAGATGCACTCTCCCAACTACCAAAACATCCAAGTAATCGCCAAACAACCCATCGGGCCAAATTTGGACTAAGTGATAAACCTAGGATAGATACAAAAAAAGTGCATGGACAGAACCTAGAGCTCTTCAATACCTTTCCAATGCCACAAACGAGGCGAAAATTGGACATCGTGGCAAAAAGTTATGAGCTGGAAGTTCAAAAACAACATATGACTTCAAACAGCAATAAATGCAGTAAAATAGTAAAATACTGAAAAATAAATAGATTCTGGAAAGTGCTCAAAATCATCTTTTTGGCGATATCTCGTTTGCCCGATTTCGATACCATATGCCCAAGTTATGGCCAAAAGAAAAAAAATGCTCTTTTAGAAAAAACTAGGGTTAGGAGGGGCAAAGAGGGCCGTACGGTCGCTGACATCATGCTAACATCACCCGTTCATGAAAAAAAATTTGACAGTCGTCTGGCTATTGTCGCAAAAGGTCCGCCCCCTTGCAAAAAAATAATTGATGGCCGTCTGCAAACAGCTATGGAATATTTCGGAGGAATCTTCAAGATTCCAGTCGCTTGAGAAAATGGCCATCGAAGGGAATATACAGAAGAATCTCCAAAGATTCTTTGTGCTGGGGAAAATGCCGAGTGATGGGCTCAGCTCCCGGTCATACATATGACCGCTGTCGAAGCCAGAAGGAGCCCACAGGGGCTGAGATGGCCGGTGGCACTGGGCGGTGAAGCTTGGTGGCAGTGGCTTATGGGTGGCCGCCCGGTGGCCACCAGGTGGTGGATCTTCATTACAACGGCAGGCGCCGGTGGCTGGAGCAAATATGCATTTTTTTAATTTTATTTTTTGAAAAAATGCATCGTAATGCGTGCTGGGAGGCCATACAGCCCCCAGACAAAAAAATTTGGCCTCCCAGATCAACGGCACCAAAATGGATGATTTGACAGATGTTTCTAGGGTTTTGGGATGCTACAAACGCGATGGCAATGTCTGTTTGAGCCCATAGTGTCCCGAAAAAATAGCTACCCCTAGATCTTGCAGAAAAGATGCCTGTGGAAACCCTTGCACTTGAAACTCACAGAGAGGCCATATCTTCAAATCACGAAGAAGCAGCTGCAGGTCTGCTCTGATACCATGTTAGAATCCAAGATCACCTACATGCAATCACCTATTACATGCAAAAGACATGAAGAACCAAAAACGATGTTCTGTAAACCTCTAAGTAAAAATGCATAAAGAGAATCAATTATTACAAAGTGATCAATCCTTATGAAGGAAATCAAGAAACCCTAAATGAAACCCTAGTGTGCACATTTAATAATTAATAATTGATTATTAATGTGCCTAAGTTTAGCTTAAGTAATAAAGAGGAATAAGTGACTTAATTAATTAATCAATGTGATATAATTAATTAAGCATAATAACTTATTACTCTAACACATTCATGGAGGCCAACCATGAAATTCCAAGGCTTTCTTGGAATAAGTTAGAATCAAGAATCATAATAAATGAGACTTCCAAAGCCTTAGGTCCTACTAGGACTGACAAAGAAATCATGCCAATAGGTGTAATAGAAAACCTATTGTGCATGCAAATGGTGGCTTGCAATTCCTCATATTTCTCCTTATGTAAGTTAATTATAAAAGGGTGTCTCCTTTGTAATGACATTCGCATGGCTCGAAGGATCAACCATAACACTTGTTATAATATTGAAGTTGACACGAACAATAACATATAATGGAGAGAGCTCCTTTTTCATAGGTAGATCATGTGAAGTGAATGTAATGTTAGGGATATCATTCACATGCTCTGAAGGAGGAATATGAATGAATGAGACTAAATTCACATACTCATATGGGGTAAAATCACAAGATGATGAAGATGGAGTGAGTAGATTAGTAGAGTATGATGAGAATGGATCATTGAAGATTTGTATCTTGCTTATTTTTTCCTTGATTTAGTGTTGTATGTTATTATCACAATCACATTAGGTCTTGGGCCCTTGTAAACTAAATAAAATACATGTCTTGAAAAGGTGTTGTAAAATACTTTCACGCTTTTCTAGAATTTTATTAAGTATTTAAGTCTAATGGACCTACTTTTCCCTTAATTGAATATTATAAAATGTATTTAATTATATTCTCACATTAATCTAGAAGGCTTGTAAATTAAACCTAGTTGTAATCTAGTGTTGTAATGTATTATACACTTTCACATTAGATGTTGTGCCTTTTTAGGCTATGTTGACCTCATTTTAATGTTGTAAAGTGTATTTAATCACACTTTTACATTGAAATTTGTATCCCTAGCCCTAATCACCATTTATATCATCATTAATAGGCCCCTATGACCCCATATTGTGCATCCTAAGGCTTATTTTGATCAAAAACCTAACTATATCAACATATAAGCCCAATTTCTTCACTCCTTGACATCCTAGTTGGTGAAAGAGCCCTTGTGGGACCCATTATATAGTTTGGGTTATTGAGTCCCATCTAGGTGGGACTCATTCACCCAAGATGGCGAATGAGTCCCATTTGGGCCATTTTCAAGGTTTGAGTGGAAAAAAATGGGTTCTAAGTTTATTTTTCTTCAATTTCAGCCTTAGGGATCAAATTAACAAGAATTTGAGTGGATTTCCTATATAAAAAAACTTCTAATCATTATTTCATTCATTCATTATCCATCTCAAGTCAAGCAAGCTAGGTTTTAGCATTTAAGTCTTCACAAGGTCATCAAGATATCTTTCTAAGGCATTCAAGGGTAGATTATTCATCCATTGTTGTCATAATTCAAAATCCATCATCATGGAAAGTTTCTAATTGCATTGTTTCACATTTCATGCTTCATTATCTTATTTCATCATTATGGTTTAATTACCTAAAAGGGGTTTGACCAAGGAAAACCTCCATGCCCTAACATTCAACACTTTTGTTCTATTTTTTTCCCTGATTGTAGATCTAGGTACATTGAAGGCTTGGAGATGGTTAAAGAATAGGTTGCAAACTTTTTAAAGTCATCTCCCTATTCGAAAGGTTAAAATATTCACAAAAAAGTCACTTACAGTGCCAAAAATCAGGGTTTCTGATTCGGACACCTGGAGGAACAGAGAGAGCAAACCAAGAACTTTCAATTCAACTTTCAAGTTTTCAGAAAATTCAAAGAGGACTCATTCCCCATTAGTGGAAAATGAGTCCCACGGTACCCATTTTCAAAAGATTTATGGAGATTCGGCTACCCATTCGGCTAAAATAAGCTTCGATGTAGTTTTCCAAATCTAGGACTCATTCGCCTAGAATGGTGAATGAGTCTCAGTAGGTCAAAATTTTAGGATTAGCAACATTTCTAGTCTCTATTCTAGCCTCTACAAGTTTCAATGTGCACATTTTGTATTTTACTTTCCTATTTTGCTTTACTTGCATTTCTATCTGTTGATCATCAATGCTTGTGCCTCTTTGACAATCTTATAGGAAATTTAGTGAGTGGGGGAAAAATTGTGTATCACTGAATACCTTCAAGTTTTTCATAGAAAACTAACTCTTCTTTGGGGTTTTGAGATAAGGGCAGAAGGAAATGTAAATATAAAACATAGAAGGTGATACACCTATTACTCCTTGAAATTTTATTCCAAGTCAATTTTTTTTAAAGCTTCTCCTTTCATGATAATTTTTAAAATTGTGCATTTATGTCTAAGTAGTGGCTTTGACAAATCTTATAACTATCGTAGTCCTATCAAGTTCCCCAACCAAGTTGCTAGGTTTTGAAATTCCAAAATTTCTCAACCTTCTTGCAACCTTTGGAAGTGATGCTTTATGTTGTCAGGATATCGATAGTTCTTGAAACTCTAGAACTTCTGACCCATGGTTACAAAGTTCTAGCTCGTAGTGACGAGGTGACCTAAGTGGGATATATCATTTCCAAAGTGTTGGTGCATTTAATGAATTGTACAACACCTTTAAGGAATTTCTTCTCAAATGTCTTGATACCTCAATGAAGAGTTTAACATAATCTTTAAAAATCCTTTGAAAGGATAGTTCTTTAATAAGAAAGTTGGAAAAATGGTTTGACATGTTTTTCTTAGCAAATAAATGACCACTTTCCACCGCCGAAGTTAAATAAGCCTGCATTCAAGGGAAGGTGGCAGTGTTTTTCGATTCTAGACTTTTCTTAGAATGGTACTTCCTGGTGATGCCAGGGAATGGGAAGATGAACTTGTTCCTATTCTACAACCTAATTTGAGTTGGCCAAAGGAAGAGCAATTCAAAATAATCTCCCAGCTGCGTTTTCTGCCCTGGAAGGAGAAAAATAGCTATGTCGAGTACAACAAGGTCATCCTTGTTTTGGAAGAAGAAGAACACACTGAATTTCACAATTTAGTTATGGAAATGCAATTAGAGCTGTATAGAGTTTTGGCACCTCCAGTGGTTTAGCGACATGTGTGGAATCTTTTTCCAAAAGGAAAAATTTAATGTCTTTTCTAAAAAATAGTTGTCATTTCATGACCCTTGTCATCGGTCATTTTCAAGATCGTTACTTTTGTAATGAAATAGTTTCAGTGTGCATGTATATATAGGTCTCCAATTTTCTAGTAGGGACATCTTTTAGCTATTCCTGGAAACAGGGGAAGTAAGGGTAGTCTTAGTTTCTCTTTCAACATAATTGGTTGTATGGGGTGTTGGGCCTTTGTACTCACAATTTTGATGTTGGGGAAATAAAGAAAGTGTTTTTAGATATTTGCATTTGCGAATATTTCTTTGATTCTCAATAGACTTTGGTATTTTGCAATTTCTTTCCAATATCGATTATGTTATATCAAACTGTATGTGGAATTATTTCTGGAACTTTGAATGCAAAATAATTCATTTATTGAAGTGGAAATTTACTACTCACTCTTTTCTTGTTTCTCATCAAGGTTGTGGAATAACTGGGCTTTGTATCATTTGTTTGCATTCACTTCATTCTGTATCAATTCATCGCATTTACTTTTATGGTTATGGGTAGATATTAGTATTCCTTTCCTACTTTCTGGTTAAAAGCATACCCTAATATTTTTCATTCATTGCTTATCTTTCGAAGGTAGATGACCCTTGTAAAATAATCAGAGAGCACTTGAAAATACCATTGCAAGTGATTCAACTATTAGTACTATTTGTTCTTCTTATTGGGAATTGAGAGTCATTTTTTTTTATTCATTTTCGAAGGAAAAATCTGTTAACTAACAAATTTTTGGTGACTCCACTGGTGATTGAAGTGGCTAGTGTTTTGTTCTCCTAGATATTTGAGGGTACCTCCCCAAAGATAGAAGTTCGCGACTTTGTGTTTATAATAAAAGTATTTTTGGTAGAATAATTCCAATGTTATGTCATGGATTTTGTAGCATCTCAGCCATGGGGAACCCAAATTGGACCATTCGCTTTGCCTCAATATACAACCATACCTAAGGGTTCAAGAAAATATTTTCCTAAATTTTTTGGTGAAGATTCTCAAGATCTAGATCATCATATTCAAGCATTCACCATTGCATGTGGAATCCTTGGAGTTCAAGAAGATGTGTTTGTGCGGTTTTTTGTTGAGAGTCCCATCAGATGAGCAACAAAATGGATTCAAAATCTAGAAGATGGATGCATTACTGATTGGGACTCTTTAAAGAATAAGTTCTTGGGAAGATATAAGGGCCCTGTTGATGAAGCTACCCTGCTGAATCAATTTTTCAACATTCGTAAGCAAGAAGGTGAATCCATCAGAGATTTCATGGACAAATTTAACTTGTCATTGAAGAAAATTCCCACCCCCATCAAACCAAGTGAGGGACTTCAGTTTTGTACTTTTCCTTCCTCTCTACATTCTGATGTTCAATTTAAACTACAAATAAGTAGAGTAAATGATATTCACATTGCTCAACAAAAGGCTATAAAGATTGAAGACAGTTTAATATTAAGCGGATTATGGAAAGAAAATAAGGTTGCAGACTATTTGCAATGTGAATTTTTGAGGAAGCCTATCATGCAAAAGTCAATCCCTTAGCCTATAGATTTTCAATATATGCAACCTCCTTTTGTTGAATGTCTTAACCTCACTATTTTTGATTCAAAGAATTTTGGTATAAATAAAGGAAATATTGTAGAAAGTGAGCCTCATATTAATGGAAGAATTGAAGCTTTTTACTTGCATCATGACCCTAAAAATCCCTCACAGAGTAAAGAAAATAAATCATCCTTCCACAATGCAAGGTATAGTGAGGGTAATGAGAATAATTTTTCTCTATCATCTTTATCTATTGTAGAAATGGAAACATTTACTTTTGTCAGTGATGAGGAACAATTTTAGGATTCCCAACATACAAATGAGGTGTTGAATGTCTCTCCTCTAATTTGTACTCCAACTGGATTTGAAGCCTTCATATTTTTTGAATTGGCTAATGTTAAAGCTATAAACATGAGTGATGAAGTGAGTCACAAAGTTGTTGAATCAAATTTTATAAAAGAAAGAAAAGTCTTTCCAGTCGAAAATAGTTCTCAATCGTGCACTGCCAAAAAAGTGTATTGTACCAAAGGGAGGTTCTCATCTAATGGTTTATATGTTGTTTGTCCAATTCAAGGGTTGATTATTCCTTACTTGTACAGTCAAGTGCATCACAATGTCGCATGTGATATTATATAGATGAATGTTTTCAATCATTCGCTAAGCAATCTAGACATGAGTCATCAAATTGAAGAAGAATTACAATCAAATTGTGAAAGATGCATTCAAATACTTAAGATTACTATACTTCAATCCATACAAGAGGAAGTGTTTCTCAATAGGAATAAGTACATTGAAGTATTATCTGATTCATATACTTTTTATGAGGAACAATTATTTCAATTCAATATTCCATCTAGAGGGTTTTCATATATCAAAGATCACATAGTTGCTATTCCAAGCATCAAGTTGCAGCTAAGTGTGATAACACCCCATTGGCATATTCATTTCTTACATTCAGGCATCTATTTTTCTGAACTTGTAAAAGTATTTGCATAGTTCAATAAGGAAATTGATGTTTTAGCACCTAGTGTGGGTGCATATAGGAGTCTTAGGTTGTTCTTTACCTTCTATTGTTTGGTTGGTTTCCTTTTGGTTTTGGTTTGTGCCTAGTTCCCTTCCACCCTACTACCCCCTATCCTTTACTTTTCTTTTCACTCCATGCCCAATGGACTTGGACTAGTCTACCCTAATGATTCTAGAGTTTTCTGCATTTTCTACAAAAATATAGTCCCTAGTTGGAGCCGATGTTACTCCCTAAAATTTTATTTCAAGTCAACTTGTTTTAAAGCTTCTTCTTTCATGATAATTTTTAAAATTGTGCCTTTATGTCTAAGTTGAGGCTTTGAAAAATCTTATAACTATCACGGTCATGTCAAGTTCCCTAACCAAGTTGCTAGGTTTCAAATTTTCAAAATAGCTCGACCTTCTTGCAACCTTTGGAAGTGTTTCTTTATGTTGTTGGGATATCGACAGTTCTTGAAACTCTCGAACTTCTGACCAATGGTTAGAAAGTTCTAGCTCGTAGCGACGAGTGACCTCAACATGATATATCATTTCCAAAGTATCAGTTAATTTAATGAATTGTATGACGTCTTTAAGGAATGTCTTCTCAAATGTCTTGAGACCTCAATGGAGAGTTTAACCTAATCTTTAAAAATCCTTTGAAAGGATAGATATTTAATAAGAAAGTTGGAAAAATGGTTTGACACATTTTTCTTAGAAAACAAAAGACCATGTTCTACCGCCGAAATTAAATAAGCATGCATGCAAGGGAAGGTGGCAGTGTTTTTTCGATTCTAGAGTTTTCTCATAATGGTACTTCTTGGTGATGTCAGGGAATGGGAAGATGAACTTGTTCTTGTTCTGCAACCTAATTTAAGCTGGCCAGAGGAAGAGCAATTCAACATCATCTCTCAGCTGCGTTCGCTGGCCTAGAAGGAGAAACAACTATGTCGAGTACAACAGGGTGATCCTGATTTTGGAAGAAGAAGAAGAATGCATTGAATTTCACAATTTAGTTATGGAAATGATTTTGGAGATATATAGAGTTTTGAAATATCTAGCGGTTTAGTGAAATGTATGGAATATTTTTGTGATAGAAAATAATAATTTCTTCTCTAGAAACGGTTGTCATTTCACAACCCTTGTTGTCAGTCGTTTTCAAGACTGTTACTCTTGTAATGTAACAATTTTGGAGTGCATGTATATATAGGCCTCCAATTTTCTAGTAGGGACATCTTTTAGCTATTCCTGAAAATAGGGGAAGTAGGGGTAGTCTTAGTTTCTCTCTCAACATAGTTGGTTGTACGGGGTGTTTGGCCTTTGTGCTCACAATTTTGATGTTGAAAAAATAAAGAAAGTATTTTCAGATCTTTGCATTTGCAAATATTTCTTTGATTCTCAATAGACTTTAGGCTTTTGGAATTTCTTTCCAATATTGATTCTATTATATGAAACTGTATGTGCAATTATTTTTGGAACTTTAAATGCAAAATAGTTCATTTATTGAAGGGGAAATTTACTGCTCACTCTTTTCTTGTTTCTCATCGTGGGTGTAGAATAAATGGGCTTTGTATCACTTTTTTGCATTCTCTTCATTCTAAATCAATTCATCGCATTTAATTTTATGTTTATGGGTAGATATTAGTATTCCTTTCCTTCTTTCTGGTTAAAAGCATACCCCAATATTTTCCATTCATTGCATATCTTTCGAAGGTAGTCAAGCCTTGTAAAATAAGCAGAGAGCACTTGAAAATACCATTGCAAGTGACTCAATTGTTAGTACTATTTGTTCTTCTTACTTGGCATTCTAAGTCATTTTTCTTCATTCATTTTTGAAGGAAAAATTTGTTAACTAACAACGCTAAAGCTCTTACAACATTTCAAACCCAAATCATTCCTATAATTGATATAAATAAACACAAAACACCACAACCCCTCATTGTTGGAAAGAGAATGAACAACAAAGGCTAACTTCAAGCACAATGCAAAATTTCAAATCTTTCCACAAGTAGTGTTCATTAAGGTCCAATCAAACATAAAGATTTCTTATGGGTAATAGAAAAATATTTCTGAAATCACATGAACTCTTCCTCCTAATATAACATAGCACAACAAAATAAGAACTTTAAAAAAAAAAAGAGAAGTGCAATGATAATCCAGTCTTCTTAAGCCACTACTCTACCATATGAGCATAAAGCATAAAAATACTCTACTTAAACTACCAAGATTTAGCTTGCAAGACATAGTGTTTCATTTAGAAGAATAATATAAAGAAAGAAAACTTGAAAAAGGCCATACATGCATAGTCTCAACAATTTCTCCTCAATAGTTCATGCTTTTAAATATATGAACTTTGAAATAGAGGTCGAATGCCAATTCGACAATAGTTTAAACCTTAATAGATATAACATGCCAAAGTAAAGTAGTTTTGGAACTTGCTTTTGAAAATAATTCTAAAACCCTAAGAAAGCTAAAGAAACTTTTCTTAACAAAGAAAATATCACTTGGAAAAATCCTCCTTTCTTCTGTGTTGTCACCCTCTTTGTATAGCCAAAACAAAAGATACATGCCACCTCAGCTCAGAAGTAATTGTTGCTAGGTTTTGACAGTTAATAGCACATGATCTAATCATAGATCTTTGGTTAGGTTGCAATGATATTTTCACATCAATTCTTAGCTACTGCATTAATATCCTTTAGATATTTTGGCAAAGATAAAGGCTCATAAATGATCAAATCCTAAAAAAAATAGTATAGCAAAATGCCTAGTTTACCAATCTCATCACTCCCAGGCATCATCTCAAAACTTCCATCCCAAAAATTGAGAAAAAAGAAAATAAAAGGCTAGCAAGCTCTAATAAACTCCTCAATCAGATTACTGCATAGGAGGTGCAAATATCCCGTAGTGAAGAGATGGCATGTCAATAAGGTGAAAACTCCCGAGCTCATGAATATAGCTCACAAGAAAATGTTCAACGAGTCAACACATGTCTCGAACTCTCTCCTGAAAAGAAGATGAAAGATGAAAGTTGCATAGCCACCATGTGGCACATTGCACATCTTTCTGATGATTCTATTTGAGTGTGGGTGCACCCAAAACTGAAGACATTTATGCAAGCGAAAAGATAAAAATGACTAAGGTAGAAAAAGTACTTCGGAGTTCTTTCGACTCACAGGGGTCTTCACTTTGTGAAGATACAAACCTAGGCCTCTAGTTGCTCTTGGAGTTTGATGAAATCAATACGCTAAACCTCCCAATCCACATCAATTGGTAGAACAAGGGTTTGAATCTACCTATATGCTTGTTTAATATTGAAAATCTCCTTAAAAGAGATGACCCCACATCTAGAATAAATCACACCTAGGTGATAATAGATCTGAGAAAGAGAGTAGATCTCACGCTCAACATCATCCACTATGGGTGTGACTCTTGAGCTTGGAAGTTCTGTAGTGGTTTTGATTTTGCGTCAAATTGCATCATTGATCTGCTCCATTGTTAGTGCATCTTCATCTGGTGAAAGAAGTGGAGGAAACTTGAAACCAACCAAGATGGAAAAGTCCTTCTTGATCTCAATGACCCTTTTATTCAACACCATCTAGTAATCCTTACATTTTTATACAACCATGTGACAATTGATGATCTCATTGGCTTTAATAGAGGTGACTCATCGATCGGGAATTCTCGCTCTTTCAAGAACCTGATTAGTGGCAATGCTCAATTTGGAGATAAAACTTTGGGAATCCACCACTCAGGGTGAACATTTTTCATGAAGTGATTAGCCATTAGACCAACCTTGGCATTCAATTCCTGAACATCCCTTAGAAATTGCAAGGTGGCTCCTAGAACACACACACCAATTGCTATCCACTCCCAATGCATAGCTATTAGCCTTCTCATTATAGGGAGGGATCTAGATCCTCTTGCAACAGTTAACTCTTTGTTAAATCGAGCCTCTCTTGCCCTAGTGTTTTCTTCCATTTGACCCTTCTCCCAAAGAATGTTTTCCAACTTAGAGCTTAGTCTTTCAACTTCTTGTCTTGACTCTTTTTCCTCTACCCAGATCCTTTGAAGATTATCGGTATTTTGGGATCAGGCATCACTTAAATCTCTCTTTAAGTTTTCAATTTCAGCACAAAGCTAAACTTGTTCATTCCAAGCATCTGCAAGCAACTTGGACATGTCTCCTTGTTGGCCTTGAATTTTCCTTACATGAGTTATCTCAGCCTCCTTGGCTCAAACTTTATTTTGTATTCTGCTCACTATTCCTTTTACATTTTCTAGCTCAACCCCATGCTTCCTTAATTGCTTTTCTAGCCTTTCATAGTCAGCATATACCACCCTCTGCATGGCTTTGGCTAGGACCATCTTATTGCATGGGCGAGTTTCACTCAAGTCTAGGCCCACATCATGAATGTCATAATCTTTGATCTACATCTATCCTTCAGTCTTGGATACAAGTGGCTTCATGGTAGTAATAAGTAGAGATTTCCACTCTTCATTAAAATAGGATTTGATCCTCTTGGTGGCTACCCCTCAACACTTTTTGACAACATTTTCTGCTTCCTAGCCTTTGAGGCCTATTTGGTAGCATTGAAATGACCTTGAAGAGTGTGAGGGACATTGTTGCTTTGAGTTGCAATGGGAGCACTAGGGGGAAGCCCAAAAAGAGTGACATTAGGGGATAATTCATATGCATGAGTGTGGGGGGATGCAAAAAGGTAGCATGATCATGGAAAAAGGCGGGATGCCAAATGGAGTAGGAGAAGAAATAGTAGGGGTAAACACAAAAACGGGTTGATGGGGAGCTGCCTTCCCAGAATTAGATGAGTTGGGAGTAACAAGCAAGGTAGTGATTTTAGTCATTCCAATGGGGGCCTTTGACAAGGAAACTAATGACATAATAGCAGTCGTGATGGATGACACTCCTTCAACGTGCGGGATGGTTTCAATAGGTTTATTGAAAATGGCAAGGGGTGCATTCAATATTACTAGTTCAGGAACCAAAGATGAAGGATTCCCTTTAACAAGAGGAGGCAAGGGATCGACCAAAGACATAGAAATAGGAAGAAGAGGGGGAGTAAAACTTACCTGAGCCGCAATGGATGAAACATTTTACAGGGCAGAATCCACTTCTTCTTCCTATCGCACTAGTATGTTAGAGGCACCTAGGTCTTGGATCCTCCTTTGCTTCACATGATTAGGACTATCACATTCCAATCCTCTAGCTGTAGATTCCTCCCACATTTGACCTTCAACGGTCACTAAGGATCCCCTTGGGGACCATCGAGCCCCTTTTCCTTCACTTTGGGCGTGGGAGGTGGACAGAACTTGTGGATCCCCTTGCCCCAAATCTCTTCAGAAGTCGGATTCTTGAGGTATAGGAATTAGGAGTGGAGCTTGTTCCTCACCAATTTCATGGCTCATCTCAATATTGCAGTTGTTGAAATCAACCTGTTTGTCATATATGTCCTCAAATTCCTCATCAAGCTGAAAGCTACTGAACAAGGCTCCTAGATTTCTCATCTCTTGTCGGAACCTCTAGAAGTCTACCTTCCTTCTTTCTGAGCATCCCTTATGCCTCAATTATGCATTGAGAGATTTTCCCATTGGGATTTTCCTCTGATACTATGCCTGGGGCTCATAAAAACTTAGCCATTTTGATCGCTCTTCAAGAATGTGGGCTAGGTCAATGTATATTTTTGCACTCTCCCGACCAAGATTTCTCCTTCTTTGGAAGTATTCCCTATCCTCATGAATCAAACTAAAATGCTCATTTGGGTTGTAATTCCATTTGTCACAAATGGGGACCAAACCCAAAGCCACTAGTAAATTTGTGATCTCATCCTCACCCTTCTGCTTAGCCAGTATTACTTGACTCTTTGCAATAACAAGGGGAAGATTGAAAATCTTTGTTTTATTCCTCTCGACACCATAAATTTTGTTGATGACAAATACTTGTATGCATGCTTCCAATGGAAAGGTTTAGTTTGTTGCAAATCTAGGGAGTCAAGAAACCTACCTAGGCAAGCCATGAAACCTAAAATATGTGAAATGCTTGCCCAGGAAATAATCCAATGGGATAGGTGGATTCTCTATCCATTCTATAACCTCTCGAGAGAAATAGCTAATGGGGCAAGGTAATAAATCTTGGAGCACTGGCCACAGAAAATAATCTACAAATTGATAATAATATCCTATTCTTGAAAGCATAGGGGTCCATACATAAATTGGTTGGAGACATCCCCTTTCATTTTTCCTAGACACCGGTACATTCCTCCTTAGCCATTCAAAATTTTGATGTAATAACAAATGAACTAGGATGGAAGAATACCTGAATTTGACTCAACATTGTAGTTCTTCAACTACAACTTCATATTCTTAGCTATTACCTTAGCAAAATCATAATTCCTTTGGACCCTTTCTCTTTTGAGTGAAAGGCCTAGGGTGAACTAGAAAGGGTTAACCTCTTCATCATCATTGAACCTAAAAACCTAGGCCAACATTGAGAATATTGACTATGTATCATTCTTAATTTTTTTATACAAAAGAGACCAGTGAATCTGTCCTCTATGTGGCCTTTCCTTTGTCTCATCCTCATAGAAACTTGTTTTCCTAAACATATCTTCTCCTAGGGCATCCATTTTCTCTTCGTGTAAAATCTCAGTACTCCATCTTATAGGGATACACAACATATCCCATATAGCTTTAGTAGAAATTGTAATCTTGACCCCACGACCCTCAATGGCCTCTGTACTTTTGTTAAACTTCTTTGCACACGCATCAACTATCTCCAGAAATGGATGCACAATAGGTAGCACAAACTATGGAAGACCACTATTCCAAAGCTGAAATGCAAAACCCTCTAACAGTTCATTCTCCAACATCTATTGAAATGCACCTTCCCTAATATTTTTAGGGTTGGTGGAAAACTAAGGGTTGAAAAAATTGTCAGCTATGTCTTGAACTGCCTCTCTTCGGATGCATTTATCAAGTTGAATTTTTTTGTAGCATTCAAATGGTTGTTCTTCTAGTGTTGGCGCATTGGCTAATGAGTAGTTCCCAAATACATTAGTGTAGCCATGTCTTCTACTTGGAACTTTAGCATGCCTGTCGGAGGTAGATGATTGTGCCATGATTGTACTAGAAAGTTTTAAAGAGATTCTTTAGTAATAACAACCACTTGCCTTTTTCTTCTTTAGAAAAAGCTACTTTTTAGTGCAATTAATTCTCTAACTTGTGCATGTAGTTAAGACTATGCCACTATCGATGGCCCATTAAATGATGCCACCAGGGTGATGTATGTGAATATGAGATTTGTATCCCTTGGGAATGCCAAGAAAACTATGAGAATAGAATTAGTACATTCTCCCCACTGCCTCTTTTACAACTTAATTTATTGCATCAAAAAGCATGCTTTTCGTCATATGGAACATGCTGAGGTGACATAAGGTACTCTTGAAAAGATGTTCGTATTAATTTGTTAGAGTTTTAGTGTGTTAATCCATGTCTTTTCCCATTAGTGAACTAGTTGGCATTGATGATGGTGGAGGACACACGTCAACCATTGTTGTATGAGATATTTTACTCCCAACACACAAATTTATTTCTTAGGACATTCCATCAGATCCTCTATATGATTTATCCACCTTGCTCCATTTTGTATGAAAATTCTCCATTTCCATCTAGCCAAAAATAGAGATCCTATTGGTTGAGTTTGTTAGTTAGCCTTTTCTATATAGCCATGCCACCTTTTGCAACATTCATTCGAACATATAGTCCCCTAAGTTACCTAGCCTTCCACTTATTCTCTTTCTACCATAATTCATTGCTTCATTAGAATGCCTGCTGGTCTAGGCACCCCTATTTGGCACCTTCCACGAAGACCGCAGAACTGCTTCGTGGGAGAGGTCACTGTTGACCAAATCAAGCGTTTAGTGAAGAATTGCGACCCCCTCATCATGGTAGCATTCAAGTGGGTAGTTGGTGCGAACTATTTTACCAATGAGAACCAACTTTGGAGCACCTGCAACGTGCTTTCCTGGTTCATGGCCTCACTACTTGACCTAAATGTGGCAAATCCCATGATAATTGAGTTGTGCCAGAAAATGTTTAACACTTCTCTGATGGAAGGGCTTGGAAAGATAGTGTGAGTGTCCATCCCTGGGGTTGGTATCCAAAGCACCATGGAACTTTGCAGGCACATGGACTTTGGAGTAGACATACCCTAGTTGCCCTTCCTTACTGATTTTTGCACCATGGATGTTGAGACGCACCATTTTTCTTCTCATCTAGTGGCCACTTTTCTCCTATGAGAGTATGGCATGGAACGGGTTCCAGGGATCGCCTGGAGAAAACACTTCGGCTTCTTGGTGCAATTTCGCTGCAATTAGACCCTAGGTCTACACTTCCTAACCTGTATGTGTTGTGCATTTTTCCCCTGCTTGCAACTCATCAGATGGAAAGAAGAAAAAGAAGGAGAAGAAGAGGAACCCAATAATGAGCCCCTTTTGTCTCATCGTCAATGGCTGAAGGCTGAAGAAAATTGTTTTTTTTGCTCATTTCCTCCCTTTTGCTTCTTTTTGCTCGCTACTTCTTTTGGGTTTTCCTTGAGAGAGCCTCATGTTCAATTATGAGCCTTGGGCCTTGCATTATATTGTAAATTTTGTTTATAAACATAATATAATATAGCCTTTATCTCCTATGTGTTATTCTTGGGTTGTTATTCTCAAAATTTTGAAATAATTACAAAAAATTTACATATGGTACATAATTTCTATTTTTTTTGAAAGAACTATACATTTTAAAGTGTTGTTCATTTCTTCAAGTTCGTACGTGTTCTTTTCTTTGCACACGCTATTTTTGAAAGGTTCTCTCCATAATGCTTTAATATTTGTATGTTACTCGAGTTTTGCAGCACGTTTGTCGCACTTTAGCACTAAGCTCCCTTCTTTGAATTTTGGTTTAGAAGTCTTTTTTCAAAAATGCTGCTTGATTTTTTGCTAGTGATTGATTGTGGCTCCATGAGCCTTTTCTCTTTCTTCTTCTAGTCTTGGGGTTTTTTCAAATTTTTCATACATCAACTCATATGGGGAAGCCTTTAGAACCTAGTTGGTGGTAATTTGGTCAATTGACAGGGCAACTCATTCATGATTGTGCCAATCTCTTTGTCGCTCTAACCCAATACATTTCCTTAACCTAGTTAAGCTCTTATTGGTTGATTTTCTTAACCTACTCCCTTGTAAGTAATAATTTGATGAAGCTTTTTGAAAAATCCTATATCTGGTAGAAAAATTTGACCCTCGTGACTCCACCAGACCTCAAGCATTGTTGAGCATAATGGTCTTGATTAGGCCAAGCCTAGCTTCTAGCCCCTCAAGATACTTGACAAGTTTTCACATGATGTATTCCCACACACTAGCTCCCTTTTGCTTCACAATCCTTGAAGGGAATGTAATAGGATGCTCTTCATTCTCTTCCTCGTACTTTTGAGTGAGAACAAAAACTACACCATGTTGGCCATTATACATACAAAGTAGAAAACCTTTGGAAAATTTGGGCTAATCAATGTCGGGGCTTTAGAGAGGGCCATCTTTAGCTTCTAGAAAAATGTTGTTCCCTTCGAAGTTTTCTAGAAAGATAGGTTCTCTATAAACATCAAGGTGATCAGGAGCACAATGCTTATGAAATCTGATATGAATCTAAGGAAAAAAATAATCTTCACTAGAAAATATTGCAACCCCTTTATCATTTGGATCTTTTTGGGATCTATTACTATTCCCTTCTATGGTACTGTAAAGCCGAGAAGCTTTCTCTAGGGTGCCTTGAGCAAATAATTTTTTGGATTAAGAAGAATCCCAAATCATTGGTGTTTTAGAAAAATCCCTTTTCAATGATCAAAATGATCATCTTTAATTGCTAGATCAGCCAGGTATATGAAAATAATCAGGTTGACCCATCTTTCTAAAGTAATTCCCATTGCCCTTTGAAGAGTTGCACCAACATTGGAGATTTTGAACAATGTTTTTGAATATGCAAACTTAGTGGTAAACATCATCGTGTGTTGGTCAGATTCCTTTATGTAGTCTTGATTGTACCTTGGGGGACCATCTATCAAGGAGAAACTCCTTGATCTGGTTAGATTTTGTGAGAACTACTTCATCAATGGTGAGGGGTAATGGTCTTTCAGAGAAGTCCGTCTTGAGTCCCAAAAATCAACACAAAGTGAGATATTGCCATTCCTTTTCCAAATTGGGATCAGATTCAATACCCAGGAAAAAAATTTGATAGAGCATATGACCTTTGATCTATCCCACTTGATGAGCTATTGTACTATCAAAGCTTCAATATTTGGGTTGACTAACCTTTATCTCTATCAGAAGGACTTATGTTCTTTAGCCAGGCCAATTGTATGTTGAACTATACCCGAGTCATAACCTTTGAGATCATACCCGAAGCATAGATCTGTCAACTTTATTTTATTCTTGCAAGAGACTTCCTTGCCAACTGTCAGTGTTCTATTACTTCCGATGTCAAGCTTTTCATAATCTTTTGAAACTGCAAAAAATATTTTCTTCTCATTCCTTGCATCTTTAAGAAGATCCATTCCTAGTGGTGGATAGTCAAAATTTGTTCCTTGCTTTTGTATGAAGGAAACAATTGGAATATCATTGCCTAGGATTTTCCAATTATGTCCTTTGTCAGAAATTGAAGATTAGAAAATGATTTGCACCACGTCCTACTTAGTCAATTTAGAAACTGATTCCAATTGTGGTCTAATAGGAAATGCCTAATCAAGAATGTTATTTTTTGGTTGGGGGGTTACTTGTACATCGAAAGCTTTAAAACTCTCGATGAGATCCCATACCTTATGTATGTAAGATCTTAGCCTTGTATTTATTGCAGTTACTTTCCCATAGATCTAGCTTACTAATAATTTTGAATTTTGGAAAGCTCGTATCTTACTTGCACCCATCTGCTATACTATAATTAAACCATGAACCAAATCTTCATATTCGATATCATTGCTAGAGCATGGAAACTAAATATGGTAGGTTCTTGGAGTTTCCGAACTTGTTGGGGACACTAATTGGACACCCACTCCAACACCAACCTTGCGTTTGGCACCATCAAAATATAAAGTCCACAAACAATTATCAGACAAGTCATCAAAATTCTCCTGATCCTTTATTAGTTTTTTAAAGAATTGATCCTTGTTGAAAATTACATTAGTGCTTAGCCCTATAGCATGGAAGTTTTCAAATGGATCAGAATCAATGAACTATTTGAAAATCACTTCTTCTTTAGAAGTCTGATCGCTTGTTTCCTCCTCTTCTCTGGGAATTTCTACACAATATCTCTCCTACTGAAAGATGGAGGAATGGGCAGCCCCAAAGCATAGATTTGTGTCATCCACAATGTGTTCAGGATGCAAGGATTTGGATAAGATCTTCATATTTTCCCTGTGTTTGGTTCTTAATATTAGGTGGGACTAGTCAAGTTCTAGGTATCTGCCAAATTTGGCGGTAAAATCTCTTGATAGACATTTTCTAAAGACCAGTGGAATTTCTATTACTACCACTTCCTGCTTGAATGTTTGGCTTGGGTAGGAGAAAAGGGTTAGGGACAGATCATTTATCTGACCAACAATTGGGACCTTCTTACCATCTAGTTGCGTAATTGGGTATGCGCAGGATCATCATGGAAAAAATAGGTCCTTAAGTAGCAAAAAATTCAGAAAAATCTGAGTTAGGCAACTTGGTATAAAAATTTGAATAAGTTATCTATATTATTTCAAAAATTTGTAAGAATAGAATCTGTATAAAATTGAATGTAGTTTCTAAACTACTAGGTTTGTTTAAAAATATATATATATATATTTGGTGAAAATTTGAAATTTCAATGTAGTGGTACTTAAATTTTAGCAAAAAAATAAGAAGTAGGTGTCTATCTAGCCACCCTAACCAAAATAAAATGATAATATTTTTTTATAATATTTTAGATATAAGTAGAGGACTCATGCCCTGATGTGATGCATATTTTTTTGTAATTTTTTTCCAAGTAAATAATTAATTATGAATTTTTTATTACAATTTTTTAAAAATATAAAAACTCATATGTCTGACCACCTTAACTTGGTCAAAACTTCATGAAATTCAATTTTCCTTTTTCTAATCCTATAGTATGTGAAGCACAAAATGTGATGCATGTTTTGGATTCAAAAATGTGATATTGTTTGAAAGCTATAGATGTTTTTCAATTAGCCTATCAATAAGGACTTTAGTCATAATTTGAATATAAAATGAATAATAATTGTAACTTATTAAATTCAAAGTAAAGCATAATTTATATCAGTGGAAATATGGGAATCTCCTTTAAAACCCCTTTTCATTTCATCAATTTTGGGTAAAAAAGTATTGGTCAACCACATACCCATCATATTGCCACTTTTTGGCCCATCATGATCCTACACTTACCCAATTCCTTTTTCAATGGGCTCATACCTAAGCTTTAAAGTATATACCACTTGTTTTGGCATAACGATTTTTCTAGCACCTAAATCAATCATATTATTATGCAACAATTTTTCTCCTACTATAAGTGTTAAAAAGAAAGGCATGGGCTTTGTTCTGCTTACCTCTTTCTCTTTTCTGTTGCCTATATCATTTGCATAAGTTGTTTCTTTCAACACCTAAAGGGGAAGCATAGGTATGTCATCTCTAATTTGATTGCATGGTTGAGTTGCATTCACCCATGGACTTTGTTCTTCCACCTTTAAAGCTTCTTGAAGTAGTGTTTCTTGTTCGAGAATCGATATGACATCCCACAATGATACATTGGCAAGAACCTTCTTCAATTGCCCCACCATGTTAGGTGTCCCAACTATTTGGGCATTGGGATTAACTGATGGTATTTCTCTCATTTTTAGAAGAAAACAACCTGACATGATTGGGTTTGGTGTTTTTTTCATCTCTTTCTCCGCCAATAATATGTTATGTGGCTATGGAAAAGGTGAGATGATGGGCGATGAGACCTACTTCTCCAGGGGGAATATTTGATGCAAATGTGGATGTGGTAGAGTTTGTTGCACATACTCTCTTGTAAGCCTTCTCTTCAATCTTGTATTGTATTCTAACTGCACTTATGGAACTCCAATCATCAGAGTTTCATTTGTGAACACAGCCTCATCCTCTTCTAGCAATCAGAAAAGAGCTTGGTTGGGTGCAATATCTAACTCTTGCTCCAAGGACATCCCTTGCATTTGTGCTCTAAAATGAGCATTCTCCATTTCAGATGATTCATACTTGTCCACGATTGGGAGCATACCCTTCTTTGTTTTTCCACCTTCTACTGCATATGGTTATCACTGCACAGGAAGCACAAGAAATTTTTTTCTTCCATCAAAATGTTATCACTTGGGACTAGCTCTTTATTTGGGCTATGCTTGATTGTCTGCAATGGCATGGTGGTTGAGACTATTTGATTTGTTGATGACATCTATTGACCTCCTCCTCTGTAGGACTCTTGATATGAATTCTATTGATAAGATGGCTTTCCTCCACCATAGGCTTGAGTGGTCAGTTTCAGAGGTGTCGCTTGTTGTCGTTTGATAATGACCAATTCATTAGCAAAAGTTTGCATGAGATCCTTCATATCAACGATATCTTCTGTCATCAAAGAAAAACATGATGTGCTTGCTTGAGCAATAGGATGCATGTTTGTAGACTATGGGTGACCAGCTTTAATTGTGTTGTAGGAGTCCTTAGAGTGGATTCTTCCTGATGGCCATTGGAGATTTTTACAAACAATAGCATCAGTGGCCAAGGCAGAAGCCTTTTGGAATCGATCAAATTATTCTTTGTGTGTATCATCACCTTGTATGCATTGGGAAAGATATCCCCTCCCATGGAGGTTATCATGACTACGATATTTGGGTTAAAGGCCTTCAGATAGAACATGAATGCCATGGTAGTCTGGGGTTGAGTAGTCATAGGGATCCTTTGCTAGGTATTGTGGAAACTGGTGTTGAAGTTGCTCATGGCTTCATGTGGAGCCCTCTTTATGGAAATTAGTTGTTGCAACAACAAGGAGTGGTCTCCGCTTTTTGAGAAGCATTCAAACAGGCACTATCTGAGCTGGTCCCAGGAGAGGATAGAACCCAATGCCAAAGATCAATAGCAATCTTGAGCCTCCCCCTTAAAAGAGGTAGCTAGCAGTCTCAGTGCAATGTTTTCCTTTGATATTTTATGTACTCTACATACTCTGCTATATCCTGAAGGTGTTCAGAAGGGGTTTTGAAATCTTCTTCGAAGAATCTTGGAATAGACTTGAGGGTGTTAGCACATATGGTAGGCCATAAACTAGTGGTGTGGGTGGCTATAGTGGGATACCAAGTTATCCCATGTTACAAAATTTCTAGGAGCAGGGGGAGGTATGTGAGCCCTAAAGAGAAGATTCCTATGAATTAGATATATAGGTAATCTTATTTGGAATTTTAAGCCTTTGGGTGGAGTAGATAAAGCTCTAGATATTGGGCTTTGAATTCTCACTCTATTACTCCTTACAGGTGATACAAAACCTCTAATTCTTCTCCTTCTAGGGATTGAGGCAAGTAACTAAGAGTATTGGAAGTGACCTCTCGAGAATGCTCTTGTTTGGACTCTAGGCATGAAACTCCTAGTTTCGTTCCTTAGCCTAATTTTAAGAAATATTTTTGACTCATAATCAGGCTTTTGGAAAACTTATGTCCCACTGGGTGTGCCAGAAAAATAACTATTGATCATCAAAGCTTGTACCTCTCTGACATTCTTATGGGAAATTCAACGAGTGGGGAAAAAATTATGTCTCACTAAATACCTCTGGGTTTTTTATAGAAAGTTGAATCTTCTTTGGGGTTTTGAGATAAGGGGAGAAGGAAATGTAAACATAAAACATAAAACATAAAAGGTGATTCACCAAATCTTTTAAAACATTTCACACCCAAATCATTCCTATGAATAATATAAATAGACACAGAATGACACAACCCCTCATTGTTGGAAAAAGAACGAACAACAAAGGCTAACTTCAAGCATAGTGCAAACTTTCAAATCTTTTCATAGGTAGTGTTCATTAAGGTCCAATCAAACATAAATATTTTTTATGGGTAATAGAACAATATTTTAGAAATCACATGAACTCTTCCTCCTAATATAGCATAAAACAAAAAAATAACAACTTTAAAAAAAACAAAGAAGTCCAATGACATAGTCCAGTCTTCTTAAGCCACTACTCTACGACATGAGCATAGAGCATAGAAATCCACTACTTAAAACTACCCAAATTTAGCTTGCAAGACATAGTGTCTCATTCATAATGATAATATAAAGAAAAAAAACTTGAAAAAGGCCATACATGCATAGTCTCAACAATGTCTCCTCAATAGTTTGTTCTTTTAAATATCAAATGAACTTTAAAATAGAGGTCGGATGCCAATCCAACAATAGTTTAAACCTTAATAGATATAACATGCCAAAGTAAAGTAGTTCTACAACTTGCTTCTGAAAATAATTCTAAAACCCTAACGAAACTAAAGAAACTTTTCTTAACAAAGAAAATATCACTTGAAAAAATCCTCCTTTCTTCTATGTTGTCGCCCTCTTTATATAGCTAGAACAAAACATATATGCCACCTCATCTCATAATTAATTTCCAGCATGTGTTGACAGTTAATAGCACATGATTTGATCATAGATCTTTGGTTAGGTTGTAATGATTTTTTCACATCAATTCTCAGCTATTGCATTAATATCCTTTAGATATTTTATCAAATATAGAGGCTCATAAAAAATCAGATTCTAAAAACAATAGCCCAGCAAAAGGCCTAGTTGACTGATCACATCACTCCTAGGCACCATCTCAAAAAGCAATAAAAAGAAAAGAAAAGGCTAGCTAGCTTTGACAAACTCCTGCATTAGATTACTTAGTAGGAGGTGCAAATAGCCAGTGGTGAAGATATGAGTTTCAGCAAGGAAAAAACTCTTGAGATCATGAATATAGCTCCCAAGAAAATGTTTGACAAGTCAACACATGTCCTAGACACTCTCCCAAAAGTAAGATGAAAGATGAAAGTTGTGTAGCCACCACATCGCACATTGTGCATCTTCTCGATGATTCTATTTGAGTGCAGGTGCACCCAAAGCTGAAGACATTTATGCAAGATAAAAGATAAAAATGACTAAGGTAGAAAAATTACTTGAGACTATTCATCATTCTAGGTCTTCTTGCATTTCACATTGTATTTTCAAAAAAATTGTCTTTCCCAAGTTTTTCATTAGTGGTGAACCCCTCTTATTTTTTTTCAACATTCAAGACAACCCCTTTGACATATTTCAATCTCATTTTCATTAGAATCTCAAGGGTTTGTTCTTGAGGGAGCCATTAATATTTTTATACATCTTTCCTCTTAGATTCAAAACCTTAGAAGTGCAAGAGAGCCCCCATACATCCAAAAATGTTTAGATCACTATCATCGAGCTAGATTGTCTCATTATCTATGTGGTCTTCAATCACATGACAGAGGTGAACACATCTTTCAATTTCATGTTCGGAGACTTTGTGGTACTAATAGAAATTTTGTGCATCATGTACCATTAAGGGTACATCTCAAACAATGGTCTAATCTCTAGAAAAATTATTATTCCATATTTTAAAATATTTTGTAGGATGTTACTATCAGATTTTGATAATTTGGTAAATATTCTATTTCATCCTATAGCATTTTTATTTGTGGGAAAAGAGGCCATGTTTTCCATCGCCTTGTTCTTTTTAGATTCTCTAGCTACTAATAGAACTAATAAGCCATCATGATGGGACCACGAGGACTAATCCTTATATTGGGAAACCATTTGTTAATGGTACTCATGCAAGGAAACACATAGATGTGCAAAGGATGGATACTTCATTAAAATAAACTTATCTTGTAGTGTTGGCTGCAAGTTTTTAATCAATACTTTTTGTACATCAGAATCAAGTAAAGGCTAGGAAAATTGAAAGAACAAGGCTTGATATTGAGCTATAAAATCAAATACCTTTTTATGAGGCCCCTACTTACATCGAACGAGATCAAAAAATGCAACATTTGGCGTAGTATTGGCCTAGAACTAATGGAGGAACTAGTTTACAAGCTAATAAAAAGTGAAGATGGAATTATCATGAAAGGAGTAATACAATTCCAAAACAACATCATTAAGAGAACATCAGATAGTTTTTTCAAGAGTGCACCATGATGGAATAATTTTTTACACACGACATTAAATGATGATATGTGAGTTTATGGATCCCCACAACCATTATACTTTTTAAACTTTGAAATCTCCATCCCTTGAGGGATGGGAATGTTTAGAATAGTGATAGACAAAGTATTGCGATGATAGAAAGGTTGGAACATAGGTTGAGAAGATGAGTTAGCCAAGTTTTCCAGCTAATTTTGTATATTTCCCATATTCTATAGAATAGCATTGAGGATAGGATCAATAGATGAAGTATGACAAATGAAACCCCTAGCAGAACTGCCAATGCCTACACTAGCAACACCAACACTGATAGAGGCACCAATAGTGTTGGGAAAGTATGTCTCAACCTTCCAAATATAGAAGGTACGATTGATATATCAACATAGGGGGGTTGCATGGGGGCTACCCCCCATGTGGGCGTCTGAGGGGGCTCATCCCCCTAGTTGGGGGTCTAGAGGTAGCATGCCTCGATGGCACCAAACCTAAATGGCACATTTTATGTATATTTTATTACTGTAAATATGGACCATTCATCATTAGGTTTCATATCTAACTATCAATATTTTGTTGGTTTTAATTTCCCTAGAAGGAAACCCTATTTTATGAGGGAGTTGTATTATGGCTGTGTATTGTGATGTATTCTAAGAGACTCATAGCGGTTGTGTTGCCTCTGGACCTCTAAGTGGTGATACTCCTATGAGAAGATTGCTTTGCAAGTACATTGTAATCTTTGCGATTTCTAAATAATATATTGGGTGGCTTTTGGAGTGTGGATTTTTTCTCTTGAAAGTATTTTCCCCATGTAAATCACTATATTGTGGTATGCATTATCTATTTGTGTTTATTTGTGTTTAAGTTTCTATAACTCTTAATGATCTATGAAAAAAATTGCATTATTCTCCTCTTAAGATTAGTGTAGCAAGTTGTCCTACTCCCATAGCTTCCTTACAAATAGAACCACGAGGACCCACACAAAAATACACACTAACACTAGCACCAATAGAAGCACCAACACTAGCACCAAAATAAGAGGCATTCTAAGCTCTAGATGTGGAGACATTGAAACCTAGAGGAATCATATTTAATTTAAGTGTATGACTCTTCTTAGGCATGATGACATTTTTGATAGAAGGACGAATGTCATCCATGCACACAAACACCTCGAGAATATTTAATCTATAATATTTGGTAGCACCCAAGATAGAGGTGTAGGATGGCACATGAGCCTCTACAATGTTCTCTATGTCATGAAGAAGCTCTAAGCCTCTTCGATCCTTAATTCAAAAATTCTTTATATTTTTGATGATAGGAGCTACTTTGGAAAAGGTATCATCTCTTTCCAAGAATTGTACAAGACATCGAGCCTTTGGTCCAAGGAGTAAATTTTTTTTTTAGGGAGCTTGAGAGTAGCTTCATCCTCCAAGGAAGATAAAGAGTTCAAGGGTAATGTAAGAGGGTTAGGATCATTGGTTGCAACTTCATGATGATGAGGGGAATATCTAGTAGACAATTTCATATCTAGAAATCTTCAAAGTCTGAGCCAAATCGAGGAGGACTAAACCTTCTAGATCTCATGTCCACTTTGAAGGTAGTTGACTACATTGTAAATCTCATAAAGAGCATCACAACACACTATCAACTACATATCCTAGTATGAGAAGAAATTTAAGAAAAAAATACAAAGAGAAGAGGAAGATTCACATAAATTCCACCAAAATATAATAGAGAGGATCCACCACTCCTAATTCTCAAGGAAAAAGAAGAGTCTACAAGGGACAGGTGGATATAGCTTACCTTAAGGTTCAAAAAAGCTTAACTGAAAAGGTTGCAAATAAATTAAAGAATAAACTATACTTTTGGTTTTCTAGATATTTATGATAGAAGACTTTAGAAGCTAGGTCAAAAGACCTTAGAGGTATCAAGAAATCGACTGGAATATCTCGGTCAGAGAATGAGAGTGCAAACCAAAGATGATAGTGTTACGCATTGGTGTCTTGTGCAGACCAAAAGTAGATTTTGTTACTATAGACACTTAGGACCTTCTAACAATCCAAAAGATAAAGTTTGATAGTTTGACTAATCTTTAAAAATATTGAAAATGCATAAAGAGTAAATAAGTACAACAAGAAGATTACTTGAATGAAAAATAGAATAACTATTTAGAAAAATGACTTGAAGTGGTTGAAAAGGGATTAACTTATGCTAGGTCCAACCTCTTGCAAGCTCCTCATGGACAAAACCTGCAAACAAGGAAATGGAAAAGTGTTGGGGCTGATTTTCAATATTTTCCTTGATCAATCCCCCACTTTAGTGTTTCCACCTCCACAGAAAACCAACTAGACAATAATATAGAAATATAGGTAAAGGAACGACAAGACAAGGCATAGAATATGCAAGATGACAAGTATTACAATAATAAGAATGATAAATCTATGAAATAAAAGGTTTCCCTCCCTCCTACAAGCTTGGTGAAGCGAAAAGGAAGAGTGGTGCTTTGAAGATGTGAGACGATCATGTAATATTATGTTGTAGAAAGCTCAAAACATGCAAGAAAATATGTAGAATAGCAAGAAGGAGAGAATGGAAGTGCTAAGAAGTGAGAATGAAGTTACACAAGTGATAGAGAGTAAATCAATTGCAAGAATGAATGAGAATGATGAAATTGCATGCCAAAGAGACATTCCTGGGTGCACATGCGACTGTAGAGGTGTTACATTTCATAGGTAGACAATAGTGTAATATCCCAATGGCAACAGGATCAGGAATCATGTCAGGACATTCACACAGTGCATAAACATCTGCACAACATGGAAGCATCCATGTACAAATTCCCCCACTGACAAAAAATGACAAGCCAAGAATGAAAATAAAGGCTAAGGATGGAAATTTTTTACACTATCAACTTATTAAGCTAAAGTAAAGGGTGATGTTATGGGAAATTTCATAAGGGTGCAATTTTATGCCATAACAATTTCATATTTTCTCATAGATTAAATATTAGGAATTTTAATGATTCTGATATTTATTATTAAAATATTATTTGTGTTTTAGGAAAGGGGAAAATTGAAATGAAGTTAAACTGTTTAGTTTGAATTGAGAAAATTCTTTGGATTGGGAATTATGAGCTATGTGATTTAATTATTCTGATTAAATTATAGATTTCATAAAGTCAAATGAAAACATGCGCTTATGGATTTAATGGATAGATTATATGTTAAAAGATGTTTTGAATGGATTTAATTGATCTAATTAGTTTTGGGATAAACTAAATGAATTTGGAATTAAGAAATGAGGAAAATGAGTCTTACTAATATTTTATTTAGGTTTTGAAAAAGTGTAAATAGGAAAAAGGGATTTTTAATTCATTATGTTATTCTTTTGAGAGAGAAATGGAGAAGAAAGACAACCTTGTTTTGAGAATTTTAGAGAATCACTTGTTAGGAGTTTCATTCTGATTGAAATTGACGACATCAAATTCATTGGGATAGGAACTAGGATGGGATCATGCATGCCAATTTTTTGTGACCTCTCATTTGGATTTTTTGAAGAATTTATCATTTCAAATTTGGAGAGGACTTGAGGTATTTTTTATGGCTTCAATTTTAATTTAGGAATAAATTATTTTGAATTAAATGGTATGACATGGATTTAGGGAGTGTTTACATCTCATTTTATTAAGCATTTCAAGTTGTAGAAGTAATCTCTTTGTTTGAATTTTAAGAATTTTGAATTATACAAGGTTACCATGCCCATTTTTTCTTATCATGAAGAAAATGTTAAAAATATAGCTTAGAAAGGATGTTGGGAATGTTTCTAACTAAAGGGTATTCTTAGAATTTTAAATTTTAAGTGTGTGTGTGAAATGTAGGAGAGTTAGTAAATGAACACAAACACCAATGAAACGAATTATATCAAATATTTTAATTAAATACACTACTCTATTTTGTAGTTAATAAATTTTTTTAAGAGCATTTCATTGTCCTCTATTCTAAAGGATTTATTAAACCATATTGGCTCTCAGATTTTGTATATGCACTATGGTTGTTAAAATGACAACTTGAAAAATGAGATAATATTCAACATGCAAGCTAAATAAATTCCTACATGAAACTAATGTGATGAATGCTATGATAATGGATATTATGATGAATGGATAAAGATGTTAGATTATACAATGTAAATGCTATGATATGAAGCTAAGATGATTCTACATATGCTCAAATGATAACTATGAATATACTAATCTAAAATGAAACTATAAAGTGAAGTGTGATTCTAAGATGTAAATATGAAACTAAATATGATATGAAATGTAACTATAAGACTCCGAAATGATAACTCTACTCAAACAATATTCCTACATGATAACTCTACTCAAATGTGTATGCAAAATACAATGGAAAAGGGTTGTATTTATAGGATTTTCCAAGCATCTTATGATGTGGAAAAGATCAACTATCTAGATTCAAACAAGAGGGATGAATGGTGGAGATGAAGAGAATCAAGAAGGTGTTCCCTTGACCAAAGACAACATGTCAAATGGATGTAGGAATCTCTTTGACCAAAGAAAACATGCCAAATGGATGGAGGAATCAAGTGTGTGAGAAAAAGACCATGTGTTTGAAAGTTTTTTGAAGAAATGTGTGAGGAATAATCCATGTGTTTGAAGATAATTCTAATTAAAAATTAGAATTATTTAATTTCATGTGACCTTGGTGAGGTGGCATGAAAAGTTGTAGACATGTGGTTGAATCTTAATTTGAGGTTAGTACAAATTAATTAAATAAATCAAACTTTAGAAATTTGTTTATTTAATTAAATTAGAAGAATATGATTTTAGATTTGGAGAATTAGAAAAAGATGAACTATATAAATAAATTGAGAATTTATTTATACGTAGTTGAATATTAATTAAGTAACTAGTATTTAATTAATTAAATGTCCTAACCAATTTTAGGTGTATACATTTTGCCCCTCTTTGTTGTAATGTGCTTACACATTGCTTCAAAGAAACATTTGATAATGATGCTGAGAAAAAAAAATTGATGCCCCAAATGTTAATTTTTGAGGTGATGACAAATATATGTCCCCTTGGGAGATAAATCGGTGAATTTTGGAATTTTAAGGATTTTTTTAAATTTCTAAATTTTGATGATTTTGAAATGATTTGATGATGATCTCAAAATTTTATGCCTCAGAATAATTTATCTCCCAAAAAATGCTATATAAGCCAACAAGTGATGATCTAATTAATTAAGGCCCCTTTGACAAATAAATATAAAATATCCCCATAAAATGCCACTTAATTAACCTTAAAAAGTTAAAAAGTTGATTAGAAAGTTCATTTGAGCATTTTGCAAATTGAAAACTTGTGAGTGAGTGATTTGTGCAAACTTGGAGCAGAATGGTGATCCCCTATCACATGCATCAATTCAAGCAAATTAGGCGACACAACCGCCTAGCAGCCTACAAACCTCTGGTGAGTACCCCAAAAATTGCCTTGTATTTCATGCATTTTGTTTTCTCTCCATTTTTTTTCATTTAAATAGATTTTATTTACTTTAGTGCATAGACAGACCGAAGTAACGCATAGGGGTACTATTATAGCACATAGAATAGTCTAGTACATAGGATAAAAATTTTAGCGCATAGAATGAATGAAATGTTACATTGATAGATTAACTCTTAGGGTGCTCGAAGTAGCACATTGGTTAAATGTAATGGTGCATCTGATAGATTAGTGCCTAGCGAAATTAGATTAGCATATTGATGAGATGAACTAGTGCATAGAGTGAAGTGTCCCATCGGGACCCTGTGTCGATGCATTGAGAAAATGAAATGGTGCATCTGGTGTTTTGGCACATAGAACCTTTGTTCTAACACATTGATGACTCTTTCTGGCACACTGGGTTTTTTAGCACATAGAAAGAATATTCTAGTGCATTAGTGAATTTTTAGACTAGATTGATGATTTTTCGTGATTAGACTCCTTGATGTCGATGATGTTTTATCGTGTCATCATTTTGTGTTGATGATGACTGATGATGTTGATAGGTTATATGTCCATTGATCTCATGATAAGTGAGATTCAATGATAGGATGATGATAATTGACCTCATGATAGGCGATGATCAATTATAAGTTGATTGATCTGATAAACCTCATGGTAGGTAAGGTTGAATTGATTGATGAACCTCATGATAGGTGAGGTGAATTGATTGATTTGATAAACCTCATGATAAGAAAGGTTGAATTGATTGATGAGCCTCATGATAGGTGAGGTTGAATGATAGATTGATGCTCATGAGATTTGATCAATGTCTCATGAGAGTTAATTAGATTGATAGGCTGATTGATTTTGATTGATTGATTGATTTGTGATTTTGTGATGATAGGAGCCATTGACTAGTCTACAAATCAAAGAGAGGTTCCCGAGGACATGAGAGTTTATTTTCCATTTGACGCAGCTCAAGAGAGCTATTATTGCACAATGTGGTTTTTTATCTCTTATCAATATGCTCCAGATTAGGGTGAACAGGGGTTTATTGGAAACTTTAGCGGAGAGATGGCACAGTGAGCATAACACCTTCCATTTTCCCATTGGTGAGATTGCAGTGACTCCTGAGGATGTCTACCAGATTTTACGATACCTATTGTTGGGGAGCTTGTCCTTTATGATTCATGGGAGCAAGGTGGGACTGATGCACTATAGAGAGTATTTTAGGATGATCATATATGCGGGTATGAGATTTCATGGAGGGACATGGTTGATGCATATTCCACTATGCCTTCTATTCTAGACAGTTTCATTGGAGAGTTCCTTTGTCCTCATCGCAAGTCAAAGGGACTCTTAGTTGGATGGGGGTGGATCTTGGAGAGCATGATTGTTCATGACACTTGATATGCATGGGGTTTTTGTATGCTTGCACACCTATATCATGATTTACATCAGTTTTTTAATCTATGAGGAGTGAGTTTATCAGTGAGGGTCACATTGCTCCAAGTCTAGGACTAGGAGCATATAGCAATTAGTTGGCTAGTTGGAGAGAGGTAGCACCCGCCCATGAAGCCATATGTTCATATTTATGCTATTCAACTTGCTCAGCCTAGGCTAGGAAAGTTGGAGTATTGGATGAGGACACTAGATGATTTAGAGTCAATGGTATGGCAGCCATATGTTGATTCCGAGCAGTGGCCTGAGGATGACATGGAGATGGAATTTTTGTGTCTGTCGATTTATCTAATTGGGAAGACCCATTTTATCATTGAGAGATTCATGTTGCTAAAAGTATTGAGACAGTATGGCCGGGTTTAGGGTATGCCTCAAGGAGTGGTCCATTATGCCCGACGACGACAAGATGCTATAGAGTGGGGGACAATTTTTTCGTATGATGTAGTGGTACAACACTTTTAGGGGTTACAAGTCATCATTTAGGAGGAACATCCAAATATCACTGATGCATTGATATCTGAGGAGTATGCCATGTATATGTTCACACACCCATTCGCATAGATTATGATTCTAGATGAGCCAATACCATTGTTAGTAGAGGAGGAAGGAGGTCATGGGTGGAGGTGACAAAGAGAGGAAGTGGAGGAGGAGTAGGGTAAGGAGGAGGAGTAGGGGGAGGAGGAGGAGGAGGGCAATGAGGAGGGGGATAGCAGTGATGATGGTGATGATGAGGAGAGTGATGGGGAGATGATGGGGGTGGCTGAGGACCAGGATTAGACATTGGAGAGCTAAGAGTGCCTCACAAGAGGTGACATGTGGAGGTTCGCCTATCCTCACCACAATATTAGACATAGATTGTTGCGTTATATGTGCAAGTTCAGATGTTGGAGGTTCAATAAGAGCAAGTACAGGCTCTTCTTACACAAGCACAGGGATAGATACAAACTCTGATGGCTAAGAGAGATGTTGCTAGGCAGCAGGTGTAGTAGGTACATGCCTAGCCTGCACAACTACAAGCCTAGGGACAAGTGTAGGGATAGATATAGGTATAAATTACCACAATGACTAGTGAGAGGGATGCCCTGAGATGGCAGGTGGAGTAGGTTAGGGCCATCACTAAGAGGCTACAACAAGCTATGATAGTTGCTAGTACCTCAAATTATTTTAGAGAGGTTTGTCGTATTGCACAGAAGGTTGAGTTCTATGGAGGCCAATATTATGATGCGGTTCCTTCAGAGCGATGGGAGAGATTTACACAATCTCGGTCTAGAAAGTCCTAGTCTAGTATTGTTAGCATGGGTATCACATAGCCATTGCTTGGAGATCAAAGAGATCCTAGTGTGGGTCCATCAGGTGTAGGGGGAGGTATTGATCATGTGATGCCAACACCATCTAGGGGGAGCATGACATAGCTCCAGTTTATGATTCTCTGATGTACCATGGACATGTATACACCCATTTATTTAGTTGAGACATTATGATGTACCTCTTCTTTTCAGACTCTATGATACATTACCATTTTTTATATTGATGTATCTCTTTAGACCTTTGGATATCCTTGTACACTTTCACATTATTATTTTGAGGTTATATGATAGGCGGCGATAATTGTTATATACATGTCTATATGATGTTATATGATGATGATCATGATGATTATGTTGGATGCATTTAATTTTTGTGTTATAATGATGATCATGATGATTATGATGAATGCATTTAATTTTTGATGATATAATATGTTATGGATGCAAATGATGATGCAATTGATGTGTTTTCTATGATTTTTTATGAATGATGCCTATATGATGCATGTGATGGATTTTATTATGCCAATGAAATGTGATGTATTTGATGTTTTTGTACTTTTTCTCATGCAAATAGATGATGTAATTAATGGATGAATGTAGGATAATGTGATGGTACCTAGTTCTATGTGTTTATGATGTTTACGTGATGATAATGCTTTTGTGGGGATGATTATGATATGTATGTGCTGATTATATGATAATGTATGATTATGTGATGTGAGATGGATTTCGATTATTTAAAAGATGTGTGATGATATGTGATGTTTATACTAATTATGTATGGATGTAATGATGATGGGATGACATATGGATGATTTTTTGTAAGATGAATTATGATTATGTGATCTAAATGATTATGCTTAATTGAGTTTGTAATACTTCAAAAATTCTAGGGTCTTAAGCTTAAATGAGTGAACCTATCCAACTTCCAAGAATATGGGAAAGTTGCCATCAATTGATTGTTTGTTAAGTTAAGCTTCACAAAACCTGACATATTTCCCAACTTTCTTGGAAATCTGAAGAGACTCACTCATTCAAGCTTAGTGGACCACTTTCTTAATGCAACTATATGAAATTATTTGGATTATGTAAATGAGATGTGATGCACATATTTTTGTGATTTCTGATGCAAATATTATGATGTGATGCACGGATGGATGAATGATATGATAATGTATGAAAATTATGATGCAACTGATGTGCAACTATATGAAAATGATGTGTTTTTGTTTAATGTCAAGTGTACTCAATCCATTGATAAGAGAGATAACCTCATTGTGAAATTATTGCAACTTTGGAAACACTATAAATACAGATGCAAAACTGGCATGGATGCAATCTAACTTAACTATGAAGTCCTAACATACAAATGTTGTCATTGTAACATACAATTTGTCATGCTTTTTATCATCATTGAGCCTTTAAAATGTTGAAAGTGACTACAAGCATCGATGATATATTTAGACCATGATGTTTGATAGTGCAAGTTAACACAAGCATCTAAGTATAATTAAACTGAGATGACCTAAGTATTGATTGTGTAAACAAACAAGAGTTAACTATTTTCCTATGCAAATTTGAAATGTCATTAGTGATACTTTGTAGAGAATGTCCTGTGACAATTTGCACAATAATAATGATCAACTCACAGACAATAGAAAAAAAAAATCATGCTCCTTCTTAGCTCCTCTAGTTCAATACATCATCGAGGTGCTCTAGATATATGATAAAAAAAATCAAAGTTCAACTGTTGAATATTCATGCCACAGTGGTAAATCCTTGATTCAAAGGAACAATCATCCATTTGAAGTGTGCTTTAATTCAGATTGATTTGGTTGTTTGGTACATGTTTGTGTGATTGATGTTCAATGTTGATTTTCACTATGATTATTGTTTTGGGTTGTGTTGTACTACTATTGTTTGTCTGTTTGTTCAAGCTCAAAGTTTATTGCCCCTAATGAGTTTAGGATTTTTCCCCCAGTCTAGGGTGAGACACAACCACGATGCCAAGATATGTACATGAAGCTTTCTGATGATAGGAAGATGGATGGTGAAAGTGAATGGTTGGCATGCTCAAATAGATGGAAAATATAACCTATCACAAATAGCACTAGTTGTTAGGTTTTCACTACTTGTTTTTATTGCACCTTTTAAAATTTTATGATTTTTTTGATTTTTCACCTTTTTTTTGTATTTTTCTCTTTTTTCCTTTTGTTTATGGATTTTTGATATTTTTTTCAATATTTTTGTCATTACCAAGATGCCTATTTTCTAGGTTTTCATCAAGGCAACCATTTTTTTAGGATATTTTCTGATGTTTTATATTTTTTCAGAACTCTTTCCGATGCACTAGATGATTCAAGTGTAGAATCTCTTGAGATGTAGGCTATTGAGGGGTTCATCAAACAAATCCCCTTCTAGTGTGGACAACTAGTATGCTCATGATCCAAAGAGTGACACAATGACAAAGGGACCTATCCAGTTTGGTTTAAATTTCCCCTTCCTCTGCCGATCTTGTTGGTTACAAGGGTTCTCTTTCAAGACTAAATCACCCACCTAAAATTTTCTAGGCTTGACTCTGTGATTGTAACTTTTGGATATCCTCTATTGGTATGCTTTCAAATTGTCCACTGCATGTTGGTGACACTCATCCAATAGTTCCAATTCTTGTAACCTAAACACTCTGTAATCCTTATTTGAAATGATCCCTTTTAGTGAAATCTGGAGTGATGGTAGTTCAACCCCAATAGGTAGAATGGCCTCTGATCCATAGACTAGGGAATATGGTGTTCATCCTATCAAGGTGTGGATACTAGTTTTGTAAGCCCATAAAGTAGGGTTCAGTTGAACATGCCAATCACATCCAACATCGTTGATAATTTTCTTCAATATTTTTAGGATAGTCTTGTTTGAGGCCTTTTCTTGGTCATTTCCTCGTGGATAACATGGTGTAGAAAACCGATGTTGTATATGGAACCTCTCACAGAGTTCTTGGACATCCTAATTTTTGAATGGTCTATCATTTTTTGTGATAATGGATTGATGGATGCTATAATGATAGATGATATAATTTAGGATGAATGATGAGATTTTCTTTCTCATGATGGTGGTTAGTGGAACCACTTCAATCCACTTCGTAAAATATTTCATGGTTCTGATAATGAACTTGTGTTAGTCAGATGAAGATGGATAAATTTTCCCTACGAGATCCAGTCCCCATTGACAAAACGACCATGTTGATGCAAAAGGTTGAAGTTCTTGTACTGGTGCATGGATGAGATTGACATGAATTTGACACTTTTGGAATTTCTTGAAAACTTGAAAAGAATCCTTCTCCATAGCTGGCCATTAATATCCCAAATGGAGGAGTTTCTTGGCTAAGGTTAAATCATTCAAATGAGTTCCAAAAACACATTCATGAACCTCTCGTAAAGTCATTTCAGACTTGTCATATTCCAAACATTGGAGGAGAGTTTTTTCAAGACCTTGTTGATAAAGGAAATCTGCAATAAGGGCATGTTGGGTGGCTTGACGAATGAAGTTTCATTTTTTATTTTGGGATAGGTCGAGTGGGAGGGTATTGTCTTTTAGGTAATTATAAATTTTCCAATAGATGGAAGTGTCAACCTCGGCTAGATGGTAGATGACTTGGGATTCTAGGTTCTCAAAGGATGGTCAAACATTTGTTCGAACATGAACTCGTAATGGGCTCGTTTCTTAGGAATCTATAAGAGAGAAGCAATGGTTTTCATGGCATCAACAACTTTGTTGTCACTTCTAGGAATCTGCTCAAATCTTATTTCCATAAAGTAATTTTTGAAGTCATCAACCATTCTTTTATAAGCCATCAGCTTATCATCATTTACCTAATAAATGACCAATTGTGAATCCCCATAGACATGTAACTATGTGATCTTCCACTCGACTACTATTTTGATTCCAATGATCAATGCTTCATATTCGATTGTATTTTTGGTGCAAGGAAACATCAATCTATAGGATTTTGGAATGGTATGTCCTTGTGGTGAGATAAACAAGATTTCAGCACCTGATTCATGTTGTGTATAAGAGCCATCAAATTATGTACAAGACCCATTGTTGTGTTGATACTGTTAGGACATTAGTATCTAGGAATTCAATTTTCATTGGATGATTTCCTTGCAATGGTGCTTCAACTAACTAGTATGTGATTTCTTTTCCTTTGATTTCCTTCCTATCGACATATTGGATGTCAAATTCACTCAACATCATGACCCACTTAGCTAGTCTTCTAGTTAGTTTAGCTTTTCTAGGAAGGTATTTCAGTGGATCTATCTTGGCTATTAACTTGATGGTATGAGTTAGCATGTGTAATGCCATAATTTTTGGGTAGTGAACACTACTACCAAACAAGCCTTTTCAATGAAGGTGTAATTGATCTCATAGCCATTTAAGGTCCTGCTAATATAATAAATTTCCCTTTCTTTTCCTATTGAATCCTCCTATTCTAACAAGGCTCCTAATGATATCTTAGTTGTTGCTATGTATAATAAAAGTGGCTTTCCTTCTACTGGTGGTATTAAGATGGGTGGAATCATCAGGTATTGTTTTAATTGGTTGAAGGCCCCTTCACATTTCTCATCCCATCAGAAAGATACATTTTTATGTAGGAAGTGAGTGATAGGATGGATCTTGTCTACCAATTGTGAGATAAATCTTCAGATTGATTGGAATATCCCTTGTAGAGATAGTAGCTAACTAATGTTCTTGGGTGGTGGAATCTCCATGATGGCTTTGAATTTTTCAGGATCTACCTCAATGCCATTTTCTAAAAATATATATCCCAAGAGTTTGGTTGAAGTCACCCCAAACACACATTTCTTTGGGTTTAGTCGTACATTGAAATTTTCCAATCTAGTGAATATTTTATCTAGGATCTCTAGGTGTCTTTCTTTGGTGTATTATTTTGCTAATAGATCATCCACATAACCTTCCATGAAGGTGTGCATCATATCATGAAATATTGTCATCATAGTACGTTGATAAGTTGCTCCTACGTTCTTCAACCCAAATGGCATGACATTCCAACAAAAGGTTCCCCATGGACATGTGAAGGTTGTCTTATCTTGATCCTCAATTGCAATTTTGATTTGATTATAGCTAGAAAAACCATCCATGAGCGACAATATCCATGCCCTGCAATTAGGTCTACAATGATGTCAATGTTGGGTAGGGGAAAGTCATCTTTTGGGAAAGCCTTGTTGAGATCCCTAAAATCTATGCATATAATGATGCTCTTGTCTAGTTTTGAAATAGGCACAATGTTTGATATCCATTTGACATAGTCATTTGGTCTAATGAACCCAACATCCAATAACTTCTTCAATTCTACCTTTGCCAATATGGAAATATGTAGATGGATTTTCCTTAACTTCTGCTTGATCGGTTTTACCCTTGTTGGTAGTGATAAGTGGTGAATGATGAGTTTTGGATCAATCCATGGCATGTTGGCATATGACCAAGCAAAATTTACTTGTCTTTTTATGAATAATTTGATGAAGTTCGGTTTTTCTTTATCTGTCAAGGATTCTGCTAGATGGATAGTCTTTATTGTTTCTTCATTGTTGATATTTATAGACTAAGTGGGTTAAACCAATACTTTAGATTATTCCTGAAAGTGTTCAGGGAGTGTGTCAAATCTTCCATCCTTTAGCACCTTAGAGAGGTTTTTTCCATTGGATATGCTCTTTATTTTTACTTTTTCTAGATTTGATACTGCCATTGAATGGTTTTCACCGTCAAATCTATTCCCTATATTATCCATTTTGCAGCTAGAAAATTTGACACTCTCCTGGTTGGAAGCTTTGTTATGATGTTCAATGGTGGAATTTGTTTTGGGATTGGTGAAATAGAGGAATTCGACAATGGCCTCATCATTTGAAAAGATGGGGATATCAAACAGTTAAGTTTGATCCCAATCTATGAGTTCGGGATGTATTAGAGGTAAGGGATTGTTGGATTGGTTAAGGTCAGATGCAATAAGGGTCCCGATGGTATTGTCTTTGTATTTTCCAATAGCAAAGTTTATGTCTATAAGGGAACTCTCCTCCAAATTATTTCTTTCACTCCAAGTTTGATCATCTTTGCGAGAGTCATCAACATGTTGTGATCTTATTCCAAGCAGTCTGTAACCTGAAATTTTACCCTCCTCACGTATGGGTGTATAATTTTGTACCACATCAATTTCCTTATCATGACAAGACTCTTCGGATAGCATGAATCCCACTCATATTCATTTGAATTAGTTTCATGATCATCACTAGCTTGTAGTTGTAGGATTCTTTCAACAACTTGTTGTCTGGTTTCTTCTCTTGATTCTTCTTTATACCCCAATCCTTTTTTGTCCTTGGCTTGCATTGTGATAGGTTGTATTGGTTCTATGATTCCTTCTTTCCTTTCACCAATAGGACCTTTTCCCTCATATCCCATCTTTTCTAGGATTTCCTTTCCTTTGTCATATTGCTTTGTTTTCACACTTCATGTGGATGCTTGTGATGATTCTTTATCTTTGTATAACTAGCTTAAAACCTCTTTGTCATCTGACTCATCCACTAATGTGCCTGCTCTTACAAAGGTGCCATCAAATAGTGTGGTGGGTTGTGATGATTGATGTCTTGATGTTGATGGCTTCCCATGTGATTAGTAGAAGAGGAAAGTTGTGATAAACATAAGGATTTCTCAAATGATTATTCCCCCATGCCTTTGTCTTTCAATTGGATCTTGTCCACTTATTTCGATAAGGACTCAAGTTGACTTTCCTAATCTTGTGGAGTAGAATTACCCATACCTTTTTCTTTTGATTGATCCTTTATCTCAGGCTGGTTTAATGAAGAATTTGATGTACTTTCTTTACTTGAGGAACTGGAATCACCAATACCCTTATCCTTTGATTGGTCCTTTTTCTCAACCCACTTTGACAAGGCATTTAATTGTTTCCCATAATAAGTTGGAGCTTCCTTGTTGTGTGGTACAAAAGTATCTTGGGTAGTCTTGAGGGTGTTACAATATTGGGGGTTGTTTGAGTCAGCTACGATAGTGATTTCCTACACATTGAAAGGGAACTTTAAACACTATTGATATGTGGATGGAACTGCTTGCATGTCATGAATCCAAGATCTTCCCAAGAGTATGTTGTATGTTAACTCTTTGTCTAAAAATTGGCATACTACATCTTTGACAATTGGCCCACTTGAATAGGTAGCACTATCAACCCTTGTGAAAATATCTCATCATCATCATATGCTTTTATTGTGATTTTCCTTCTAGGATCAATAGAATTTTTTGAATAGCTTAGTTCACAGATAAGTTTCAAAGCACAAATATTCAGGCCAACTCCTCCATCTATTAGAACATGTTTAACGTAGTGTTTGTGGATTAAGACCTCAATGTGGAGGGCAGTGTTGTGCAAATGGTTGATAGATACATCATTGTGTTCAGAAAATGATAAGCAGTGTGGTGCAGTCAAATTTCCCACCATAGTCTAGAATTGGAAAACCTCTAGATTTTTTGGTACCGTGGTGGGGACTAGAGCTTGTTCCAAGATTTCCTTGTGAGAGGTGAAATCTTGAGAAGTTCTAATATGGATATTTGGGTAGATATTTTCTACAACTCATCAACTATGTTATATTGGGTATAGCAGTAGTTGCCTTGGACATGGAAGAGGTAGCTCCATTCAATGTTACCTTGGCTTGTCCTCGTGTGATTATATTGATTGGTGAATTGTTTTGTCCTTCTTTGATTTTGATAACATTGATTTGATTGTCATATACATTGATGTTGTTGAACAAATTTATGGGCACAAGGTCATAGATTTGATGTGAGGTAGTGTCAATATCATGATGTTGATTTTCAATTGCAATGATGTTTTGTTCATGTTCAAGGGTGTTGTCATTTGTTGGGTTATGAATTGCAATAAGATTTGATTTGTCATGGGTTTGATCATCAACCACCTTAATATGCAGAATGGTGGTGTCATAGACATAGTTTATGTTTTTTTTATTTGGTATTTGAAGAAGAAGATTCCCCTTTTTCATAGTTGGGTAGAGGGTTCTTGAACACCTGATGATCATTGTTTGTTTGGGGTCCTTCTACAAATATCATCTTGTTGTCAATTAAGTCTTGTATCAAGTGCTTCAATTGCATGTAGTTGTTGGTTTTATGTCCTTTGTTGCGATCAAAGTCACCAAAATGAGCATCATTCCACCATGGAGGCTTAACTTGTGGTTCCCAATTTCTTTCGTTTGGTAATGTTATGACTTTAGCTTCAAGAAGTTCCTTCAATATTGATTATGATGATTGTCCTAAAGGTGTGAACCTTCTTCAATTTGAGGACATTCGATATGATGGTTTTTTTGATCTAGCATTACCTTGATTGTTGCTTTGGTTGACATTTTGGTTGTTGTTTTGGTTGTTGGGTGGATTTTTGTTTTGATTAGTTTTGATGGCCATTGTTGTCAAGTTGAATAAATGTTTTGTAGTTTGGTTTTCAGCTATACCATCATTGCTACCCATGTTCTTGTTTCATTGCCAAAATTTTGCTTTGTTGTTATTGTTGTAATTGTTAGAGGATTTTGATGTGTTTTTGTCATTGTAAAGTTTTATGACTCCTCTTTTGACCAAAGCTTCTTCGATTTTAATCCCATTTTCAATCAATTTTTCGAATGTGGGTTGACATTGCAATTCCAACCTGTAGCTCATCTTGTCATTTAAGTTATTGATAAAGATTTCCATCTTCTCTTTTTCAGGTACAGGAAGAGAATATCTTGCAAACAACCTTCTCCATTTTTGCAAAAACACAAGGAATGACTCACCCTTTTTCTATTTCAAATTGCAAAGGTCCTTTATTGTTATGTCATGTTGAATGTTATAAGAATATTGGGTGATAAAAATTTTGACCAATTCTTCAAAGGTTTTGATGGGTGGTGCAATTTTTGAAAACCATTCAAGGAATTGTCCACCTAGACTTCTTGGGAATAACCTCATCAAATAAGTTTCTTCATGATAAAATTCAAGACTCATGGTTCTAAATTCCCTCACATGATCAATTGGATCTTTTTTCCCATTGTATTTGTGATATTTTGGGAATTCGCAATGTCTGGGAAAATGGATTATATGGATATGTTGATCAAAAGTATATGGAAAAATGTCTTGGATCAAATATCATTTTGATGGTCCCCTTTGTATGTCAAGAAGTTGTTGTTGAAGGTTCTTCATTTGATGAGTTAGGGAAATCACTTGTTATGTTTCTTTTTTAGGTTGTTTGGGAGGTGCTTTCAATTGATTCACATCAAATTCCTTAGGAAATTTGACACCTTGTTTAGCTAGCATAAGGAGGTATTTTTCTCCATTTCTTTCAAAAATATTTTCTAGGCATTTGTGGAAATTAGGATCTTGTTCATCATGTTGAATGTCTTCTTCAGTTATTTCTTCCCCTTCATTGTTGTGGATTTCATGGAAAGGATTATCTTCAGCATCAGTCATGGTGTTTTGCATTTCACTATTTTGAGTTTCAGTGTTTTGAGTCTCAATGCTTGGAGTTTTGATGCTTTGAGTTTCTATGTTTTGTGTTTCGATGTTGTATTTCCATTTTTTCCTTGAGTTTATATTTTTGCAATCTTGTTTGAATGGGCATACAAGTGTTATAATTTGACTAAACTTTGGTCAAAGTTTGGAATAGTGCCAAGGATTACAACTAATTCAAATAGAATGAAAAATTCTATTGATAAGACTAAGTTGAATTTGATTATGGGTGATCCCACAAAGCTGGTTTATAATTTCTGAGAGATTCTAATTTTTGTTAAAATCACATATTTTTAGAAAACGTAATGATTTAAGCTTTTAAAAGTTTCATTTAAAACATTCCAATTGAAGAGGGTTTGATCAAAATATCAAACCCCCTTGGATAGAACCCCACTAGTTTTACACCATACCTATAACAGAGTCTCCTTTACACCTATCAAAATGTTGATAAAAAACCACTTTTGATTTATCTTTTGGCGGATCAAATGAATTCATTTAATTTTAATTTTTTTAAGTATGCAGTCCTTATTATAAGCTTCCCAAAAAGTATAATTTTAAACAAATTTAATTTTATTATTATATTTATTTTTGATATCTTGTGAATGTAGGTTTTTCATCGAAAATCAAGCTCTCTGTTTTGCACATGTGAAAAAATAGAAGATTATAAAAAAAACCTTTGAAAAATATGAGTGCACCAAATATTGAAGTCCTTGATCCAAAAAAAGAAAACTTGAATTTCGATAAATACAAAAAAAGTTGTGTTATATGGTCTGCCAATGTCTAAATTGTAATTGGTTTGACTTAAAAACTTGATTAAGGAAAAAATATTCAATAAAACACTATCTAACCAAGTGGAAGCACTAGATATCAGAGTTGCAAATCTAAATTCGAAAGAATTAGAATTTTATCCTTCATGGAAAAAAAATTGTGTGTTATACGGTGAGCGTCACTCCTTAAAAATGTTGTTTTATGAAAAAACTAGTTTTCGAGAGAGATGGAAAAAAAGGTGCAATCTGATTCCAAAAATTTTGAAAAATATATATTTAGAATCTACAAAAAAAATTCATGAAACTCTAGTTTGCATCATCTCCAAATTCCTTACGGTTTAGCCGCTATAGGTGCACGAAAGTGAAGTTTTAATTAGAAAAAATTATTTCAGTGTCCAGTTTGGCCAAAAATTGTAAACCACTATTGTGGGATCACCCTTATATAGCTTCGTTTCATGATGAAAGGATGGTAAATCCTGATGATGAAACTAGGCTTAATAATCAAAGGTGTGATAAGTTTGATAATTTTGGCACTTTGAGATGTTAGATCTTGGTTTAGGTTGGATAATTCCACTTGTAAAGGTCAATTTTAACAAGTTTAGACTCTATGGTAAGAAATGATTTTAGACATGATAAATATTTTGAATTTTGGTTCAAACTATGAAACATGTGACATGTTTAACTCTCAGGCTTTGCATTTAATGGATGTGCTAAAACAGAGACTAGATGCGCTAAAATAGAGGATAGATTTACCAGAAAAATGCATAGATGCACTATAAGATTGCCTGAATGTGCTAGAACAAAGGGTTGATGCGCTATAAGATTAACTGGATGCACCAAAACAGAGGATGAATGCACTAGAAATATGCACAGATGTGCTATAATATTTACTGGATTCATCGGAACAAAGGATGAATGAGATGGAAAAATGCATAGATGCACTATAATAGCAATTGGATGCACTACATGACTTCAAAAATGCACTAGAAAATGTAGCGGATGTGCTGAACTGGGAAAATAACTCAGTTTCTTGTAAGTTTGTATTTGATTTTCTAATTTTCCAAGTTGTTCGAAAGGATTTTTTTTCTAAATCAAGGTTTTCACTTCCAATGTATGACGTTTTTTTAAAATTTTCTTAAGAACACATTGGTAAAGAGACATCAAGCATGTAGAACTTAAGGCTATGTAGGACAATATTTATTGGATTCCCACTTGTATTTTACTCCAGCTACACTTACTTATAGTAGATGATTAGATGCTTGACCCCACTGGCTCCCCTTTGTGGCACTCACTTATATGGGGCAGCCAAGCATCAATACCCATGAATCTCCCATGGCATATTTTTCATCTCTACTAAAATCCACAAGAATGTGGGATGCCTTCATAACAACCTATTCTTGCACCAACAAATAAAATAAGGATTTTGGCCTTTCTACAAAAAAGGGTTATAGTATAGGCATTCTATTCATGGGGGATCATCCATGGGGCAAGAGACCATTGTTTCCCTTCTTGTCGGAACAATCCTCATGATACTTGAACTTTCCCCAAGTACCCACATTTATATCTTGATTGGAAGCTGCTTGGATTTAGTGTGTTACCGGTTGGGTCCTACCCTTGGGTGATTACTTTTTCCCATAAGATAGACCCTCTAAGGTTAAGAAACAAGAAAATGGGTCTGGCTTTTTGGTCACACAATTAAGGGGAGAGCATATGCCTACCATTCATCAAACATGAAAGACATGGTGTTCTTTATCCTTTCTAATTAAACTAGATGCCTATCTTAAGCAAAAGAAAGCATTTAAATAACTCCAACCCCTACATAAATCATCAGTAGTTTGATAATTTTTTCTTTGATCAACATATTAAAGTACCTACAATAAAAACACACCAATTAGTTCTCGATTTTTTTAAATTTTTTATAAATTTAACTAGATGCACTAAAACAGTCGTTCAATGTGCTAAGAGATTATTGCAATTGTGCTAAAACATATACTCTATGCAATAAAATAACTCATGTGTGCGCTACAAGAACTACAAAATGCACTAAAAGAAAGACTGAATGTGCTAAAATACTCCTTGTATGCACTAGAATAGTTGATGTATGCACTGAAAGATTGACCATATGCACCAAAACAAACCCCAGATGTGTTGAAAGATTGGTCCAATGCACTGAAACAGAAGTCGTATGAGTTGAAAGAAATCACGATTGCGCTAAAACATCATGTCCAACCTGTTTAAATGAATTTTTCCAAAAAAATGTTAGAGTATGGGGTTTGGCCCCATGGTGGGCGCCATTTTATGTGTGTGTGAAATGTAGGAGAGTTAGTAAATCAACACAAACACCAATGAAACAAATTATATCAAAGATTTGAATCAAATACACTACTCTATTTTTGTAGTTAAACAAATCTTTTAAGAACGTTTCATTGTCCTCTATTCTCAAGGATTTATTAAACCATATTGGCTCTCAGATTTTGTATATACACTATGGTTGTTAAAATGACAACTTGAGAAATGAGATAATATTCAACATGCAAGCCAATTAAATTCCTACATGAAACTAATGTGATGAATGCTATGATAATGAATATTTTGATCAATGGATAATGATGTTAGATTATACAATGTAAATGTTATAATATGAAGCTAAGATGATTTTGCATATGCTCAAATGCTAACTATGAATATACTAATCTAAAATGCAACTATAAAGCAAAGTATGGTATAAAATGCAACTATAAAACAAAGTGTGATTCTAAGATGTATCTATGAAACAAAATATGATATGAAATGTAACTATAAGACTCCAAAATACTCCAATGCTCAAATGAAATTCCTGCATGATAACTCTACTCAAATATGGATGCAAAATACAATGGCAAAGGGTTGTATTTATAGGCTTTTCCAAGCATCTTGTGATGTAGCAAAGATCGACGGTCTAGATTCAAACAAGAGGGATGAATGATGGAGATGAGGAGAATCAAGAAGGTGTTCCCTTGACCAAATACAACATGCCAAATGGATGTAGGAATCAAGTGTGTGAGAAAAATACCATGTGTTTGAAAGTTTGTTGAAGTGTGTGAGGAATAAGCCATGTGTTTGAAGATAATTCTAATTAAAAATTAGAATTATTTAATTTCATGTGACCTTGGTGAGGTGGCATGAAAAGTTGTAGACATGTGGTTGAATTCCTAATTTGAGGTTAGTGAAAATTAATTAAATAAAACAAACTTTAAAAAAAAATTATTTAATTAAATTAGAAGAATATGATTTTAGATTTGGAGAATTAGAAAAGGGTGAACTATATAAATAAATTGAGAATTTATTTATACGTAGTCAAATATTAATTAAATAACTATATTTAATTAATTAAATGTCCTGACTGATTTTAGGTGTATACATTAAGTTTTAAATTTTTGATGAAATTCCATGGCGGAATTGGGTAAAATTCTAATTTTTGCATTGTTAATAAAAGATAAAATTTGAAATTTTACATGGAAATGAATCAATTTTGATGATTTTAAATGTTAAACCTCTTGAAATGTGAAATAATTCATTGTGGAAAAATGTCATTGATTTTGGGAAAAAATTTACCTTGCATTGATTTTTATGCCACACTTGTTAGAGGATGTGATGATTATTTTTGAATGTTTTAAAAAGATGGTACTTTAGGAAATGTGATACTATGAAATGTGAGAAAGTGTTATTGATTTTGGAAAGATTGTATTTTGTATGGGTTTTCATGCCACACTCATTGGATGGTGTGATGAGCTTAGGGTCTAAGTGTTACAGAGATTTTGGAATGGTTCTGAACATGAACCTAACCCAAAGTGGCACTTAGGAAATCATAGTGTGGGGATTTTGGATTAATAATTAAAAACTAATGAAACATTAGTAATTAATTAACCAATATAATGGATAGCCCTCTCATGCCTTGTGTGCTCATAATGGCTAAGGATGATTGAGGAAGACATGCCAGCTCAGAGAGCTTGGCTCTTTTAAGGTCAAGTACCCTCATTTGTATGAGAGGATACTTGTTTCCACACTAAGCCCCACATGAGTCTTCATGATAACATTCACCCTCTTTCTCTCTAACATTTAACCCTAGTGTAGTTGAGTAGAATTCAAAAGGATGGTGTATTCCCTTCTATGTGTATGTATTGTGTTATGCTCTTGGTGATTTTTCCCAAGGATGATCTTGTATGGCATTTATGAGTTGGCCCAATGTAGAATTATGATTTGACATTGGTGAGGTTTCCTAATATAATTTATGTTATGCCACTTGTGATTGTACCAAGTTTTTATTTGTTTTGGATCTATTAAGTTATTTGGATGATTGAGTTTTTATATGACGTGCATTTGGAGTATAAAATTCATGTATTGTGTGTGTAATCCTTCTCCGCATTTTTTTGGTGTGAACTTGTGTGTGTGGCCCATGTGACTATCTCCTAGCATGATGGAAGTGGATCATTTGATTCCATAAGGTCAGGTGGTGTAGTAACCATCATTGGGGACCTAAGGTTTGTGGTACGAGGAACAACATGGAATCATATAATATCACTTTTAATTATTTTTTATAAATGTATTTCATTCATTTATGTTGTAATATATATATTTGGAACCTCTATTCAAAGATCATTTGTAAATAGTAAATGAAACGAACATTTGGTTCATTTATGTGTGTCAGTGTTGGTTTTAGGTATGAAATCATGTCATTAATTCACATGATTATGTTTCAATGTTAATTTAAACATAGGAACATTTAATTTGGTGCTTAAAATGAATTTAAGGGTCATCTTTCATAGTTGAGCGGCTTGGTGTTGTAACAGGGTGACCCTGTCTTACCTAGGGTTAACCCATCCTGACCTAAAAAATTTTAACACTATTTGGGTGCCTTGGTAAGTAGTGGGTGGCTTGGTATCATATTGTGGTGGATTAGTCTTGGTAGGCCCAAAAAACTAAATTTTTTTGGCTAAGTATGTTGGGGGCAGCCTGGTTTTGTGTTGGGATGGCCTTATTCTCATTAAAAAACTACAACTTTGTAAACCCTTAATCATGAATAGGTGTTTTTCTAAGCCTAATTCCATCGTCAAATAATTTTATGTCATTTAGATTTCTTGTTTCAATCATTTTAATCATCAAAACCCTTGAAAACCTAGTTAAGTTTCCATGTTTCAAGACTTGATATTTCTCCTCTATTTTAAGACCTCATATGGGAAAAACTTATAAATAAAATTTGTTCACCATAGTCTTGGGGTCCTAGTAGTGTTTTGACCTAGTTCTCAAGTGTCATAATTGGGGACTTATGTCATCTCTTGCATCATTTTGTGTGCAACCTCCCGATATGACCCAGTTGTCAAACATAGGGTTGGGGAGATTATTTTTCTTACCTTGTGAAGTCCTGGGAAGGTTATAAGACTTTGTGGATCATATTTTTAAGTGTTCTCAACAATTATCATAGCTCATTGGGTATTTTGGAGTAGTTTCTTCCCTTGGGTGATGTGACTTTGCAATGAGATGTCTTGGGAAGCATGAATTTGTCTAGAAGTGACTTGTTGTCATTCCAATTTATGGTGTGTTGTGTCTCTTAGTTAGGAAACATCTTGTGATTTTTTTCCATTTTGTTTAGATTGGTTAGTGTGTTTGGATGTGGATTGGAGTTTGATGAATCCCTCATCCTATCCTAGTGTGTTGTTGCGAGAGAGCACGATTGTGGTTAATTAAATGATCATAATGTAGGATTATCCTCTCTCTCCCTTCTATTTGTTCATCGTGGTGGATTTATCCCAAGATTGGTTAGTCTGGACCACTATTGCCACATTGATAATCCAATGATGAAGTTCCTTGTTATTTCAATCATTGTTTCATTGTGACACTTATGTTCACATTATCCTACAAGTGGGACATGTCATTATTATAGTATTGATGTTTTTATTGTTGTTTCAAAAAAAAATGTCTCATTCGGTTTTGTTCCCATCTTATCAGCTCATAGCATTACACACCACATAGAACCCAAGGAGTATGGAAACTAATTGAATGGGTGGATAGATCCACAAATCTGATACCTAATCAATGTTGTGCTATCAAAAAAAAGAAGACAAACCAGATCCAAAACAAGAAATCAAGATGAAAGGAGAGAGGATAACACAATTAAACCAACAATAGAAATCACAATACTAAAAACAACCCCTCCAATTATGAGAAGAAACTATAGGTTAATAAGGAAACCCAAAATTAGCTAAACTTGGCGATTATTGGGATGACTCACTAGCAGCATCAGTTACTAAAGTATTAACAGATAAACCCAAATTAGAATATGAATGCTTGCTTGAAGGCCTAAAAGGCACTTAAATCAGAATATTCTAGGCCAATGCTGTTGTCACTGACTGAAAACAATACATAAGACCTTGTCTTGTCTTTTACCATTACAATTAATGAAATCAGGAGAAGCACAAATATCATGATTCTTCGAACTGCAGAGATTTTCATTTCTTTATCTCTCAAAAGCTCTCAACTTTATCGATTCCAGTCTCTTAAAACTACAGATGTATTTATTTCTATATCTCTGAAAAGTTAATAAATTTATCCATTCCACATTCTTCAATAATTCGCACTACAATAAATGTAAATAATCTTTGGTTTTAAAGCTTAGAATGCTACAGCATAGATAAAGTAGTCTGCTAATACCAAATGTTCAATTTTCTTCCAAAGAAGTTTTCTCAAATAATGGTGTATAGTCGATTATAGTTTAAGTAATATAGTGATATATTTTTAGAAATAGGAAATACTGAAAACTCCTCAACAATGTGTAAATTTCATTTAGCTGGTAAAGGTGTATGGTAAGTCTATTCATTACAACTTTTGTCTTTTCATATTTTATAAGAACCAATCGAATCAGTTGTGACTCAAAAATAGGAAAGACTTGTATGATTCATGTTGAATCAATAATAGAATAAATATGTTTAGTATTTAGACATCAAAGTCATTACAAATATCATTGATAAAGATGTATATATACAATTTAATATCATTGATATATATATATATATATATAATTTTTTAAGATAATGTATGAAATAAAGTTTGAAGACATGTTAATATTGTTTATATTTTAAGATAGTAATAAGTTGAGGATTTGACAAAAATACATTATTATCACTCTCAAAATTCTTAGTATAATATATATAAATTAATTAATAATAAAAGAATTATTTTGGTAAGGTAAATATAAAAGAAGAAAAAAGTGATGCAATTTTAAGGGAGAGTAATAGCCACCCAATAAATTTCACCCTTTACTCTTAGATTATATTTTACATTATTTGACATGGAACTTTTACAATAACGTGTTTTAAATGCATGGATTTGATTAGTGTTGGAACTTATACACTATGAATGAAATAAGATTCATGACAACTTAAAGCAAACAATCACTTTAACATGGACAATGACTAAGTATTGTTTCTTTTAGTATAAAAATGGAAGAGTTAAATTAAAATCAAGAACGAAAGACCATCAAAATGAACATGACATCCAAATAATAATTTATTATAATTTTTTTAGTTATTTCATTCTCCATGATGTGAAGCAAGAACATTTATTTATCATATATAAATATTTGAAGTTTCATTTTTATTTATTTTTATTTCAACTCTAATGTAACCTTTAATATTAAAATTTATTAAACAAGATAGTAGTAATAATTTAAGTTGAATAAATTCAACAATATTTGTAAAATTGTGGATGGTGTTAGGGATTAGTGCACAAAGATGGATGGCCAAAAAGGGCTCTTAAGTGGCCACTCTTTTTGAAATTAGGAGAGATTGATCATGGATGATAATTTGAAGATAGTTATGCTCAAAATTTGAAGACACAACAAGATCATGAGTCGTAGTGCTTTGAATCTACTTTCTAAACTATTATGACATTTTTGAAAATGGTGTAGATTAAAGGATTCAAAAACGGGGAGTGTATAAAGTGTTTCTATTTCTATAAAAAAAACATATAAAAGAGTCTAGTGTGCTCTCCTTAAAATGTTAACTTTGTTTTAGTATTTTAAAAATTATTTTAGTGAGAAATCGGTTAACACAGTGTAGTTTATACCCGATTTTTCTGGTAATTTTTAATGAATATATATTTTTTACAAAGTTTCAACATCAACATATCTTCAAAATAAATTAAGTGTGCTTCTCGCTAAATTATTGGAAACTAATAAAAAAATTAAAACTTTTTTAATTGTTCAAAGAATAGTCTTGTTTGTAAAAATGTAATTTATTTTAAATTTCAATGAGCGAGTAAGAAATGAGACCAAAAATGCCATATATAGGTTTTTGAAAAAAGAATGGAGACACTAGAAAAATAAATTAAAGATCAAAACCATAAAATATTTGAAACATGAAAAAAAAAATCTATGGTTAGAAAGATAACAAAGAGCTCAACATTACTATGTCATTTTATTGATTTGACATTAAAAAACATACAAATCTGAGGGGGAGCACACTTGAGATTGTGTTAATTTTATTACACTTTGTAAAAACATGACTTTGGATGTTGAAATGTGTTCTCAATCCTTTGGGTTGGAAGCCCAAGGAAAATGAAACACTAAGGATTGGAAATTATCAAAGCTAACAATAACATGATCATGCTATAATATGCTCATGTTATTTACTATAGTAGCTTTAAATAATATGAGTTTGTTATAACATGATCATATTATTTGAAGGTAAAGCAACACTAACCTTGTATCTCTCCCTCTCACACCTCTCTACCTCCCTCCCCTCTCTACCTCTTACTGTCTCTCTCTCTCTCATCTCTATGTCTCTCCAATATTTTGTTAGAAGTTGTTATCATTGATGTCAACACTAATTATTTTTTGTCATGTTAATGTCAAAAATTGGTAAGTTTGTTACATATGTTTGTGAGAATGTTGGTAGAGGTTGTTGGAAAAACTTGATGAATTGTGTGTGGTTGTCATTGATGTTAGCACTTGAGAAATAGGGGATATTCTTGGAATTAGTTTTCTTTGGTTGACAACACTTGTGAAGACTTGTATAGTTGTTGTATTGCTTAGTAGATGTGATGGTGAAGTTCATGGTTGGATGTCATTCCTTTTTCAATAATAATTGAATTGTATAAAGTGTAGTTGTTGTCAACAAAGTTTATTTTATAGTGATATATTCAAATAAGGATTAGAAGCATTAAGATGAGAATTAGAAGCATTACTGAAAATGGAGAGATGGTGTTGAAGCTCTATAGAATTTCTTATGCTATCTCATATTATTCAAGTTGAAACATGTGTCATTGAAAGAAAGTTTTGGCCTCCGTAAGTTGCTTATGTGCTTCTGATTTAGGAAGCTATTTTGAAGATTGTTTGGGAGAATGCTCCACATTCCTCTGCTATTGTAGATATGGTCTTGCAGTTTGGGATTAAATGTTTTCTTTTTGTAGATTTTGCACTCCTATATTTTCAAGTCACCTATGTTTTTGAGAGGATTTTGTGAATTGCAGAAGCTTGGTAGTGTTGTTGGTTGTTTGGACTAGTCAAGAAACTGCCTCACATTTCTTTGCATTAATCTCTTTGCTCCTCCAACTTGGTGAATGTACTCTTAGTATCTATGTAGTATCTTGGTTCCAATTCCATGTGTTAAAGTGGTTTACAAGTTGATATGTCAATGTTATATCTTTTGGAACTATGTTTTATGCTTCCTAAATGAAGCATTATATTCCTATTTGATTTTTGGTGGTTTTTGGTGGCATGATAGTATAAAATAACTTACTAAAAGTGTTATTGGATGTTCATGGAACATCCCCATGTGATCCACACATTTCTAGATGATCTCTTTGTTGTTGCATTGTTTCTTGAGTTGGTTCTCTAGCTTACTTTTGGATATCTAGCCAATGAGGTTTGTTGCCTTTCTCGCACCATGTACTTGGAAGTTTGTGCCAAGATTTGAAGTAATATTAAGTTAGATTTGGGTCCTAACATATCCTGATTAAAATCACTTAGAGTAAATTAACAATTAGAAGAATGCTTTTGGGCTGATTGGTTATGTGCTTCATGTTTCATCTACATGTTTCCTTGATGTCAACTTGGATTTATGTGTACTAGTATGTGAATTATTTTGGATCACATTGGAAGATGTAATAAAATTGTATTTGGTCCTCTCTATCTTCTGGAAAGGACCACATTATGCTTTGGTGGCCAACCTATTGAATTCATTTCTTATCTTTTTCCTAAGCAACCTAATTGAAGTTTTGAAATGTTGTGGTAGATACAAATGCAAGAATATTTCTAATGCAACAAGAGAGAGATGTGTACAAGTGAAAAGATGTATCTATGTGAAATGTATTAAAAATCTAGCAAAGATAGTGTTAAAGTGTGTGGAAGAAAATATCAAATGTGGTTTAATGCCTCAATCCAGAGAGTGAATTGTTTACAAATATTTTAATCTCTTATAAAAAATTTATATCTTACTTTGAGATAGTGAATCTCATCATGTCCTTATATCTTGCTCCTAAATTTGTGTTGGCTTCAATTCTACAAGTACTTAATATCTTTCTCCAAGGTAGTGTGCCTTAGTTTGTAAGTAATGTTTGCTAGTGAGCCTTTATATTTTGAGTTAACTCTCACTGTGGCTTTTCCCTTAGTGGGTTTTCCATGTAAATCTAGTATCTCATTATGCATGTCTGTTTTTTTTTCCTTCTCGGTATTGTTGATCTAATTAAGGATAGAATTTCTATATCTTTCATTTTTGAAGATTTTTGATCTTGTTGAGGGTTTAAACTACTATATCTAATTAAGAGTTTTGGTTGAGTTAATAAGTTTGAATTGTTCCGAAGATTTCTAAATTTTAGAAATGCTTAATTTTTTGATAAAATTGATTCACCCCTCCTCTTAGTCTCTAGGTGTATTCAATAATTGGTATAAGAGCCAAGTTCCTCTAAAAAAGCTTAACGGTTTGAGGTAAAGATTTGAGATGGCACATGATAGTTCATACAATGGTCTTAGGTTTGATGAGACTAATTTTTCTTTCTAGAAATTGAGAATGGAATGAAACCTAAACTCTCTAGGGTTTGTTGTTTGGTAATCAATCAAGGATGGATATGTTGCTCCTACTACTCCTCCAATAGATCCAGTTGAGATTAGGCTATATGAATTCAATGTCAAGGCTAACAAATCTTTATTATGTGGATTAGCCGATTCAAAGCTTTTGAAGGTGATGAATTACAATTTCGCTAAATATGTCTAGGGAAAGATTATTAGCATCTATGAAGGAGATTCTAAAGTGAAGCGAGTAAATATGTAGATCTTTAAAATCATATTTGAGACTCTAAGGATGAATATATTGCAATTTATATACTTTGGGTGCATGAAGTTATCTATGGAATCACTGACATCTTGGTGGAAAAGTAAAAGAAAGTGAGATTGTAAAGAAGGTCCCAAGATCTCTTCCCAAATATTATAGTCATAAAGTGTTTGATATTGAGGAATCCAATAATTTAGACCAATAATTTAAAGAGGAAATGTTTGGTTCTTTGACTACCTTTCAAATGTGAAATTTTGATAGAAATGTCTCAAAGAAGGAAGTTGCATTCAAATCAAATAAAAAGATAGAAATTTCTGATCAAAATGATGATTTGATGGAGTTGAAGCAAAAATTTTGAAAATATTAAAGAAATGCACTTGAAAGTACAAAGGTAAGCTATCATTCAAATGTTTTAATTATTGAAGGATTGGTCATTTTGCATCTAAGTGTCCCTATAAAGATTCTATTGACGATGAAAAAAGAGAGAAAGTAAAAAGAGGTTTCTATGAACTAAATAAATCAGTTGTTCTTCTAAAGATGGATATAATGGAGACAAAAGAGAGAATGCAAGAGGTTTGGTACCTTGTAGAATAATAAGGTTAATGAAAATTCAATAGAGGTATGTATTTCCTTTCATGCAAAAGAAGAAGAAAATTCTTGGGTGATTGATAGTGGGTGTTCTCACAATATTACTAGTGATAAAAATAATTTCATTAGTCTCAAGAAAGTTAATGACAGATCTTTTAAGTTTGGTGATGATAAGTCAGCATAAATATGTGAAAAGGTGATATAATAATTAATGGAAAGAATAAAATTGAATATTTCATTTATGTCAAAGTTCTAAAACATAATCTCCTGAGTGTCAATCAAATATGACAAAGAGGATACAATATTACTTTTCATGCTAATGGATGTGAAATTAGAAAGGAAGGTTTTGGAAGGCTAGTTATTGAAGGAACAAGGACAAATGGTAATGTATATAATCTAAATGAGGCTAATGGAAGGATCTACCTATTATCTCAATCAGGAGAATGTTGGTTATGATCTCTACTACAAGCACACTCAACACTTAGACAATTTCTTGATTGTCTTCTTTTTGCATTCCTTCACTGACCTACAATCATTTCCTCAAGCTTTCCACCCTTGTACAAATCATCTTATAGGGTTTTATCTCTTGCTATATTCTTCAACAATCTACCTAATCATCCAACTGTACTCCAACGTCATCAAATTATAATTCATTGTATATGTTAAATAGGGAATCCTTCAAAATGCTAACCCTGCTATGCAATAAATGCATCTCCTTGCTTGATCAATCTGATCTTGATCTGGATCACCTTGGTAATGTGTCATCATTTGGCATATCAAATCTATAATTAGTTGGACATTAGAGTAGGTAGACCAATTAATTTATACCTCTGTGTTGACTAATGGATCGAACTTGCATTCATACTGACATAGTCATCTGTGATCATCAACTTTGAACTTGGGTCGTTGATCAAACTCTTCGTACCATCCATATAAAGGATCTTCATTCATTGTTGAACTTTAAAAAATCACCATCAGATTGATCTCATTTTTAACTAATGCCATTGATCACTTTAACTTTGTAACCATATCGATCACATTCACTTAATGTATCGTTACTTTACATGAGACACCAACCTTCATATTCACGATGTGAGGAGATATAGCAATATCTATCTGATCTCCATCTTACCATCTCCACCATTGAATACCCATCACATCCTCTTTGACTATCATAACTTCATTTTCACAAAAATAATGTTATTTGTGATATGAGTAAACCTTGTGATGCAATATTAAACTACCATTTGTCCAAGATGATTTCATATTCCACTATCTTTCACTCATCACATTTTTTCCTTGTTCTTGAGAGATAATTTTTGTGATGTGAAGATCTTACATCATGAAATCATATTGTGCCATTTTTCCTTTTTGACATCACATATCACAAATCACTTACTTCCATTTTCCTCACAAATACGATGTGAAGCAATGATTTGTTGACCATTGGATCTTCATTGTTTGTTTTCTACCATTGATCCTTCCTTATTGTACATTACAACTTTTCCTCAAGTGGTTGATGTAGATACAAATCATGATGTGAAGAATAAATGTGATATCCATCTGATCATGATTCTTCAACCTCCATCATTGATCTTCTAAAGAGCTTATCGCATATCACACAAATTCTTGGCCATTATAAACTTCAAACTGTGATACGAAGGAGCACTATGATAGTAGTTGGATTTCACATGCATCGATATCCATTGTTGAACATCTACATCACACATCACATAAAAACTTTCCCATGGTAGACATCAAAACATGATATGAAGGATGGTCATGATACACACTAACTCCACCAACTGGTAGTGCAAGTCAAAGGGTCCATTCATCCCAACAACACTAATGGCGCAGTTTATCATTTAAGTGACCTACTACTGGCCATCTCTATTTAATATCAAAACATAAAAATTGTTCAATTCCATGACTGTAGCACTTAGGGTTTATCATCAAAACCATTATTTTGTTCAAGAGCAAACATAATCAAATTTTGAACTTAATATATCTCCTATAGATCTACAATTCATGCCTCTCAGAAGTTCTTGAAAAACCCATATCAATTCTAGAACTAGTTTACTCTTTTGACTTCTCGAGGTAATCTCTACAACCACATGCCAAAATTGCATGACAATTTTACATCTTTTGAGAAACTTTGCAACATTTCCAAAATATGCTCTTCTCTCCATCATTCCACAACAACTCTTCCAGACACTAATCCACTAAGCTCCATGGAATCCAATCTCACCATTGATCTTCCCTTTGACATCAATGACACATTTTGAAATCAATGACAAAATTATGCCAAAAATCTCCCCCTTTATCATTGATGGAAAAACTAAATGCTCAAAATTCTATGTACTAATTCTAAACGCTCTATTTCATGCTTTGCACCATCTAAACTAGTTTTGCACATACAAAACAACTCCACTTGAGACATACTATTAGAGCATTTTCTTGAATTTCTCCCCCTTGCTCAATTATACGAGCTTTTGCTTTCCTTTCTCCATCTTTGACATCAATGGAAAAGGCTCACTTTAGAACATCTTTCAGTACTTAATTAATCTCCCCCTTAGATATTCTTCCCATTTGACCAACCATTCAAAGAGAAAGAAGAGGTTTATAAATCTACAACCATCAAGTCGCTAGAAATTTGTAAAACCATAGCTACCTAACTTGGTTTCTCTCTTTATTTTTAGGGATTAATGAAATATTTGTGAAGCTCCCCTTGGACTCATTCCCTATCACTAAAATTTAGTGATATGTTTTGGGAGAAATAACTCCCAAATTCTACCTTAGATATTCAAATTGTTCCTTGGGAAGAGAATTGGTGAATATATCTACCACTTGATCTTTGGTTGGCACATACTCTGTGGTGACTTCCAGATCTACAAACTTCTCTCTTATGAAGTGATACTTGATTTATATGTGTTTTTTCCTAGAGTGCATCACTAGATTCTTTGAGATGTTGATTGCACTTCAGTTATCACAAAGAATAGGGATAGGTTTTGTGTACTTAGCCTTGATATCTTTGAGTGTCTACTTCATCCATAAAACTTGAGTACAACATGTTGTTGTTGCTACATATTTTTCTTCAGTTGTAGAAAGGGTGACTGATTCTTGCTTCTTGCTCATGCAATATACAATCTTGTCTCCTAAGAAAAATGTACCACAACTAGTGCTTCTCCTATCATCTACACTTCTATCCTGATCAACATCTATATAAGCAGTTAGAGTGAAATATTTGTTGTTGGGAAACCATAGTCCATAGTCAATAGTTCTTTAGATGTACCTAAAAATTATTTTCACTACATTGACACATGACTCTTTGGGAGCAACCTAAAATCTTACAACCATACACACTACCTAAGTAATGTCTAGTCTTGATGTTGTTAAGTACAACAAGCTTCTGATCAGAGACTTGTACATTGTTTGATTTACATCTGGGGACTCATCTAATTTGATCAATTTTCATCTAGTCATCATGGGGGTACTAACTAGTCTATTTTCCTCAATTCTAAACTTCTTAAGAATTTCCTTGGCATACTTAGTTTGAGATATAAATATCCCATCATCAGTTTGTGCAATCTATAAACCAAGGAAAAATGACAATTATCCTAACATGGACATCTTAAATTCATCTTGCATTTGGACTACAAATTCTTTGCACATTTTACCATTGTTTCCACCAAATATGATATCATCCACATTTACAACAACTATAATCATGTGCTCACCTTTAGTTTTGAAATACAAATTGTTGTCTACACATCCTTTCTTGAATCCTTGTTTTTGTAGACACTGGTCTAATCTTGAGTACCATACGCTTGTTTTAGACCAGACAATGCTATCATTAATCTTCAAACATAGGCTTCTTCTTCTGACAACTGAATTTTTTTTGGATATTTAATGTAGCATTCTTCTTCAAGGATTCCATTTAGAAAATAAAATTTAACATCCATCTGATATATTTTAAATCCTTTGTAAACTGAAAAATGCAAGAAACATTCTGATAGCTTCTAATCTTACAACAAGTGAAAATGTTTCTTCAAAGTCTATGCCCTCAACCTGTGCATACCCCTTACGCACTAATCTTTCTTTTTTCCTTACTACAACACCATCTTCATTTAGCTTATTTATAAACACCCATTTAGTGCCAATCACATTTTTGCTTGAGGGTCTAGGAACCAATTCCCATGTTTCATTCTTCTCAATCTGATTGAGTTCTTCTTCCATCGCTTTTATCTAGCTCTCATCCTTGCTAGCCTCAGCATAACTCTTCTTCATTAGCAACAATCTCCTCTTCATATTTTGAATTACTTTCAAAGTTGTTTTTACTACACTTAGCATGTTTCATTCCTTCATCAATCTTGACATTGATGCTTTCAACAATCTTGTGCAATCTCTTGTTATAGAACTTGTAATCTTTAATTTGGGTGGAATATCCAAGAAATATTCCTTCATCACATCTAGAATCAAATCTTCCCAAGTTATCTTCTTCTCTATTGATGTATCATTTGCTACCAAACACTTTGAAATACTTGGCAGATGTAGGCTTACTGTACCATAGTTCATAAAGAGTCTTATCACTATTTACTCTTATTTGGACTTCATTCTGAATATAGGCTATAGTATGAACTACTCTCTCCAAAATGAATTTGATAACTTGGCCTCATCAAGCATTTATTTGGACATATCCTTAAGTACCATGTTCTTTCTCTCAACTACTCCATTTTGTTGTCGAGTTCTTGGTAGAGAATATTGTCTTTTAATTCCATGTTTCTCATAATATCTAATGAATTCATTTGATGTGACTTATCCACCTCTATCTAAGCCTAAAAATTTGATCCTTCTACTAGTATCCTTTTCAACCAAGGATAAATATCTTGAATCTCTCATTTATGCTAGTGATTTATCCTTTAGAAAGGTTACCCATGTCATCCTTGAATAGTCATCAATCAACAACACAAAATATTTTTCACTTTTTAGATCTCTTGTCCTTGTACGACCATATAAATTAGTATGAACTAGCTTGCAAGAGTTTTGTAGTTGAATATTCTTTAGTTTAAAATTTAACCCTTGTTTGCTTTCCATATTGACATTCTTTGCAAATGGTATTTGCAGGCTTAGTTATCTTAGGCATGTATCTTACTAGCCATTTTGAGCTCACTTTTACCAAATTTTCAAAATTACACATGCCCCAATCTCCTATGCCTCAACCAACTCACATCATCTTGACCTATCAGACAATTCTCATATTTTACTTCACTTAGATTATAAAGGTTACTATCAGTTCTAACTCCTTGTGCAATTGTTTTTCCATTCTTCTTTATATTACAACCTTCTAAATTGAATGTGACTTGATAACTATTGTCACAAATCTGACTAACACTTAATAGGCCTGCTATATTTCAAACCTTCAACATAAAGGACATTTTTTGTGGGATTTTTACCATTTATGCTCAATATTCCTTTTCCACAAATTTTCACAACAGTGTTATCACCTAAAATAGTTGATTCTTCCTTGCATTTCTTTAGTTGGATGAACTTTCTCTTGTCCCTAGTCATATGTTTGGATAAACCACTATCTATCACCCACAAGTTTTCTTTTTGGCATGAAGTGTCGTTTGTGCAATCATTGATAATGTGGCCTGATTCTTCTCTTTTTCTTTCAACACCTTCTTAGGTTTCTTTTCTACCTTCTCTTCCTTTTTTTCAGGAACTTTAGACTCTTTATTTACTTTAGGGGGTTTGTTTTTCTTTTTCTCACACTGTACATTTGGCCTTATGAATTTTTTTCTAAACTTTTTAGCTATATGAACAAAATTATTGTAATTATAACACATTACAATCATATCAACTAGAGGAGAAAATTGGTTTTTTATTACAAAATTTGTAAGTATCTTAGGAATGACTTTACAATCTCTAGTAGCACTATGACCAAACTTATTACATGTATAACGTCACCCATAAAAGTATGGAGAGTACCTGGTCATAGAATTTCCTAGAGAAAGATGATGGGGTCTTCTTTATCTTGGCTTCCTAAGATCTCTTACCCTTGTGAATCCATCAACATCAGTTCTTCTTAAATGTTCTTCTGATGATGATGAATAGGAACTGATTGAGTGTTCTTTTCTGCAATGAGCTTCTTTTCTTCATAATTTTTCTTTACCTCAACAATCTTCTTTTCTTATCTAGATATAATCTTCGTGCAAGCTTTCTCTTTCTCTAAACCAAAATTTTCTTCTTCCCTAAATCTCTCATATAATTTTGCAAAAGTGCTAAAAAAGGTTATCTTTCCTTTCTCAAGACCTAAACAATATTTCTCATAGCATGAAGGATTTTGTGTGCTTAATAATCCATCAAAAATCTTCAAGCTTCCCTTCTGCTTTAGGCTTGTTTCTATTTGTCTCTAGACTTTTCCAAGTCTTTTCTTAATGCAACTATTTTTGCTTCTAGCTACATACATTTTTCAACATCGGACTCCAATTTATATTTGAAAAATTCTTCAATTCTCTTGGCTTCCTCCACCTGTAGTTTCAGACTCACCACCATCTAATTTGATTCTTCAAGATCCTTAGTTAATTTTTTAGTATCCTTTTGTGCACACTTATTTTGATGCATATTCTCTTTTTTCAAATTATCAATCTCTTCTCTTATATTATCTAAAAGAAAGAAAAAGATTTTCACTCCAAATGGATCACCAAAGGGATGCACCCAATTTTGACTAGTTTGTTTCATTCAATTTATGAGGGCTATAATACATAAATAAGAATTAGAAATCAAACCTAACCAATATAGGAATAAAAAGGAAGGTTTTAAGAGTGTCAAATGATGTGTACCTATTACAAAAATTTCTTTTTTAGGCCTCGCTAAGGACTCATTCACCTAGTGGCGAATGGGTCCCTACTCAGGTTCTAGAAAATCAATTTATGTTTTCTATTATTCAATGTCTGCACTCCCAGATCCCAAGTGTTCAGCTCCCGAAAGTCAGAACTAAGTTGTATAGAATACTTTTTGTGATCTTGCAAGGAAGATGAAAACTTTGATAGCTCTAACAACTTTTTTTAGAAGAATATTGATTGTAAGGAATAGGGGTTTTCCTTGGTCAAACCCCATTTTGGTAATTATATCTTGTAATGAAATGATGCATAAAAGGAAAGATGAATGAACAATGTAATGCCACAACTCACTAATCCTTATTTGAACCTTAGAGTGTAAATCAAAAATCTTGCATGAAGTGGCCTCAATGTATGTAGATCTTGATCACAATACTTTATTAGAAACAACACCTTGAATATGCTTGAATTTGATCTCCAATGCTACATCAACACATTAGCTCAAAAAAATGCATCAACACGTAGATCCTATTGAATTGGATTCTATTCTAAATCAAGAAGACATAATGCATCATGCATGAACACATTGATCTGATTGAAATGCATGATGCACTATGCCTTCTTGATGTAGCTCAAAAAAATACATCAACACATTAGCATTGAAAAAATGATTGAATTGGATTCTATTTTACAACAAGAAGGCATAGTGCATCATGATTGAATGTGTTAATGATACATCAACACATTAGCTCAAAAAAATGCATCAACACATAGATTTGATTGAAATGCATGATGCACTATGCCTTCTTGATGTATCTCAAAAAAATGCATCAACACATTAGTGTCAAAAAAATGCTTGAATTGGATCGCCAATGCTACATCAACACATAGATCCTTGATTGCTGCAATAAAATTTAATAATATTCCCTTGAATGCCTTATTAAATGCTCTTGAATGCTCTATAATGCTCTTATGAAATTACTCTTGATTTCTCATAAAAATTATTAGATAAAACTAATTGAAATAGCCTTGTATTTATACATACCTTAAGATTAAATCCTAAAATTCAAATAACACAAGTCGACATCAAATCTAGGATTTGAAATCATTAAAATACTACAAAAAACATATCCCAAGGGGGGTTTCCTAAGTTAAGTGAGGAACCATTTTCCATAGGGAAAATGGGTCCTAGAATACTTAATTAGGACACATTTCAAGAGGGATGTGAAATGTCATGTCAAAAGGGGGTCCTAGGACCTAGTGAGGATCCATTCACTAGGCAATGAATGGGTCCTAGGTCACTATCCTAGGGCACATTCCTTGAAAAATTAAGTGTTGTGTAATATTATTTAAGAGTGTTGAGATTCATCCCTCAAAAAAATGTAATTAATTAGGATTGGATTTGAATTGAAGGGGGCCAATTAATCTCAAATTAACCTCAATTACTTAGTAAAGCCCTAGATTAGTGTGAAAGTGTAAAGATGCACTTTAAAAAACCCTAAATAAGGCACCATTAAGTGCATTTTATTATTGATCACTCATTTCCAAATTAAGTGTGAAAAAGGGTTACTTTTTTTTATGCTACATTATCAACCTCTTCTAAGGCACAGATCAATTCTCCTTCAAGGTCACCTTCAGCTTCCTCCTCACTGATCTCTTCAACCTCTCCATCTTTCTACTTGATAGATTATTTCTCCATAAAAATAAATTCTTCTTCTTCCATTACAATAGCTCACAATCTTGTTTATCATTTGAACTATCACAAGCATCAGATGAATCACTTTCCTCTTGAATGAACACTTTTATTTCTCTTCCCAAAACTCTTCATTTTAGGATAGTAGAGCTTCTTCTTTCTATTTTCTTCTTCTTGTTGAGATTTATCCTTCTTATTGTAAGGACATTTAATAGAAAAGTGTCTTAGTCTACCACAGTTGAAATACTTGAAGTGTAACTTACCTTTGTACTTGTCAGAGCCTCTCATTAATATTTTGATGAAGTTTTCTTCTTACTCATCAGTCTCTTCATGTTTGAATGTAGAAACACTTTCCTTGACTTCCTTGAGAGCCTTGGCCTTCTCCTTGTTGATAGCCTTGAACCCAACTTCTCATTTAGATGACTCACCATTTCTCATTCTCATTTCATATGTTGTAAATATTCCATGCAGTTCATCAAGAGTGAGTTTATCTATTTCTCTTCATTCCTCTATTGTATGACCCTAGGATCATACTTGGATGACATGTACCTTAGAACCTTTTTCATAATGATTGTATCTTTCACTTCTCTGAATACTCTAATTGCGGGTTCACTATTTCATCAACTCTGAGCAAATAATCTATAATATTTTCTTCTTCAGTCATCTAAAGACTTTGAAACATTGATGTAAGGATTTGTAGCTTTTCCAATTTTACTTTGTCATCTCCTTCATATATTCTCTTCAACTTTCCCCAAACATCATCTTTAGTGCCACAATGCATCACCTTGACAAAATATGAACTATACATTCCATAGAGAATAGCATGCTTTTCCTTTCCATTGTTCTTATACTCTTTTTTATCAGTTGGGTTAGTGGGAAGAGTAGTAGGAGATGTATATCCTTTCATAACTAACATACATACATCAAAACCTAATGATTTTAAATATGTCTCCATCTTAATGCTTCAAAAATCATAGTATAATCCATCAAATAGAGGTTCCTTGTTTGTAGATGAACCCTCTTGATTAGCCATTGTGTTCACTTGTCCAAGATCTAGCCGAGTTGATTAAACTTCTCCAAGGGAAACAAGGATCTGGTACCAATTGTTGGAATACAATAGTATATTGAGAGGGGGGTGAATCAATAGATCAATTCAAATTTAGCCCTAAATACTTTTAGTAGATTTATTCCTTTTAACCATTTTAATGTAGATAAAACTAAACATGTAGAGAGACAAGAATTCACGCATAGTTGCACATAACACAAGATATACATGGAAAACCTAAGATGGGAAAACCAACAGTGAGAATAGCTGCTAGGATCTAGTATCGTAATCTGGCTTCACAATCAGTTATTCTATTTACATTATTTAAGGGGACCAACCCTAAGGAGACACCAATCCCATGGTTTTAGGAACACCCACTCCAAGGAAGGGAAAACTCCATAATCTAAGCACCTACCTAGATATCTTATGACACCCACCAATCAGATTTACAATGCAAGTTATTACAATTTTCTCTTAATGAACTCAATTCTATGTTGAAATTCAATTTGCAACTACACAACTCTTTGTTGTTTCCTTTGAAACTCAGTTCTCTCCTCTACACCTTATTCTTGCTTTGCTCTACACCTTGAATAAAAACCCTTAATGATATTCTCTATTTTATTTGGGTTCTACTCAATCTTCACATGTGCATTCTTTGTCCACTCTTTTTCTTTGACTCTCTACTACATGCACACTCAACACTTAGACAATTTCATGATTGTCTTCTTTTTGCATTCCTTCACTAACCTGCAATCATTTCCTTGAGCTTTGCACCCTTGTACAAATCATCTTCTATGGTTTTCTCTCTTGTTATATTCTTCAGAAAGCTACTTGATCATCTAACTATATGCCGACATCATCAATTTTTGATTAATTGTATTTGTTAAACATGGCATCCTTAAAAAAAACTAACACTAATATGTATTAAATTAATTTCCTTGCTTAATCGATCTAATCTTGATCTTGATCACCTTGGAAATTTGTTTCATCGTTCTGCATATCAAATCTCCAATCAAGTGGTCATCGGAGTAGGTAAACCAATTAATTTCATTCTTTGTATCGGCTACTGGACCTAACCAGGATTCATACTGACATAGTCATTTGTGATCATCAACTTTGAACTTGGGTCATTGATCAAACTCTTTGCACCATCCATTTGAAAGATCTTCGTTCATCCTTCAACTTTAAAACATCACCATCAGATTGATCTCCTTTTCAACTGACATTGTTGATCACTTTCACTTTATAATCATATCCATCACATTCAATTAATGTATTGCTACTTTGCATGAGACATTGACCTTCATATTGGTGATGTCAAGAGATATAGCTATATCCTTCCTATCTCCATCTTATCATCTCCACCATTAAATACCCATCACATCCTATTTTCCTATCACAATTTAGTTTATGTGCAAAGAATGTTATTTGTGATGTGAGTAAACCTTGTGATGCAATATTAAGCTTTCATTTATCTTTCATTTATCCAAGATGATGTCATATTTCACTATCTTTTTCTAATTGCATTATTGCTTTGTGCCTAAGAAATAACTTCGTCAATGTGAAGAGTTTGCAAGATGAAATAATACCATGCCATCTATCCTTGCTAACATCACCAGTAGCTTACATCACATATCACAAATTGCTTACTTTTGTTTGCTTCAAAAATGCAATGTGAAGCAATGATGTGCTAACCATTGGATCTTTCACTTATTTTATATCATTGATCCTTCCTTATTGTATATTTCATTTTTTCCTTGGCTGATGCAAATACAAATCATGATGTGGAGAACACATGTGATAACCATCCAATCAATATTCTTCATCCTCCACTGTTGATCTTCTAAAGAGCTTATCACATATCACACAAAGGATTGATTGTTGTAGACTTCAAACTGTGATACAAAGGAGCATCATGATAGTTGTTTGATCTCACATGCATCAATCTTCATGGCTGATCATCTCCATCACACATGGCATAAACACTTTCTCATGGTAGAAATCAAAACATGATATGAAGGATAGTCACGATGCACACTAACTCCACCAGCCGATAGTGCAAGGAAAAGGGAATGATCATCCTAACAACACCAATGGATAGAGTTATCACTTGAGTGACATGGTACTATCCATCTCCAGTCAAAATCAAAACATAAAAACTATTCAATTCCATGACCATAACACTTAGGGTTTATTAGCAAACCCCTAATTCTTTTTGAGAGAAAACATAAACAATTCTAAACTTACTATAACTCCTCTAGATTTTAAATTCACACCTCTAAGAAGCTCTTGAAAAACCAATATCAAGTCTAGAATTAGTTTACTCTTTTGACTTCTGGAAGTAACCTTTGCAACAACATGCCAAAACTACATGACAACTTTATATCTTTTGAGCAGCTTTCCAAACTTTAAAAAACATACTCTTCTCTCCATCATTTTCCAACAACTCTTCTAGACACTGATCCACTAAACTCCATGAAATCCAAGCTCGCCATTGATTTTCCCCTTGACATCAATGAAAACTTTTGAAATCAATGACAACAGTATGCCAACATGTAACTATGTCATCTAGGGCTTGTTGCTAATAAGGTACATCACCCAACCTAAATTGTCACCACACTATCATTTCCCTATGCATAAGGATATCTAGGTTCTTGTGATTTGTCTTCCAATGGTCTAGTGATATGAATATTCTCTCATACTCAATTATGTAAGAGATTCACACCACATAGTATGCTAGCTCAAAATCTATATCATACCCAATATAGTTGATGATGTAGTGTTAGAGTAATCATGAATTAGCCAATAATTAATTAATTATTAGTATAATTTATTCTCATTCACTTTGGCTAAACTTAGGAGTTCTTTTATTATTTATTAGTTGAGCTATTACTAGGTCATTATGTCTCATTTTGTGAGATATTAACACTTGTCATGATCTTAAATCCCTTTCTCATTTAGGGTTTTACTCTTATAAGCACTCAACCATCATTGTATTTGTGATCCTAAATGTTTATCCTATTCTAAGTATGCAAAACAACTATTATGCAATAAGGAAAAACACAAAAGGCACCTCAAAGATTAGCCTAAGGAATTGATAACACAAAGAAATAAGATAAAAAGATAACAAGTGATTATAGCTTCTTTGTGTTGTTGAAATACCTTGGTTGGCCCTTGATTTTTGAATGCTTGTGTACTCCTTGGATGGCTATGGAGATGGATATTAAATGAAAGTTGAAAAATGTGATGAATGAAAATGGAAGAGACTAAGTGGCTAAAATGATGCTTGCAAATTGGGTGGGAAATTTGGTAGCATAAGGGTGAAAATGGCTAAGTGTTATAAATGAATTAGGAGAGGGGGTATTTATAGAGGAATTTTAATTCTCTAGAGAATTCAATGGTTGAGATTTATCCAACAAGGCCAAGATGAAGGGCTATGGTGTTGAGGACTCACAATCCCTCAAATTTTGACATGTGGAATATGAAGTGGGTAAGGATGTGATGATGTGTAGGTGAGGTGGAAGGAGAGTACATGATGTGGAGGAAGGACAAGTACCTTGCAAGTACCTTTGGGGATGAGAATATTTCTTCAAAAAGAAACTTATTGTCCCCAAATGAAAGTGAAAGAGACATTTGAGGAATTTTACAATTCCTCAAACATCTCCATAGGAAAAGAGAAAGTAGTTGGAGAAATAAATGTGAATTAAAAATTCACATGCTTGGGAGAATCTAGTGCTTAAGAGGAGGTTTCCAAAAAGGTGGGATTTTGATACATGGGTGATGTGAGAGGTCAAAAGGTTCTAGAAGCTGCATGCGGATAAGGTAAGTCTTGGAAAGATAAAATGTGAATTAAAAATTCACATGGGGATGAGAGGAACCTAGGGTGAATAAAATGTGAATTAAAAATTCACATGGGAAAGAGAGTCAATTCCAAATATGGGATATGAAAAGGTTGACTAAAAAGGAATGCTAAATGTGGCTAATGACTTTGATTAAGGTTGTGCAAACATATGATTAAGAAAATTAATGAGGGTTCAGAAGCAAGTGGAAAATGTAGGAGGATGTGACATTAATCTTGATTAAGGTGTGCACATCCTAATCATGAATTAATTAAATTAATATAGATTAGAAGAGGGTTATGGAGGATGTGACAAGGAGAGAGAAAAAGGAGGAATTTAAAATTGGTTTAAAAATCCAAATGACTAAATTAAATTAAATTGACATGTTTATTTAATTTAGAGAGGAAAAAGAGAAGTAAGGTAAAGTATTTAATTATTTGATTAAATAGTTTAGGAACCTTAGGCAGAAAATGAAGCATTAATTAAATCAATTGTTTAATTAATATTAACAAAATAGACGAATAAAGTGGAAAAATTTGACCATATGGAAGTGGCCAAATTTAGATGTCTACATTTTTCCCCTCTTTGAAATATTGTTAGAATAACAGTGTTTCAAAGAAAAGAAAATGCAGATGACTCTATAGAGGAAGTGATTGGAAAATGATGCCCCAGCATGGGAGAGATGTGTGAGCTGCCCAAATGTAGGGGGAATGACCGTGACCGATGAAATGGATAGAGTAGTAGGGTATGCCCCCTCGAGAGGGTGACTAGGGAAGAAAAGGGGGGGCCAGGTGACTTCTCGATACAAGAAAACAGAGGGCACAGTTGGAAAGAGCTCCAAAAATTGAGTAGGTTTTCATTTTGAATGAAGTCAAAAAAATGTATAGTTTGTGGATGGTGGCCTCAGGAAGTTAGGGAATTAGTTGGAGGAAAAAAAAGGTTAAATAAAAGGTAATTGTAGAAGTTACTTCACCTCATTTGCACTATAGCAGTTGAGAGAAGAGGAGAGGAGATGAAGAGGATGACGGGTGATGATGCCTAGGGATAATGAGATAGAGATCATCCACCACGCGGACGAGGTGTGAAAATTCTTCAACCATTATGCAATTCCTCTCTAGGTTAGCAACAAAACCCTTTTCATGTATTTTAAGCATTTTTAATACATTTTGAAGTTTTTATGCAAATTTGAAGAGATGGGCTTTGTTGATGGGACAAAATAGGAAAATGGGTAGGAGTTAGAATTTGATGTTTTTGGATGGGTAGATAGAAAGGCGAATTTTAGGGGGTTTCTAGAGGGATGGAACTATCCCACGAGAGGCGAATTTTCCCCTTTGCAGGGTGACATTGTCCCAAGTTGGGGCGAGTCTACCCCGACTCAGGGTAGCTCCACCCCACAGAGGGTCCCATCCACCCCGGCTCAAGGCAGATCCGCCCCATGGGCAAGGGTGTATCCGCCCTAGCCCAGGGCGTGTCCACCCAATGGGCAGGGTGCATTTTCCTTGGCTCAAGGTAGATCCACCCCATGGGTAGGGGCGTATCCGCCTCGGCCTAGGGCGTCTCTGCTCCACGACGGGGCACATCTTCCCCGACCCATGGCGGGTCCACCTAGACGTGGGATGAGTCTGCCCTATGGGAGGGGGTGAGGCCACCCGAACTTGGTTGGGTCTGCCCCACTGTAGGGCAGGTCCACCTCAACAAGGGCAAAGCGAGGGGGGAGGAAAAATAAATGAAGAGAGGGACACAAGTGATGTCCCAGGGCTGGGAATAAAGTGAATTGATAGTCAGGTGAATATGGATGCAGAGTTTTGACCGGTTGCGGAATCATGAGCAGAATTCTGATGTACTGATGGAAACTACTGTAGCTATGACCAGAGTAGCCCATGCAACACTGGAGCACATAGGATTACAATACTTTTTACACTATTCGTCGATGAGAGTGCATCGAGTGATGGTGACAGCACTAATAGAGAGATGGAGTTTGGCAACGTTGACCTTCTATATTCCTATAGGGGAGATGAAAGTGACCCTTAAGGATGTATGGTGCATCTTGAGGCTACCCATAGTCGGGTAGTTAGGGAGTGAGGTGGTGTCCAGAGGGGCGATGTTAGATTACATCGTCTTGGTGCTATTTGGTCAAGATGATCTACCCATTCATAAGGGATAGTTGGAATTCGACAAATGTCTAGCATTGGGGATACCACCCTTACCACTGCATCTATATAGACTGATTAGTAGGATATTGTTGCTAGACTAGAGCAGGAAGTTCTATAGTTTATGGTTCATGGAGGTAGTTTGACATATTATCGAGTGGCAAAAGGGACAGTTCTCATGGGGTTCATGTTTATTAGCATAGCTATATAGAGATATGCATGTGATTTATTACCTGGGATCACTCAGTGTGACACGCATGACCCTATTGCAGGTTTGGGCATGGGAGCATATTATGGTGACGAGTCCATTAGTGGTGAGGAGAGGAGAGGAGAATGATGGAGAGCCTATGGCTTAGGGGTATGGGGAGGCTAGGGGTTGGGTGTCACACGGTATGAGATATAGGGAGAGATGGATGGATGGAGGATAGTGTTTGATGGCTTGCAAGAGGTTGACATAGTATGGTGTCCATACATGTTTCATTGATTTAGGCGATGGAGGGATGAGGAGAGGAGACAATAGGGCTATTTTTTGAGCAGATGCGTCCTAATTGGGAGCCAGCCTCACATAGTGGAGGCTTGTTGGCCAAACAGAGTGGCGAGGAAATTTGGGACAAGACAGGATATTCCAATAGCTCCTACCATGTTTCATTGGCTCACTAGAGAGCGGCCATGGGGAGGTTCCATTTCACCAAGGCTACCAGAGAGGCATGGGTAGCAACATATCAGGCACCCTACCCAAGGAGGGGTGTTGGGGTTGAGGATGCAGGAGTGATAGTGCGGTATGCCCGGTGGTTCCTCAACCACCGGTGGGATAGGACTACACCTATAGTGTCGATTATGGGAGCCTTCAAGTTCAGATCGGATGATGAGTGTCAATTGGCTAGAGAGAGATAGGAGCAAAGGGGATAGGAGCAACAAGGGGAGGTAGGGGGTGCTATACAATAGGGAAGAGGAGAGGATGAGGTTGAAGCCATAGGATGGCCAGAGGGGAGGAGGAGGAGGAGGATACATCGAAAGAGGGCTAGATTGAGGATGGATATGGGTGAGGGGATGGATGTGGCATGGCATGAGTATGGGAGAGGTACAAAGATAGATGTAGCATGACAGGAGGATGGGAGTGAGCCAGAGGTGGAGATGGTGCATGAGGTGGAGGAGTTGTACAACACAACATAGGTATCAAGGTACGATGGAAGAGAGTTCAGGTTGGGGTGAAGTAGGAGGAGGTGGGGGCCACAAGATAGTAGGATGGAGCACAGGGGGAGATAGAGGCCAAAGATCATCCAAAGAGGATGCAAAGGAGTAGACGACATAGGAGGATTCAGCTAGAGATTAGGGCAAAGCAAGAGCCCCAAGTGCTAGAGATAGAGATGAGTGAGGAGGGAGAGGCAAGAGTTGTGTGACAATCAAGGAGGCAGATGAGAGTGGGGAGGAGAGGGTAGCCAAGGAGGATTCAAGCTATGAGCAATGTTGAGTAGGTATAGGATGTGGAGGTTCACGTGGATCCATTAGCAGTAGTACCAACTACACCAGTTGAGGATCTAGTTGTTTTATCATGGGGGGCCTAGGCGATGCTATGGGTGATGGAGGATTTGAGGAGTGCAGAGGAGGAGGTGCAAAGAGAGGAGGCCACAAGAAAGAGGTTTTATGGTTTGATGGTGGATCATCTGGTCTCAGAGGTAGAGAGGGAGAGAGATGGGCCGCAAGTAGAGATGGAGGGAGTATGGGATGAGCTATCCAGGGTGACATGGGAGAGAGATAGGTTATAGGCCACGATGACTATTGTAGAGGTGAGGGGACAGCTAGAGCCTAGGGAGGCAATAGAGCAGGTCTTAGTAGAGTGTCAAAATTAGGTCGAGAGAGAGATGGATACATTGAGGGTGTAGATGGTAGGATTGTTGGGGGAGAGGAGAGAGCTCCAAGATAGGGTGGCCACTACAGAGACAACTCTAGGGGAGGCTAGGCAAGGGTGGAGGCAGTAGAGGCCCAATTAGATTTTGTACAAAGAGAGAGAGACACACACACACATTGTATGCAAAGGTGAAAGGTTTGCAGGGTGAGAGAGATAGAGGATAGACATAGATACAAGTGATGTGGGAGGAGATGCACACCTTATAGAGATAGGTACAAACCATTCAGGGAGAGATGGATGCAACAGTGACTTGAGCAGAGAGCACAAAGAGAGATTAGTGTAGAGTCAGTCACAGGTAGTACATGGTAGTGGGGATGAGATAGGGTTAGATTTGGAGGGATTACAGGCTCAGACTCTGGCTATGCAGGATGAGAGAGATAGGACCATAGAGTAGATGACACGGCTGATAGCAAAAAGAGATCAGCTGAGGTTGGCTCAGGATGCATGGACACAAGAGAGGGGCTTATCAACAAAGACCAAAACAGGTACAGACATGAGCATAATGCCACTAGATATCAGGATATGAATAGTTTTGAGCACATGAGAGAGGGGGTTCTAGATCTAGCACATCACACATTTTAGTATATTTGACAGACTCCTTAGATGTTAGTGCCATCCCAGACATTAGGGACACAGACCTAAGTATATAGTGATTCACAGGGGACACTTCCACACAGAGGATTAGTACTTGATTCTCCACAGTGGTCGGATGTGGGAAACTCTTTTGGAAGGTGACAAGATGCTATATTTTGACAGGTGTAGGATGGATGGATAGTACAAAGGAGTACTGATGCAGATCCTTGTATTTGTTCTTTATTTTGTGATGTTATGTACATGATGGACATGTATTTCATGGACATTATTATGGACTATGCAATGAACTTTATTTGGTTTTGATATTTATATGATACATGATTGCCCTTATTGATACTATGTTATGTCTATGGTGGATGATTCTATTTATGCATATGTGTATGTGTATGATCTTATGATGTGTGATGATGATAATGTAATTATGTTATATGTGGATATTTATATGGATGCTACTAACATATGTAATGTAGGTGTGATGCATGTTTTATAATTTTTATCTATGATGGATATGGTCCTAATGTGATGCATGATTTATGGTTTTACACATGATGAGTATGCATGATGTATGATTTTATGTATAATAAATATGGACTTATGTGACGCATGTTTTATGGTTCTAACAAATTGTGATGCAAGGGGTGTTGTATGTAACATGTTAATACTATATGGGTATAAAATGAACCAATGATGATTTTAATATGCTAATGCAAATGTAACGAACCTATAATGAGATCATGAACATAAGTATCAATAAGGACTCATGAATGTATGTATGATGGGTTTATGATGGAAGATTGCACCTTTCAAAAACTATATATATCCTGAGAAGAATGGAGGAAGGGGGATATTTACACAACCAAAATCATAGGTTAATGGTTAGAAATGGATGTAACAAATGATTATGAGATGCAATCCTAATTTTAATTAGCCATCTTCGAAGCACTAATTTTTTCTATAGCATAAGACACCAGCTACCAGGGTATATGAAACCAAGGCAAGTTAGCATCTAATGCATAAAAAAAACACAGCAAACAAGGTTATCCCAACACCCCAAGGTGACAAAGACTTTGGTTAGGCCAAGTATTGGGATAACCACAAGCACAAAGGGATGTCCCCCACATAACACAAGATCCCAGGGATCCTAGTGGGTACTATGTGGGAACAACCCAGTATACAACAACAATAAAAGATCAAGATATGTCCCTATGTTGAATAATCAAAACACACCATAATATGATAGATTATGGAAATCTTAACCAGTTGTAATAGGGGGCTCAAACGATAAAAAAAATCCAAAAGAATTAAAAGATCATAATCAAATTCAAATGTCCTTTGCCATAGGATCACAAGGATGGATGGGGTTGATAAGATCTATTAGGAAGGATGCATCCTGTTGAGACCAATCATGGATATTATACTAAGGCAACCTAGATGACATAGGATTTTTGTCATTAACCAGATCTTCTAACATTAGGGGATCTTGTTTGTGAAGAACTAGCTGGATAAGGGAACTCTTGACAACACAAGACAAAAGACTAGACATAGACCGACACAAGACTGACATGCCCTAAAGACCTAGGGGCTCAAGGGTTGATCAAATATTAGCCTTGCCTACATGAAAGCACATAGCCCTTGTAGTTCAAGAAAAGATGATGGATAAAATCAGAAAGAGGACTAATGCAGACCAATGAAACAACAATGAAGCAAAGTAAAGGAAAAGGAAAGGAAAAGAGCCTTGGGGGTGGGTTAAAAGATCGACCTTGCCTACATGGAACTATAGGGGCAACATAGTTTGGAAAAGATAAATGACAACTGACCATGGATAAATAAAAAAGGGGACGATGAAGACAGATGATGATAGACCATCCTGGGATGGTAAAAATTCCTCGGGGGTGGATCAAACGATCAATCTTGCCTATGTGAAAGCGTAGGGGCAACATAGTTCGACAGAGGACGAGAATACTGACATGACATGATGAGGCATAGATGGAGACTGACACGATGGATGACCCTAGATGATGACACAAACTGATCGATGAACAAAAAAATGACACAAGCTCAGATTGGGATAAAAACCTCAAGATGATGGATAGCCAATGTGGATTCTCCAATGCTCAATCAAAATATATACCAAGTGGCCTGGGATGGTATGCTACTGGAGTGATGGGATAGGATGGGTGAAGTCATAAATTAATAAGGACGTGAGGTAGATAATGATTAATCCCATTACAAGTGGCGTCTGTGACCAGGTTTTCACCATAGGACAAATTTATTTCTCTTTACTATTTTTGGATTTTTTAATTTTTTGATTTTTTTGATCTTATGCAAATAGGGTCACCAAGTAGGCTTAGGTATAAAATATTTTCAGATGCATGATGTTAATAGGTTCTTCTAAGGGTTCTCCTTTAAGCGTAGTGAGTCTGTATGCCCCAGATCCATACTTTGCGGTGATAATAGAGGGACCCAACCAATTTTCTTCAAACTTTCCTTTCTTATCCTAATCTTGTTAGGTGCACTGGTTTTCTTTAAGGACAAGGTCACCAACATTGAGTTGATGAGGGAAAACCTTCTTGTAGTATCTTTGTTTGAGACAGTTTTGGTAAGCCTGACGGTGATCATAAGCTTTGATCTATCTTTCATCAAGTAATTCTAGTTGGGAAAGCCTTGTAACATGGGTGTCTTCCTCACTCAAAAGGTTCTTCAAAGAAATTTTTAGTGATGGTATCTTGACATCAATCAGAAAGATGGCCTTGGCACCATATACGAGGGAATATGGTGTGGCATTGGTAGGGGTGTCGATTGAAGTACAATATGCCCAAAGGGTGAGATGAATGTGGAGGTTCCAATCTCAATCAGTGTTATTAACAACCTTTCTAAATATTTAGATCAGAATCTTGTTGGTAACTTCTGCCTGACCATTACCTTGGGGGTAATAAGGTGTTGACCAATGATGTTGAATATGAAAGGTGTCACAAAGTTGTTTCATGGCCTGGCTTTTGAAAGGCTTTAGGTATGTGTAGGTTCATCATGGAAAAAATAGGCCCTTAAGTGGAAAAAACTTCAACAAAATAAGAGTTAGGTTGTAAGGAAATCTAGGAGCGTATCTAGTGAAAAATCCATTCAGTAGTGCCTTTGGTAACTTTCAATTTTGATTAGGTTACCTCAAAGACACAGACAACTATGTCCCAATGTAGAACAGACACAGTTTATTTCCTACATTGATCCATCTAAGAGAAACACATGTAAATTCAACAGCAAGAATTAACAGATTCTACTACACAAACCAGCAGACATGAAAGATGAAACAAAAAATTGAAACACAAAGATTTACATGGGGAAAATCCTTTTCAATAAAAAACCCCACACTCCAAAGATTGAGCCATTGTATTATTCAAAAACAGAAAGGTTACAATACAAAATCAAGCTCATAGCCTCTTCAGACATTCATCTTTATTCATTTTGGATACAACTGGTAACATATTATCCCTAAGAGATCAAACATGGCATTCATGATCAGGAGAGATTCTAGCAGCATAACTTTGCCTCTCTCACTCTCTATCTCACCCTCATGGCTTCAGCCTGTTAGCTAGTCACTCAGCCATTTTCTATCGATCTCTCTCTGGCTCTCAGCTCTTCAGCATCCTTCTAAGAACGTCTAATGCATACCTATATACATTCATTTTCTGCAGGCTCTATAGAATCATTCTTTTCCAACTGTCAGATCAGAACTCACTAGTCATCCAGCCCAGCACCCTCTGATGTTTCCACTTACTCATGCTTTAGTTTTCCAACTTCCACATAGAAATGGTTCAACAAATGGTTCACTTTTGCTTTCTCGGATTGGTCCACATTGCACCATGTCAGACAGCCTTCACTCGGTCAACATCGATCAACTTGTGTCGCATGTCAGTGAGACACTAGAAGTGTCTCCCTGATGCCACAAGATTTGATTACATGTCACCAAGAGTCGTCTCCATCGGCAAGAGGTTCTATCGATATCCACAAGTCATACCGATTTTAGCATTCTCATCGGCGAGACAATCACCATTCGATGAGACATCACATTGAGCTCATAAGTCATTCTTAAGTGTTCCTTAGTCGCTAAGACTTTAGTCATTCACTGAGAGATCATATCGAGTCTTCAAGTCATGCTGAAAACCATTGTATTCCTATCAGCATCAATCTATCGGCAAGATTATCGTCTTTCGCCAAGACATCACAACGAGCTTCATGTTAAACCGAACTCAGACTGCCTCATCGGCGAGACGATTCCACTTCGCCAAGACATCATATTGATGCCTTCATGTTATACCAAACTCAGACTGCCTCATCGGTGAGACAATTCATCTTTGCCAAGACATCATATCGATGCCTTATGTTATATCGAACACTGACCAATCGCCAAGAGTCATAGCGACAATAGGATTCCCATCAGCAAGACGAATTGCTCTTCGCCAAGACATCACCCTGCAGGTTCCAAGTCACCCCGATTCAATCTTGTCAGCCAGACTTATTGCTTTCGCCAAGACTTCATCCTGAAGCCTTTAAGTTACATTGATGTGTTCCACTGTCAGCAAGAGAATCAACCTTCAGCAAGACTTCTTACTGAGACTTCCATGTTATCCCGAAACAACTGTTTGCCAAGAGTCACACTGAAGACATCTGATAATCGACAAGACATTTTTCTTTTGCCAAGACTTCATATCGATCGCCTTATGTTATACCGATGACCCCTAACACTATCGGTGAGACTTTCCACATTCGCCAAGACTTCATATCGAAGACTTATGTGTTACACCGTAGTCTCCAAATGTATAATCATTAGTGAGACATATCACTATTGGTAAGACTTCTTACCAATCACACAAGGGTTTCCTCGAAAGCTCCAACACTGTTGTCAAGACATGTTACTTTCGGTAAGACTTCTCACCGAGCTGGAATAGGTTACCATGATGACTTCAATGCGTATCCTTGTCAGCAAGACCTTCCAATTTTGTTGGGACTTCTTCCCGAGTGTAGAAGTCACTCTAAAGCCCTTGGTCGCTATGAGTCTCATCGACACTCGATTGAATGGCCTGTCGGCCAGACAACAGGAATGTCACAGCGACTATGCTTTCTTAGAGGTTTTAGCCTGTGGGATTGAGGCATATATTCCAACAATCTCCCACTTGACAAAGATCACAGAGGCACCTTCAAAGCAACTAGGAACTAAGACCACACTAGCTCCACCAGTTCAAACCCTGCAATACTCAAGACACCCAATCAACATGATTCCATAAATAATAGTCCATTAGACAATCTGCAACAAAGACTAGGAAACCAACTGCAACTCACTATCTAATAAAACAATTGATCACAACCTTTCAGGAAACCACATAGACCTCAAACATGCTCTCATGTTCCAACAAGAATTTTTCTCCAACATCCAAGATGTTCACCATTCAGACAACAATCCTATCATCTTCCACATGTGGAAGAAAGATACAAAGCCAAGGTGTATAAACACCATTCCAATGAACACAAGCAAAAGATCCCAGTGATACCTCCAACAAGATACTGCTACCACTTCACTATGCTCAAAACGCTATACAAAAGCAATATCAACTTCAAAGCTTCAAACAGAACACAACAGTGAAGTCATTCTCCAGAAATAAGATTAACAACACCAGTTAGAACAAAAATTAGACTGACCGCTTCCATCCAACTGATAACCCACACGACTGAACATAACACCCATAGCTCGTGCTATACCATCCAATCTCACATAACTTAAAGGTATCACCATTAGTAAACTTCTGCTAATCCATTAACAACAAATACAAGTTCCAATGTCAACCAGTTGAAAAAGACAAGACACATACAGGAACTCCCACCACCTGAGAAATCCAAATCTGAAAGATCATAAGGCATTGCAAGCCTACCAATACCAGTACATAGAAAATGTAACTCTGTAGTACCAAGAAAATATCCACAATGACATGAGCAACCTACAAGAAACATTTCTCTCATCACAAACCTTCACGACCACAGAGAGAAACACTGCCCATCAACTTCCTGTAGAAACATCCTCCTACATACACTTCTAACAGCTAGCTATGGCAAGAATGATCTTCTTCACATCCCAAAAGAAAACCTTAACAACATCAATCCGTTCAATTATCAAGATCAAACCAACTTTAAAAACATAGATGTAAACCTCTCAAAGAAGAACAAGCTAAAACATTTCCCATTTTAGGAAATCAGCCCATACATCATCTCGTACCAATTCTCATCAGTAAATAACATAACACAAAAGCTCAGGGAGATAATATAGCCTATACAACTTCCACTATGAATCCTCCAGAACCAAATGCTAAATAGTAATTCAAGATCCATATCATGAAAATGAACTTAAATACATTTGAAAGATATAATGAGCCAAATACCTCTCAAATAAACTACCGAGTAGACCAAGAGTGGGAGCAAGAATACTCCTTCAAGATATATAAGCCATCATGACTAATCCAAGAGCAATCTCCTCATAGATCTCTTATTGAACTCACATTCAACCTAGGTGTAGGCTTCTCGGACTTTCTGCTAATAAAATTTAACAAGAGTAACAAGCAGCAACTCATCTTCTCATAAGAGAAAAACAACCTCACCTTATTCTTCATGTATCCATGAGTACTAGCAACAGACCATCTCATGCTAAACTCCATCTGCATTACTGCACTATCATTAAGTATCAAGCAAGTAAACAAAAAACACCCAATACACAAAGAATTACCAGACCACTGTCAAAGCTCCAATCATCTGAATCAGGAACTTATCATGACACCATGATCTACACATCCCCATAGGAGATACCATGCTTCAAGTGACTCCACCATTGTCTCAAGTATAATGCACAATGCCAAAACTCCAGTGCACAAACAAGAGTATACCATGACATAAAGTAAATAAACTCAAAACAACATCACCTGTCAAGCACCACCAACACCTCAACCAAAGACTCCAGGCGCCCTCCATGGTTCCAAGATGTTGCACATCTTCAAATAATGTCCATGCAAAAGCAAAAGCGTAAGAACCCTTCTGCAACAGTAAAGAAGACCATTCACCACCATGTGATGAATCCATAGTCACTGCTAGAGCTCCCACTGAAACGTGACACCTAAGCATTCCAAGCATCATGACCAACTATTTCAGGTTCCCATAACTGACTATTCAGGTACTCAAGAATATCCATCCTCTCATCTCACAACAATCACACCAATGCACAAGTCACCACAGACAAGGCCAACTAACAAATCTACACCACCAATGAATCAACCTCATGGATAAAGACAATCCACATCCAAGTTATCTCACTGCAACCAATGGGTAGCTAATCCACCAACCGCATAACTCATAGATCACAAACATCGAACATGCAAACCCATTATCACATTGAAAGCTACAACACTGAGATATCAAAGAGAATAACCATGTAGACAACATGACTCAAACATCAAATCATGCCAGATCTGATTTACCAATCACGCCACAACGAGCACCATAATCAAGGACCCCACAATCATTACCACAAGAATGTTGAGTGACAAAACACTTACCAACACTCCCATGCAGAGAAAGAAACATACCTCCTCAAAACCATGCACCAAGCATGCATGCAGACCTGCAACTATCTCATCCAGCAACACCCCAAAAGGTCAGTGTCTAGACAATAGCTTAACAACAACTCTTCATGATCACAAGTTTTGCTTAACCGTGTAAAACCTAAAAAACCATAGAGCCATGCAAGTACAAATCATCCTTAGAAAGAAAATAATAGTTCAAGAGAATCCAGGCCCCTTTCAGGCCAACTTTAAACCACCACCATGTACATGCATCCGAGAAAGAGAGAAAGGCTATTTCAGATTCTTGCAAATCATCTAATGATTAACTCCATAGCCTTCAAGAATTTGAGGTTAACAGTAAATAGTGCCTTTCAACACCAGGAACCACCACCTAGCATAAGCACTCTCTTCCATGACTGAGAAACAATCTAGGCTTCTCTTAATGAACCAGGAGCCTGTCACATAGACACCAATATGAAAGCTTTATTGCTACATAGCCATAGAGCAAAGAACATCCACCTCATACTCCAAGGTTATACCTCTACCAGCCAGGAGACACAGATCACAACATGATCAACTCCCTTTTCCATCTTGACCATCCTTCAAGCTACATGTTGTCTCAGAATACCACAAGGCTTCCACTCATCAAAGGATCAATACATCAGTCCATTCCTCTAGATTTCTTCCAACCCAATAAACTGAGAAATCTTCACAAGAAAAATATCCAAAACCAACAACCAAAAGAAGGCTCTGATACCACTTGTAAGGAAATCTAGGAGCGTATCTAGTGAAAACTCCATTCAGTAGTTCCTTTGGTAACTTTCAATTTCGATTAGGTTACCTCAAAGACACAGACAACTATGTCCCAATGCGGAAAAGACATAGTTTATTTCCTACATTGATCCATCTGAGAGAAACACATGTAAATTCAATAGCAAGCATTAATAGATTCTACTACACAAACCAGCAAACATGAAAGATGAAATAGAAAATCAAAACACAAAGATTTATGTGGGGAAAATCCTTTTGGATAAAAAACCCCACACTCTAAAGATCGAGCCATTGTATTATTCAGCAACAGAAAGGTTACATGACAAAATCAGGCTCATAGCCTCTTCAGAGATTCATCTTTGTTCATTCTAGATACAACTGGTAACATACTATCCCTGAGAGATCAAACATGGCATTCATGATTAGGAGAGATTCTAGCAACATAATTCTGCCTCTCTCACTCTCTACCTTAGCCTCATGGCTTCGGCCAGTCAACCAGTCACTCGGCCTTTTTCAATTTATCTCTCTCTGGCTCTCGGTTCTTCAACATTCTTCTAAGAACATCCAATGCATACCTATATACATTCATTCTCTGCAGGCTCTATAGAATCGTTCTTTTCCAACTGTCGGATCAGAACTCACTAGTCATCCAACCCAGCATCCTCTGATGTTTCCACTTCCTCGTGCTTTAGTTTTCCAACTTCCACATAGAAATGATTCAGCAAACGGTTCACTTCTGCTTTCTCGGATTGGTCCACATCGCACCACGTCAGACAGCCTTCACTTAGTCAACATCAATCAACTTGTGTCACATGTTAGTAAGACACTAGAAGTGTCTCCCTGATGCCACAAGATCTGATTACATGTTGTCACCAAGAGTCGTCTCCATTAGCAAGAGGTTCTACTGATATCCATAAGTCATATTGATTTCAGCATTCTCATCGGCGAGACAATTGCCATTCGATGAGACATCACATTAAGCTCATAAGTCATTCTAAAGTGTTCCTTAGTCACCAAGACTTTAGTCATTCACTCAAAGATCATATCGAGTCTTCAAGTCATGCCGAAAACCATTGTATTCCTATCGACATCCATCTATCGGTAAGACTATCATCTTTCGCCAAGACATCACAATGAGCTTCATGTTAAACCAAACTCAGACTACCTCACCGGCGAGACAATTCCACTTCGCCAAGACATCATATCAATGCCTTCATGTTATACTAAACTCAGACTGCCTCATCAACAAGACAATTCCACTTCGCCAAGACATCATATCGATGCCTTCATGTTATATCGAAAACTGACCAATCGCCAAGAGTCATAGCGACAACAGCATTCCCATCGGCAAGACAATTGCTCTTCACCAAGACATCACCCCATAGGTTCCAAGTCACCCCGATTCAAACTTGTCGGCTAGACTTATTGCTTTCGCCAAGACTTCATACTGAAGCCTTTAAGTCACATCGATGTGTTCCACTATCAGCAAGAGAATCAACCTTCGGCAAGACTTCTTACTAAGACTTCCATGTTATCCCAAAACAACTATTCGCTAAGAGTCACACCGAAGACATCTGATAATCGGGAAGACATTTGTCTTTTTCCGAGACTCCATACCGATCGCCTTATGTTATACCGATGACCCCTAACACTATCAGTGATACTTTCCACATTTGCCATGACTTTATATCGAAGCCTTATGTGTTACACAGAAGTCTCCAAATGTATACCCGTCGGTGAGACATATCACTATCGGTAAGACTTCTTACCGATCACCCAAGGGTTTCCTCAAAAGCTCCAACACTATCGCCAATACATGTTACTTTCGGTAAGACTTCTCAGCGAGCTGGCATAGGTTACTATGATGACTTCAATGCATATCCTTGTCAGCAAGACCTTCCAATGTCATTGGGACTTCTTCCCGAGTGTAGAAGTCACTCTGAAGCCCCTGGTCGCTATGAGTCTCATCGACGCTCGATTGAATGGCCTGTCGGCCAAACAACAGGAATGTCACAACAACTATGCTTTCTCAGAGGTTTCACCCTATGAGATTGAGGCATATATTCCAACATAGGCAACTTGACATAAAAATTTGAATAAGTTATTTATATTATTTCAAAAATATGTAAGAATAGAATCTGTAGAAAATTGAATGTATTGTCTAAACTACTAGGTTTATTTAAAAAATTTAAAAATCAATTTGGTGAAAATATGAAATTTCAATGCAATTGTACTTAAATTTTAGGTAAAAAATAAGTAAGTGTCTTTCTAACCACCCTAACCACAATAAAATGATAATATTTTTTATAATATTTTAGATATAAGTTGAGGACTCATGTTTGGATGTGATGCATATTTTTTTATAATTTGTTTCCAAGTAAATAATTAATTATACTTTTTTTATTACAACTTTTAAAAATTTAAAAACTCATATGTTTGACCACCTTAGCTGGGTCAAAACTTTATGAAATTCATTTTTTTATTTTTTAATACTATAGTATGTGAAGCATAGAATGTGATGCATATTTTGGATTCAAAAAATGTGGTATTGTTTGAAAGCTATGGATGTTTTTCAATCATCCTATCAATTAGGACTTTAGTCGTAATTCAAATAGAAAATGAATAATTATAATTATTTATTAAATTCAAAGTAAACTATAATTTGGGCGGGGGCCCTAGCTCGGTTGGCTAAGTAATTCCGTTGCGGCTCTGCTGGTCACGAGTTCTAGTCTCCCCCGTCCCGTGGTACTGGAGGGCGTGTCGCGCCAGCGCCGCCGGTCACGTTAAAAAGTTTACCAGGCGCACTGCAGTTTATAGGGGGTCGTGCTACCCGATTCCTGCAGTCTAAAAAAAAAAAAAAAAAAGTAAACTATAATTTATATTGGTGGAAATATGAGAATCTCCTTTAAAAACTCTTTTCATTTCATCAATTTCAAGTAAAAAAAAAGTCATCAGCCACATACCCTACACATACCATCAAATCGACACTTTTTGGCCCATCATGATCCTGCACATACCCCTTTCCATTATCTGAAAGGATGTTGGATGGGATACCATATCTACATATAATATGCTAGAGGATGAATTTTGAAATCTGAATACCAGTGATTTGTGAAAGTGGCATTGGTTCTACCCACTTGGTGAAGTACTTAGTGGCAGTAATAATGAAGGTGTGGTCATCAGAGGATGGTGGGTATATCTTGTCAATCAAGTCAAAACCCCACTAAGAGAAGGGCCATGGTGCAAGAAGAGGTTGAAGATCCTGTGCCAAGGTATGAATCATATCTGCATGTTGCTAACATGGAAGGAATTTCTTCACAAATTCACAGGCATCATGTTCCAGCGTGGGCCAATAATATCTAGCTTGAAGAATCATTTTAGCTAAGGCCATACCATTTGAATGAGCCCCACAAACACCACTCTGTACTTGCATTAGTGCAGTATGGGCTTTGGTTTCATTGAGATACCTCAGGAGGGTTCCATCATACCCATGATGGGGTAAACCCACAAAAGTTGTTTACAATTCAAATGAGGAAGGAAAAATTGAAAAAAAATGACCCCATGGCAAAAATTTACACTTTGGGGGTTCAAACAAACATGATGGTTCGAACGAATAAAAAAAAGTGTCCACTTGAACCAGGGTTCAAGCAAACCCATTAATTGTATGTACATACAAAATTCAAATGAAAACCCCTTTTGCGAAGGTGGTTCACTTGAACCCCCTGGTTTGGGTGAACCCCCCATTTCCTTGATGTTTGACAAAATTCACAAAAAAACCTAAATTTTTGCACTTTGGAGCTTGGTTTGAACATGAAAATGGCAAAGACTTCACAAACCCAACTAGAATTAGGTAGTTTTCAGAACGAGCTATCCAAGGAATATAATTTTAATATGTTTTGGTTTAATTATGTATTTGTTTTTTTAGTTTTATTAAACATAGGTTTTTCACTGAAAATGAAGCTCTTTGTTTTGCACATGTGAAAAAATAGTAGATTATCAAAAAACAAATGAAAAATATGAGTGAACAGATATTGAAGTCCTTGATCTAACCAAAAAATAAAATGAATTTCGACATATACAAAAAAAATTACACATTATATGGTCGCACTATGTCTGAATTATAATTGGTTTAACTTTGAAACTTGATTAAAGAAAAAATGTTCAATAAAAAACTATCTAACCAAGTGGAAGCACTAGATATCAAAGTTACAAATCTAAATTTGAAAGAATTAGAATTTTATCCTTAATGGAAAAAAAGTTGTGTTATATGGTGAGCGTCACTTTTTAAAAATGTTGTTTTTTGAAAAAAAATTAGTTTTCAAGGGAGATGGAAAGAAAAGTGCAATTTGATTCCAAAAATTTTGGAAAAAATATTTTTAGAATCTACAAAAAAAATGTCATGAAACTCTAGTTTACATCATCTTCAAATTCCTCACGATTTATCCGTTATAGGTGCCCGAAAGTGAAGATTTATAAATGTAATTAGATTTCCACAATCCATATGAATTTACATCTAAATGCTTCTAGATTTGATTGTGTGGAGTATTTTTTCAACTCTCTTTCCTGATGATGGTTCACTGAGTGTGATCCGAAATGTTGATGAAAAAAGACTCCACACAATCAAATCTAGAAGAATTTAGATGTAAAGTGAAGATTTAGTTAAAAAAAAAATATTTTAGTATCTAGTTTGACCAAAAATTGTAAACCACTATTGTGGGATCACTCGATGATAAAGCGTATCAACAATGATAATGTATCGGGGAGAATGTTGGATAAAGGATTTTTGTTAATTTTGTGTAAGGTCTGGGGGTAGAATGTTATCATGCAAGTAAGCATAGATGTCTTGTTACCAAGGGGAAGCAGGACCTATGATGTCACACACCATTTCAGTCTCAGTGATATCATATGTTGGGATTAGGAGTTTTTCAATGAGGAACTTGCATTCTGTTTGATCCTTGGGAATGTTGATCAAGGAGCCAATAGTAGCCATGGCATTAGTTGCTTTGTTTTATATCCTGGGAATCTGATCAAAGTGTATGGAGGTGAAATATTTCTTGAAGTCATCCACCATGCATTTGTAGGGTAGTAACTTATCATCGTTTGTTAGGAACTCATTATTAACCTACTTAATGACCAACAAGTAATCTCCAAAGACTTTTAGGTGAGTTATGTGCCACTTTTTGGCAATTCTGAGGCCAGTGAGGAGGGCTTCATATTCAACTATATTGTTGGTGCACGAGAATTCCAATCCGAATTACTTCAAGATGTAATTGCCTTGAGGGGTAACAAAAAAAATTCTTGCCCCTGACCCATTGTGAGTGTAAGATCTGTCGCAGTACAATATCCAAGTGGGTGCTTTTGCAACTACAAAGACTTCTTCATCTGGAAATTCAGTGACCAAAGGATAAGCATCTACTAAGGGTGCATCAGCCAACTGATCGGCTATAACTTGTCCCTTTATGGCTTTTCAATCCACATATTCTATGTAAAATTCACTCAAGAGCATGACACACTTACCCATACGACCAATTAAGGTGGTTCTGGACAAAAGATATTTTAGTGGATCAATTTTTGCTATTAGTTTGACAGGATGGTTGAGCATATGTTGTATGAATTTTTGTGTACTGAAAACCACTGCGAGGTAGGCTTTCCCCATCGATGAATAATTCAATTCATAACCAACCAATGTACGACTAATGTAATAGATTTCTCACTCTTTTTTGGATTCATCATGTTGTGCCAATAATGCCCCTGGTGCGATTGAAGTAATAGAGATGTATAATAGGAGAGGTTTTCCTAGATTAGGTGGCATCAGGATTGGTGGATGGGGCAAGTATTCTTTGATCTTATCAAAACCCAACTAACACTATTGATTCCATTTGAAGGTGGTTTTTTTCTTTAGAAGGTGGGTGAACGATTGAGACTTATCTATAAGTTGGGCTATAAATTGATGGATAGATTATAGCTTTCCTTAAAGGCTTCTTAACTGTTTAAGGTTTTGAGGTGGAGGCATATCCATGATAGCTTTTACTTTGGTAGGATCAACTTCAATTCCCCTTCGAGAGACTATGAAACCTAACAATTTCCCAGACATGACACCAAACACACACTTTTTTGGATTCAGTCTTAGCTTGTACTATTCCAACCGCTCAAAGATCTTTTTTAGAATGGCAGGGTACTCTACTCTAGTTCTAGACTTTCCCAACAAGCCATCAACATAGTCTTCCATGATAATTTGGATGAGGTCATGGAAGATAACAGTCATTTCTCAGTGATATGTTGCCTCTGCATTCTTGAGACCAAAGGGCATAACGTTGTAGCAAAAGGTACCCCAAGGTGTTGTAAAAGCAGTCTTATGCTGGGCGTTGGGTGCAATCTGAATCTGATTGTATCTAGAGAAGTCATCCATGAGGGAAAAAATCTCGTGTCCTACAATGAGGTCAACTAACATGTTGATATTGGGCAATGGGAAGTCATCTTTTGGACAGGCTTTCTTGAGATCCCGAAAGTCTGTGCAAATCTTAATGTCTCTATTAGGCTTAGTGACAAGCACTATGTTGGAGATCCAATCAAAATAGTTGATGGATTTGATAAGGCCAACCTCCAGTAATTTCTCCAATTCTTTCTTGACTAATAGTGCTACCTATAGATGCATTTTTCTAAGTTTCTGCTTGATAGGCTTGGTGTTTAAGTGAATATCCAAATGGTGAACTACTAAAGTGGGTTCCAGACCTGACATGTCTGAGTACAAACAAGCAAAGTTGATGATTCCATCTTTAAACAGCTAGAATGTGATGGAATATTCTTTTTTTTATAATGATTTGGCTACATAGGTGATCTTTGGGGCTTCTGTAATACCTAGATTGACTTCTTGAGTTTCTTCGATCAGGATAGATGATTGTGTATATAATTGAGTTCCCACAAGAGGAAGATGAATGTCTCCATCCTCTAATGCCTCATTGAGGTTTTCACTATCAGATGTGTCCTTTATTTTTATTTTTTCCAGGTCAAGAAGTGCCTTGGGGATGTTTTCACTAGATGACCATTTCTAATTTTTCTTGTTTTTACTTTTGCGACTAGAGCGTTCATCCTCCCCCAATCCCATGAGGTTGACATATGTATCCAGGGATACATTGATAGGTGTGTTATCATGTAGGTCCCAATCAATAAGTTTAAGATGACAAAGGGAAAGGCTAATGGTAAAGACGGATAAGCAGTCAAACATGAATGATAGGTTCATGTGATCGACATCATCATATGTGTGTATGCTAGATTCTTCCTCGGGTATGTCTTCTAAGGGACCATTGTCCACAATAACACTATTGGAAGTATTGAATGATGTTGCAGGGCCTTTCTACTTTTTGTCATATCCTAGACCTAAATTTCACAAAAGCTTTGGTACATCAATAGGTTGTAGCCACCCTTGTTCTTCTTTACCTAGACCTCCACCTTGATAATTATGCTTCTCTGCGAACTTAGTAGACTAGGGGTATGCTTCATGAAAATATTCCTTAAGGGAAGGATCCAGTTGGGGCTCTTCACAATATATCCATTGATTGATATCATCTTCTAGTGCACTGAAAAGTACTAGTAGGGATATTTTTAGCACTGAAGGTAATGGTATTTTCCTTGTCCTTTGGTACAGATTGTGAAGGTTGATCATATGTGTGTGGTGATGGCAGCATGGTTTCCACATTCAGAGTTGTATGCATTTCATATTCACCACAACCTTTGTCAATGATTTGGACTTTAGTGATGGTAGAATCAATGGTAGAAGATGGAGTGGCTAGTGTGGGATGATGGATTGGAGGATGATGACTGAGATGCTCCCATTTTGACTCGAGGACAATAATGAAAATGGGGAAATGAAGCTTCCAAGGCACGACAATACTCAAATGGTTACGGGTCAGCGTAAATGGTGACCTCCTATCCATTAATTGGGAATTTTAGGCATTGATGGTATGTGGAGGGGATGGGTTGCATGGCGTGGTGCCATGGGGGGCCGAGGAGGAGGTTGTATGGTAGGTCCAGATCAAGGACATGACATGTAGTATATTGAATGGATCCAACCTAGATGGGAAGACTGACAATTCCTTTAGAATCTCTTTCTGCATTATCATAAGCCTTGATTGTAATGATTTGATTACTCAAGTTTACTTGAGTATACCCTATTTTCTTTATGAACTTTAGAGTGCATAGATTAAGGGCAGAGCTATTATCTACCAGGATCCTTTTTACTTTATGGCGGGCAACCAAGACTTCGATGTGTAGGGGACGGTTATGGTTGGTATCAATTTTAGGCATGTCATTGTTGTTGAAGTGTAACTGGTAGGATAGAGCCAGATGTCCCACTAAAGCTTGGAATTATGTGGGATCAATATTGTTAGCAACTTGGGTTTCCTGTAAAGCTCAGTTCAAGATATATTGATGCATGGGAGAAGATTTAAACAGATCCAAAATTGAGATGTGAGCAGGAGTCTTTCCTAAGTGATCAAGAATGTTATATTGAGAATTCACAGGATTTTGTTGGGTGGATGCAGGGGCTGCAAGAATAGTAATGTGGGTTCTTCAGGTGGCAACAACACATTGGGGATCTTTAGCTTTGACATGTATCATGGATACATGGGGTTCCACCTGTTCAAGTCAATGGACAATGCCATCATAATTGAGGGGCACATTCTTATAATTTATGTTATTTGTACTATTGTTTTGTCGATTGTTATTAGACGTGCTTGTGCCTTGATTATGGTTAGGGAAGGCATTTTTCGTACATTTGTAACTAAGAATTGGATGATGAAGCCTGATTGGCATCCACATGAATATCCCATCGATCTATAAGATCTTGTATATATGTTTTGAGACTCTAACACTTGTTTAGGGTATTGTGTTTAATCTTGTGAAACTCACAGTATTCATTTTCTTTGAACCAAACTAGTTTAGGCTTAGATTTATCATGTGGCTTGGTTATAGGATATGTGATTGGATAATTTTCCTATAGGATTCTATTGAAGATGGTACTTAAAGACTCACCTAATTGAGTGAACTAACGTTTGTTGTTCCCTTGACTATTCTGGTTTGACTATTGAGGAGGATGAGGTGCCTCCTCTACTAATGATATGATGTTTTGGGTAGATGCTTGGCTAGAGGCAGGTTGTTTCCTCTGAGAGGTACTAGCTACTTGAACATGTTTAGTGTTGGTGACACCATCATTCACATCAATCTTTTTCTTGTTCCAGTAGCGTGACTTATATCTGGATGATTGTTCTTTGTCATGATTGTATGTCTTGACATGTCCTTTAGCAACAAGGGCCCATTCAAGGATAGGTCCTTTCTCCACTATCTTGGCAAAGGTAGTGACACAATGTAGCCTAAATTTATAAGCCATGTTGGATTGTGAGTTCTCAACAAAGAGAGTGACCATGTCCTTCTCTTTGAGATGGGTTTTCATTTTTCTTTCCAATGCATGCCACCTTTGGAGGTAGCTGATAAAGGTTTTTCCTTCACATTGTTTCTCCTTAAGGAGATCCAAGCTATTATTATCTTTCTCCAAATGAAGGAGAAGTAGGAAAAAAATTTCTCTGAAAGATCCATGAAGGATTTGATGGATCCCCGCTCTAGACCCATGAACCAATCTAAGGCATACCCTGTCAGGTTCCGCAGGAAGAGACACAAGAGGTAGTTGTCATTGTGCATAACCTCCTGCCACTGGGAGTAAAACTCTTGCAGGTGGGCTTTAGGATCTTTGTTTCCCTTGTATCTGTCAAATTTTTGTATCTCAAAGTGTTTCAGGAAGGGAATTAATGAGATGGAGCGATCGAATATATAGGGACATATATCTTTGAATTTGAAGGATTGATTACCAATCTCGGCTTGGAGATCTTTCAAAGCAACTTTGATTTCTAACAAATCTATGTTGACCGGTGGTGTAGGAGTCATGGGAGATGGATTGGATGGATATGGGTGGTAGGATGATGAAGGATCTTGTTGAGATATTTTTTGAAGGTTTATATATGGATTTTGATAGTGAGATGATGATGTCCCTTGTTGGTATTCCGAGGGAGTTTGTTGGTATGGGGGATACTATTGTGAGGTATAGTACTAGTTTGTCTAATAAGGATGTGTGGCATAATGTCGAGGAGAATGAATGGGGTGTTGTGGATTGGTCTGTTGGTACTGGGGATATTGTTGCAACTATTGGGAGATCACATAGGGTGGTTGTTGTTGTTGGTTATGATAGACAAAGTGTTGGCGAGGTTGCCAATGTGATATCAGTGGTTGTGTGGGCCAAGATGGGACATTGTGTTGTGGTTGAATTTGCAGATGTAAAATATATGCAAGCAATGGGGATATGGTCTAGACAAGAGGTCGAGATGGATTACTTTGTGATTGGTGTGGTGGTTGTTGTGATGAAATCAAAGGATTATGCGGGGGTTGTTGATAAGGTGGCTAAGATGATGTAGAGGTGTTCTGCAAAGGAGGTTGTTGGGTGCCAACGGGAACATTTCATTAGGATGTACCTTACAGAGGTAATTGAGGTGGTATGTTTGATTGTGGAGGTTGTTGAGATGTGAGTGGAGGCAAGGCGTTGAAATGGTTGCCCCCAGTGTTTACTGGAGGTTGATTCGAAAGGGGTGGTGCAATCAACATTAATGGTGGACAATGGGAAACATTTTGCAGCATGTCATAGGTGAAAGGGTTATTGGGATCAGATACTTGAGGAACCCCCATGAATGAGATTGGGGCATGTGGGGGATTGTTAACATGGTCAAGGATGGCATTGCCGAATTTAGGTTGATACCAACCCTCTACTAGAGGAACATTATGGATGTATGAATCACCTGGTGCGTTTTGCAAACTTTGGGGTACATTAGGTGTGGAATTTCCATATTTGGATAGGTCAACACCTGATGGAGGTTTGACACCTTTTTCAATTAGGTGAGCCAAGATTTCTTCCCCATGTTTTTTGAGTAGGCTATATGTCATTTGGACATTGGTGGGGTTACTAAAATGTTCCTCAAGTGTGAGTTTGGGATGATTGACCATACTCTCTTCACCATGTGGTGATTTATTCTAATCTTTGTTGTTGGATTGTGATGGTCCCCCATTGACGAGAGGATTTTCCTGTGGATCGTTAGGTTGGGATCCAATATTTTGTTGTTCAGGCATCTTCCTTGCCTATGACCGAGTCTAAATGGGCATGCAAAAGGGACTATGAGCGGATTATAATGAGGCTAGGTGCAAGGATGTCCTTGGTGGAATTTTTTTTGGATTGGATAGAGATCGATTGATTGGATGACGAGCTTGGATAGGATTAATTGGATGATTGGATCAATATTGAAATTGGATGATTGGATTCAGATTGGATGATTGGATTTTGATTAAATGATTAGATTTTGATTGGATGATTGGGTAGGATTGATCAAATGGTTGGATGATTAGATGAGATTGTTTAGGTAGATTGGATTGGATTTTTTGGATCAATTGGATAAGTTTGATTTGGATTAGAGGATGAATTAGGATTGGTTGATGGAAGGGATTCTAAACCCAACTTTGGAAATCACCCTAGGTGACTTAAGGTGTTGGTTGGTCAGATTAAAGGATGGATTTGTGGCACTGAATCCACCTCAAGATGGAAATGGATTGATTTGGGTTGATGATGTTGACTTTTAACACTGAATCTTCCTCAAGATAGAAGCGGATTGATTGGGTTGAAGCCAATGATTGAAATGTAGGATAACGATCGAATTTAAATGCCTTGGACAATTTGGGTAATAACTTCTAAAAAAGGGTTTAAAGGATTTGAATTGACAGATGATGAAGGATGCGAACTAAAGGTGTCCTAAAGGTTTCTATATGATGGGGGTGATGTCTTAATGACCTTTTGGAAAGTGAAAATGTTTAGATCACAACAAATGGACGAACGTTCAAAACGGTTAAATGGAGGTTCATAATGACTAAACGGAGGTTTGGAATGATCAAATGGATGTTCAAAATGATTAAATCAAGGTTTGGAATGATCAAACGAAGGCTTTGAAATGGCTAAAAAAAGGTTTGGAATGATTAAACAAAGGTTCAAAGGTTTGGAATGATCAAACGAAGGCTCATAATGGCTAAACAGAGTCAAATTTACTGTTCAAGGGGGAAAGTTCACCCCTCTGTAGTAAACTGGAGGGCAAGTCTGCCCCACTATAGAGTAGGTTAGGGTAGGTCCGCCCCACTATGGAGAAAGTCAGGGAAAGTCCACCCCACTTTCAAAAACATGGACTTGGTTTGGCTGGAAATGACTATGGCAAGGAATTAAAATGACAACAATGAGGCTGACTTGTCAAAAAATTTACTGGTTTCTCACAAGAAGACACCTCAAACAAGCACAATCCTATGATTAGTGTTAAGGGTATGGCCAACAAAGGTCTTAATCTAGGATGCACAAGGTTTCTAGGGAGTCCTCGATATACTCTTGGTACATGAGTCACAACCGTGAACACCAGCCTATCACAAGCGTGAGTCGGGAACCCCAGCGAGATACTGAAAGGCTCAAACCAACTCTTCACATCTATTTAGGTATCACCCTAGCTTCGATGCTTTTCTAGACACGACGTGACTAGATTGAGGTACAACTTTCACTCTCCCCCTTCTATACCCCACTAGTACGTGTGGTTGGAATTTTCCCTTGGGGTGATGAGATCCCCAAGTAGGTCCCACTAAGAAGAAGGCACTAATCATTTTCAGCTACTCCCCAAGCTCATATGAAGTGCAAGGGGAAAGAAAAAACAAGTTAATACCCCCTTGGGTGACACAAAAATAGACACAGCAAGCAGTAAATTTTACTTCCCCCTAGTTAATAGTTAACTATGTTCCTAGATTAATGAAAACAATAAGGAAAGCTTTTAAAATCTGAACACACAGATGACCTTGCAAGCAAATGTTAGTTGTTTTAACCATCGTTCTTCATCAGTTACAATAATATGCTATAAAATGTTAGCAAAAAATACAAATATCCTTGCAACAGACAATGGGTGATCCCACAATAGTGGTTTACAATTTTTGGCCAAACTGGACACTGAAATTATTATTTTTAACTAAATATTCATATTTGGGCACCTACAGCGGCTAAACCGTGAAGAATTTGAAGATTATGAAAACTAGAGTCTCATCACATTTTCTCTGTAGATTCTTAAAAAAAAAAATTCAAAATTTTTGGAATCAAATTGCACTTCTTTTTCCATCTCCCACGAAAACTTATTTTTTTCAAAAAACAACATTTTTAAAAAGTGACGCACACCGTATAACACATAATTTTTTTTCCATGAAGAATAAAATTTTAATTCTTTTGAATTTAGATTCGTAACTCTAATATCTAGTGCTTCCACTTGGTTAGATAGTTTTTTATTGAATATTTTTTCTTTAATCAAGTGTTGAAGTCAAAACATTTACAATTCAGACATAGTGCGACTGTATAACGCATAAATTTTTTTGTGTATATCGAAATTCTTTTTTTTTTTGTTGGACCAAGGACTTCAATATCTGGTGCACTCATATTTTTCATTTTTTTTTTTGATAATTTGCTATTTTTCCACATGTGCACAACAGAGACCTTCATTTTCGATGAAAAACCTATTTTTAATAAAACTAAAAAAACAAATACATAATAAAACTAAAACATATTAAAATTATATTCATTGGATAGATCATTCTGAGGACTACCTGATTCTAGTTGGGTTTGTGAAGATTCATACATTTTCATCCTCAACCCAAGCTCCAAAGTGGCAAAATTTAGGGTTTTTTTTATGTCTCAGGGGGGGATGAGGAATAAGGGGGGTTTGAGCGAACCCCTAGAGGTTCACTCGAACTAGGGTTCATTCAAACCCCCCTTTTATAAGGGTTTTTGTTGGCATTTTTGGTGGGAAAGCATTAAAAGGGTTTGGCCAAACCCAGGTTCTAGCGAACCCCTAATGGGTTCGGTCGAACCAAGAGGTTCATACGAACCCGTAAAATCAAGTTTTTTTCCATGCATTCTTTTTTTGTGAGTTTTCCTTCCTCGCTTCAATTGTAAACCACTATTATGGCTTCACCCCAATGTTAGGGGGGTTCGAGTTTGAAAACAACAAAAAATTGAAGCAAAAACAAAGGTAAAACGACCATTTTACCTCCCAAAATGTTTTATTTTTGGGAAAATCTGCCCCTTTGTAGCAATTCTGGAGGGAAAACTTTCTCCTCTATGAAAAAGTGTTAGAAAAAAAATCCAAGCAAGGGAAAGTCTTCCCCTCTGCGACAAAGTGTCAGAAAACATATTTAAAATAGGGAAAATCCACCCCTATATGAACACCTGTGAGAAAATAGATTTAGAATAGGGAAAACCTACCCCACTGCGAACGCATGTCAGCAAATAGAGTTAGAATAGGGAAAATCCACCCCACTGCAAACACCTATTAGAAAATAGAGTTAGACTAGGGAAAATTCACCCCACTGCAAACACCTATTAGAAAATAGAGTTAGACTAGGGAAAATCCACCCCACTGCAGTCAAAAAGTCAAAAAACAGAATGGGACTGAGGCAAATCCACCTTGCTACAGTTAGAAAGCCATAAAACATAATGGGACTAGGGAAAACCTGCCCTATTGGGGTCAAAAAGCCAGAGAAAAGAATGGGACTAGGGAAAATCTACCCCGTTGTGATCAGAGAGCCAAAAAATAGAATGGGACTGGGGAAAATCTGCCCCGCTATGGTTAGAAAGCCAAAAAATAGAACGGGACTAAGGAAAATCAGCCCAAATGTGGTCAAAAAGCTAGAAAACAAAACAAGACTGGGGCAAATCTGCCCCATTGTAGCACACTAGAGGGAAAGTCCACCCCTCTATGGTAAACTGGAGGGAAATTCTGCCCCTCTACGACCTGAACCTGCAACAAACTTAACAACAACAAACATAAAATGCAGGAACCCATCTGTGGGTCCCACCAGGCATGCCAGAAATGTGATCCTAAATGTTTATCCTATTCTAAATATGCAAAACGACTATTATGCAATAAGGAAAAATACAAAAGACACTTCAAAGATTAGCCTAAGGAATTGATAACACAAATAAATAAGATAAAAAGATAACAAGTGATTATACCTTCTTTGTGTTGTTGAAATACCTTGGTTGGCCCTTGATTTTTGAATGCTTGTGTGCTTCTTGGATGGCTATGGGCATGGCTAAATGCAAGTTGAAAAATGTGATGAATGTAAATGCTAGAGACTAAGTGGCTCAAATGATGCTTAAAAATTGAGTGGGAAATTTGGTAGCATAAGGGTACAAATGGCTAAGTGTTCTAAATGCATTAAAAGAGGGGTTATTTATAGAGGAATTTGAATTCTCTAGATAATTCAATGGTTGAGATTTATCCAACAAGGCCAAGATGAAGGGCTATGGTGAGTTGAGGACTCACAAGCCCTCACATCTTGACATGTGGAATATGAAGTGGCTAAGGATGTGATGATGTGTAGGTGAGGTGGAAGGAGAGTAGATGATACAAAGGTAGGACAAGTATCTTGCAAGTACCTTGGGGAATAAGAAGATTTCTTCATAAAGAAACTTCTTGTCCCCAAGTGAGATTGAAAGAGACATTTAAGGAATTTTAGAATTCCTCAAAAATCTCTATGGGAAAAGAGAAAGTAGTTGGAGAAATAAATGTGAATAAAAAATTCACATGCTTGGGAGAATCTAGTGCTTAAGAGGAGGTTTCCAAAAAGTTGGGATTTTGACACATGTGGGTGATGTGAGAGGTCAAAAGGTTCTAGAAGTTGCATGGGGATAAGGTAAGTCTTGGAAAGATAAAATGTGAATTAAAAATTCACATGGGAAAGAGAGTCAATTCCAAATATGGGATATGAAAAGGTTGACTAAAAAGGCATGCTAAATGTGGCTAATGACTTTGATCGAGGTTGTGCAAACATATGATTAAGAAAATTAATGAGGGTTTAGAAGCAAGTGGCAAATGTAGGAGGATGTTACATTAATCTTGATTAAATTGTGCACATCCTAATCATGAATTAATTAAATTAATCTAGATTAGAAGAGGGTTATGGAGGATGTGACAAGGTGAGAGAAAAATGAGGAATTTAAAATTGGTTTAAAAAACCAAATGACTAAATCAAATAAAATTGACATGTTTATTTAAATTAGAGAGGAAAAAGAGGGGTAAGGTAAAGTATTTAATTATTTGATCAAATACTTTAGGAACTTTAGGCAAAAAATGAAATATTAATTAAATCAATTGTTTAATTAATATTAATGGAATAGATGAATAAAGTGGACAAATTTGACCATATGGAAGTGGCCAAATTTAGATTTCTATAGTATTATATATCTTCCTCTCTAGATATTTACTCTTGTTCTATTGAGATCGCTTCTTCTCTTAAACTCTCAACCTTTTAGGACTCTTATTTTCCTTGAAGATTCTTGAGGTTCATTATGTAGTTTTTCTTGTTGAGGAATATAATAGATCATTATTTGCAGATCTCTTGTGTGGAAGTTGTCTTTGTTCATTGTTTGATCCTATGGCTCATGATTTTCACTATTCTAACAAGGTATCAAACCATGGATTTAGTGAACCCCTTCTTGATTTATGAGGTTTTTTCTTCAACAAGGACTACAAACATCACATCTAGATTCTCTGTTACTTTTTTGTAATTTTTAGAGGTGGATAATTTTTAGGTGTATTTTGGCATGAAAAGTACCTCACCATTGGATTCAAGAGGTTGATTTGACAAATTTTGACTATAAATTCACCTATATTACCCATTGGAAGCTTTTGGGGAAATGATATTTTGCACAAGGGCTCATACAACCCCTATACAACCCTATGCACACAATCGGAGAAAAAAGTGCAAAAAAAGGGTAAGCATTACTTTTTTCAATTCCTTTATTTAAAAATTTCAAATATATATATATATATATATCTTAAAAAGTTGAGGTCCATTTTTTTGAGCCATGCTATTTTTTATTAGGTAGCCTTTTTGGGGGGGCTATCCATGTGTATCCACCTTTGTAGGCATGCAACCCCCTACCGGCCATTAGTAGTAGGTCCATTCCCATCATGGAAGCAATATATATCATTGACTAGCAGGTTTCAAACTATCGATGGCACACAAAAAAAAATATTGATAGTAAGTCAATTTTTTTCCAATGCATGTAGAGTTTTTTAGCTCGTTTCCTAGAAAATGATGATTTTTTCTAATGAATGAAAGAATCTCCAACAGTATATTTCATTGATTGCTCTTTTCCATGGGGATAGTATTTTTTTCTGGTAGGAGGGAATATTCCTAGAATATTCTGTTGATGTCAATGGTATAGTCATTGGATATGGCCCCTTCAAACCCTCTTTGTGCCCTAAAGGGAGTGTTTTTCTTTTGGCTCTAACTTGGATGTACGATATAAGATTTTGGTGAAAAAGATATAATCAAAAAGTTGATTTTTCCAACTTTTCAATGGTGTGTATCTCATCACCTTTTTTCTATGACTAGTGCATTCTATAGCTTGTTAAAGTCAAAGGTTTTGTTTTCAATCTCGAGCTCATAAATTTTGACCTGTTTCTCTAACTTTTGTAATTCTAGTGATGTTGGGATGGTCTCTTAGAGATCTTCATATAAATCCATACACTTTCTCCAAATTACTCTCTAAATATATTTTATTCATATTTTTGTGTTTTTGCACTTTGGTGAATTACTTAACAATCATAGCTCTTGGGAACATTTTATCATGGGATGACTCATTTTTTGGTTGTTCTACATGTATTTCTAGTATTCTATCCTATTTGGTCATTGTAGACATCATTTTCATGCACATTCTCTTTTGTAGACGCACTAATATATGGTGCCATTTTGGTGTATACATTTTCGGAATTTTGCACATCCTGTTGCACCTTTTATACTTGCACTATGATATAAAATGCCATGGGGGGTTGGTGTTTTCCTTTGGTTTTTCATCACACCTTTTTCAAGTGAGCGTCCCTTCCATGACAATAGTGAATCTTGGTGATTCTTGTCTCATGTGTGTGTGCATTAGTTTGCACACCCCTTTATTTGTAGGTTGTTTCTCCTACATGCACTTCTTTGTTTAACATAGTTTTAGTGTACCTATCTTGGCTCTCCCTTTTTAGTATTATGGGGGGGGGGTTTCTTCTATTGGTGCCAATGCTTCCTTATTTTTATGTCTGAGTGATCTATGTATCTAGTTCTTCTTCCTATGTACTTTTAAATGCAACATACATCAGTGGTTGGTTACATGCATTTTGGTGAGAAGGATCATTTACTATATGGACACTCTTCCATTCCTATTTCTAGAGGTTCTTTATTTTACCACTATATAAATCATCATTCTACAATAGTCTACAACTTCTTCATGCTTCGGTGATGTTCTTTATGCTCCTCTTCTCTTTGCAGCATTGTTTTGGAGGCTTTTCAGTCCTTCATTCACCTTTCTCTCTTTCAGAGGGGAGCTCCCACAAAGTTGGTTTACAATTTCTAGGAGATTTTGATTTTTGTTTAAATCACATATTTTTATAAAATATAATGATTTAAGCCTTAAAAATTTCCATTTAAAATGTTTCAATTGAAGAGGGTTTTATCAAACTACCTTAGATCGAACCCCCTTGGATAGAACTCGGCTAGTTTTAAACCATACCTATAATGAAGTCTCCTTTACACCTATCAAAATGTTGATAAAAACCACTTTTGATTTACCTTTTGGGGGATCAAATAAATTAATTTAAATTTTATTTTTTGTAAGTATGTAGTTCTTATTATAAGCTTTCCAAAAAGTATAATTTTAAATAAATTTAATTTTATTATTATTATTTATTTTTTTTCTTGTGAATGTAGATTTTTCACTAAAAGTCAAGCTCTCTTTCTACACATGTGGAAAAATAGAAGACTATCAAAAAAAAAAATTTGATACATACAAAAAAAGTTATGTGTTATATAGTTTGCCTATGTCTGAATTGTAATTGGTTTCACATTAAAACTTGATTAAGAAAAGAATATTCAATAAAACACTATGAAACCAATTGGAGCACTAGATATTGTAGTTACAAATCTAAATTTGAAAAATTGGAATTTTATCCTTCATGGAAAAAAATTATGTGTTATATGGTGAGTTGCTCCTTAAAAATGGTGTTTACTAAAAAAAAACTAGTTTTCGAAGGAGATAGAAAAAAAGTGCATATTGATTCTAAAAATTTAGAAAAAAATATATTTAAAATCTAAAGAAAAAATGTCACAAATAACTAGTTTGCATCATCTTCAAATTCCTTAGAGTTTAGCCGCTATAGGTGCCCAAAAGTGAAGATTTAGTTAGAAAAAAATAGATTAGTGTCCAATTTGGCCAAAAATTGTAAACCAGTATTGTGGGATCACCCAGAGAGGAGCTTTTCCTATGAGGTTTTATCTTTTTCTCTAATTGTGAGAGATATTTTGTTTATACATGGGTACCTCACTAGGCCTTGTTTTTCAAGACCCGTGATCTTGCATTATCTTTTTAGTGTTTTTATCTAGTCCCTAAGTTCATCTTAAGGTGGGTACCTTCTCATCATGGATCATGATCCACAAAATCCTTGACTTATCTTGGAGAGTAATGGTCACCTCTTTAGTAGGAAATAGGAAGGATATCCACTCACTATGCCACTACTCAAACAATGTCATTGTCATCCCCAAATAGCTTGAATCTTGAGAATATAGGTAATGTAGTACAATCCCACAACACCTAAGAATGCATGCTCATCATTAGTGAGTTTCCACCTCAACATAATCACCTCTTAATACCTCTCCTAAGATATTAGTGGCTCTCAATCATCTTGCATCCATTATCCATATTTTAGAAATTAGACTAACTGACAACTTTATATCAAAAAACCTAACTACATGGTTTTTCATTGATTAATGCATTATTTTTTCAATTACACCATTTGGCTAATCAATTGTGATCTAGCTAGCAATTGTACCATTTTTTGCATCAATTGTACAACCACAAACACTTTTAATGTTTTTGGCATCAAATGTGTAACCCTAAGTCATTTGCATAATTTTTACATCATTTGCACCACATGATTCAATTATACAAGTCCAAGTCAATTTTACAATCCTACAACAATTGTACAATTGTATGGAAATTACACAAAAACCATGCTTCAATTTCACCATAACACATCAAATACACTTATCTGAAAGACTTAAATGGCACCAAAAATATCCTACTGTGCAATTAAAAAACCCCAATTCTACACCTAATAAATGTTATCAAATACAAATATCATAAAGCGATAATTTGTTAAATACCTCCACTAGTGTGTCACCTCATCATCCATGGGTTCTAACTCTTTCTAGGCAATGATATCCTACTAGGATGCTCGCCATCATCTCAACATCTTCACTCTCAAGGACTCTAGAGTTCTACAAATCCCAAAAAGCTAAGAGTGCAAATGACGAGAATTGACCACCCATTTTTTTTCAACCCCTCCCCTCCACCCAACATTCATCCTAAGTTCTTTAGTGCTACCACATGAATTTCCTTTTTCACCTATTTTCCCATTTTCTTCACACTTGTCAACTTGATCACACCTTTTCCCAAGTTTGACCCAAAAAAATAAATTGTCAAACTCCCAAGGGGGCATCCTACCTCCATTTCTTCATTCATTGGGGGAAAATAGGGAATGCCATTACAAAATCCTTCATTCTTTGAAACAATGCTATAAAAATTTATTATCTCAAAGAGGGGAAAAATATAGAGACCTAATTTGACTAACTTGTTTCTTCCAAAATATCATATTTTTCCATCATCATGTCTTATCAATTCATAATCTAATTTTAATTAAATAATTACATTATTTATTAAATTAACGTTATTTCTTCTTCATCTTGGATAATTAAATAATTCTTAATTAATTAATTAAATTATCTAAATTTTTTCTTTCTCTAAATCATAATAATTGATTATTTATTTATAATTATTTAATTAAACTAATTGTTCTTCCCAATATTTTCTTCTTCTAAAATAAATAAAAATATTATTTTATTTATTTTTCCCTTTGCACATGAATTAGGTAATTCATTTATTTAATTATCTTATTAATTATCCAGGCATTTCCACCTAGTCAATAAACATCCATTGATTTTGAGTTCACTTTCCAATCAATTCAATCTTATATCTAATCTATTTAGTCTCAATAATAGTCACTAGCACTTATCAATCAATTCTCTTGACTAATTTATATGATCAATTAGCTCAAATCATGCAATTGATGAACTCCTCGTCACTCTCAATCAATTCCTCTCAAACATTCTCATCCATTGATATTTTCAGTCTTTCTTCCAATCTAAATCATTGATCGATATCACATGAAATTTATAAATTATAAAAACCAAGATCGTGGAGTAGAAAAACAAGCATGAGATTGCAAATGAAATCAACTTATATAATTAGACAGTCAGGGGTCTCCTTATAAAGGAGAAATATCCAAGTAGGAGGTGTTGAGGTGTTTCAACACCTCGCCAATCTATAAACTAGCTCAACAAAACATCAACCTGCATAGTAAATGCCTAAGTAGGCTTAGATCAACTTATGTGTATGCAAGCATTAATGTATCCACTGACATAAATGTAACCACCATTCATCCATTATATATATATATATATATATATATATATATATATATATATATATATATATATATATATATATATATATATTGGCAATAAATCTATGCACATATCATTAAAGTGATTGGTGCTAAAAATCTATGAGCAACTTCTATAAACACCATTTTTCAAGGTGCAATTGAAGAGTAATGGAGCTAACTAATGTTATCATGCATGTTTTCCTCATTTGATTATTTAATTTCCTTTTACTTCATTGAGATTTTTGAATTGATTGTGATGGTTTATTTTCTTTTGTTGTTCATTATTCATCGTGATTTTTATGATCCATAGTTACAAGTTTATCTTGTAATTTTTTGTTAGAATTGGGTTCTCCATTTTGATTAATGGTTAAGAAAATTTGAAGCTTTTTTAGTTTGTTTCATAGCAATAACTTTTTCCTTAGAATTAAATCTTGGTAATTTTAAACATATGTATATAGATCGAAGTCCTTTCTCTATAGTGTAGTTAAAGCCTACATTTTTAATGTCATAGTGGCATTGTCTAACCACAAACTCGCATTGAATTAATTGCTTATAAAGTGTGAATAATGCTTTTATTTCATCTTCCTCTTCTTTTCACCATACATTTTACTCTCAAAATCACAATATTAGGATCTAAAAATAATTAGATAGGATAACCTTTACATAATCAAACTGTCATACATTAATGATAAGGTTACAATTATTTCTATTATTAAATATTCTCATCAATAGAAAGCTTCCTAGAATGGTGTTTAGAATATCCCTAATGCCTTCCTAGGAATCCACAAATTGTTCAATAAGAATAGGACCTTAAAAGCTTACTTATCATTTTTATTTTAAGCCCACGTGAGAGATTTAATAATAATCTCAAAAATAGTTCTTTTAGACAACCCCATTTTAGTTTTTAATAATGATTGAGATGTGATTTTTTAGAAAATATTAAAACTTAATAATATAGTTTTCATAATATATAAGGGCTATAGATAGTAGTGGATATAGACAACCTCCAACAATTTAAAATAAATAAAATAAAATGATTCATATTTGAAAAAAGTTTACACATTCAAATATTTTAAGATTTCATATAGTTTTCATTGGTATCTTTTATTGATTTTGGTACAAAGAAGATTTGAATTTTTAGAATTTTAGATGTTTTTTTTAATTGTATATATTTGACACACAATTCAAATGAATTTTAGTTGACACAACTATAATAAAACATAAAAATTTAATCAATATATCATCTAAAATAACTTAAACTTTTATTAACTCATTTATATAAATTCTTATTTTTAATAGAATTGTAACTTTAAAGATTAAATTTAGACTTCACAAAAAAATAGTGCATTCATAAAAGATTACACATGCCCTATCTGGCCAAAAGATTCCATAATATGTCCTTATGCCCAACATAAAGGAGAATATCGAACAATGCGTGCATATGAAGGAAAGTTAAATAGTACCATGGGAAGTTTCGTCTCTATGAAGAAATTGAGTATATACCACAAATTACAAAGTACGGACAAGACACGGGACAGGATATAGTGGTAAGCGTGACAAGGGAGCCCAAAAAGTTATTACTAGTACAAAATAGGCACATGGTTTAATAGCATCATAACATATGACTTCAGCAAAATGTGGGGAGTAGAAGAATTGACCACCAATTGTAGAGGGCAGCCATTGATTAGAGATGTGTTTTTTACAAGGCATTTCATTATGAGTTTAATGATATATAGGAAAAATATAAAGATTTAGAATGGATGGTATTTCTAATTAAGAAAAATATTATTTTGAACATTTTTTATGAATAAGAAATTCATTAAATTTTGCACTTACATTTCTTACATAGAACATGTTAACATCATTACGACTTTCAATAATATATCAATTTAATAAGTATTTCAAATTTTAATGATAATAAGTTTCCATAATTCATATCATAAATCTGTATAATATCTTTTGGATTTGATTGTGTTCAAAGTTTTGATGCTAAAAACTTTGAACACAATCAAATCCAGAAGATATTATACAGATTTCAAATTTGTCATGTTTTCTAGATTCTTTGGCTATAGAATTCAATATTAAAACCAATTAGTTCATTCCATAGGAACTACTCTTTACTCATCAAGTTCAATTAGTTGGTCCATTCAACCAGCCATGACAACTTCTTCCTAATCATCAATTAGTTGAATCATTTTATGAATTGGAAATTTTTAATTCAATGGAAAGACAACATTTAATCCATATATTTCTTTCATTTTATATTGCTCAATCACTTTTGGCATAAAATTTTTGTTTCTTTGTTCTTAATTATGGTCCTCGAAGGAAAACTCCACTTAGGATTGCAAGGGAGCCATTGGGACAATATCCCATTGTCAATTTCATGAGATTGAGGAATCCTAATTTATATTAGGATTTTCTCAAATAGAAGAATGTTAAAGGGAAATGGATAGTAAACTCTATTAATTATAACTCTAGACATTTTATAGACCCTATTCATGTTGATGATTCTTGGGATGATTCTAATTATGACATTAAGTTTGAATTGGAGATAGGTGTTTCTATTTCTAGGAAAAATATTTATGAGCTTTGAGACAATAGGAATATGATAGGTAGTAGTAAAGAAACAAGGTGTAGGATGGATAAGAAGAGGAAGAGGATGTATTCTCGTATCTAATTCACCCAAACCCTATTGATTGTGAAGAAAGGTCTTGAGAACATAGATGTTGGTGTAATGTTCCATTCCAAATATATTTTAATTTGATGGAATTTAGATCATTTCTAATATTTCTAATGAGAGCTAACCTAAGTAGATAAGAACTATTGGATGATGTGGATGTGTTGTTGATATGTGGTCGTCATTGATGGCAACACGTGATGTGAAAAAAACCATCAACCCAACAAATTGACTTCTTCTCTCAACTGAACTTCTCTCCACAAGGATTTTTCACATTACACTTCTCCCCTTTTGACATCAATGGAAAAGGTAACAATGACCTTTCCATGCACATGCTATTAACCACACTCACCAAAGCTTCAATAGCCCTAATATTACTTTCAACATCTTTGATCTCATTAGCAGTAGAGGGGCCATTCTAAGGAATAGTATGTGGATCTCTTGTGATCTTCCAGAAGGCTTCACCAATACACCTTAAGTAACATTACATCCTAATCTTCCACAGTGAATAGTTAGTGCCATAAAATCTAGGATTGTCCTCCTTGAATGTTGCCATCCCGGATCACCAAAGCTTTTCCATGCAAAAAATCTTGGTGTTCTTTGTCTCCTTGATGTGTTAATCGCTTGTGGTTAATTGTTTATTCATCAAATTTGAGATTAAGGTGAAGTTAAGGTAGAAAAGTTCATTTTTTTGTGAAAATTGATTCACGCCCCCCTCCCTCTCAGTTTTCTGTCCTTATTTTTCCAACAAGAACTACATTATTTAATATTTATTTTGGTGTCACAATAATTTAAATTTTGCGAGATCAATCCACCAAATATTAAATAATTCAAATTTTATCTCAAGGGGGCATTGATATTCTCAAGGGGCCATTTGTAACTCCTAACAACTAATTTAATATATTTCTTAGTCATGAGAGAAAATTTTCTATGGAAAATTTTTAATGCAGGGAGTTATTAAATAATTTTAGCTTGTAGTTATGAGAGTGCAAATGAAGGAAATTAATATATTTTAATTCCCCAAGAAGAAGGCTTTGAATTTTGGGTGTCAAGTTTGTTGGAGTCATATATTTTTCTATAGTTTTCATTGTGTTGATTATCTCATATTTTTCATATGAAAACTCTATCAAATTTGTCAGCAATTGTGTTCAAACAAATTCTTCTATGGATGAAAATATGTAGGACATTGTAATGAGTGGATGAGAATCCATTAGTTGTTAGAACTAGAGGATGGAATCCTCTTGGTTCAAGCCCATAATCTTATCAAGAGGTTGCATTAGAGTTGATTGGAATGCTTTACACATATTTTGGTTAGTTTGTGTTGGAAGTTTGTTTGTCATTGAGGAGATTGTTGAGAGTATGGTATATGGTGTTGTTATGGTGTTGTCATTGATGTCAACCCATTGTATAGATGCAAAAGAGTTGGTCTGGAGAAGACCAAGTGGTTTGGATAAATTTATAAGTCTCAAGTGTAATTTTAGTGTTTTAGTGAACTCGTTTTGTGGTTCGCACTACTCCAATATGCAAAATTTTATCATGTGGTTTTTAAGTGTTCATTGTGCATGTTGAAAGTGTTTAGATCCATAGTTTCATGGTTGTTTGTATTCCATATTTGAAGATATTGTTGATAGAGTATCAAATAAGTTGTGATAGAGTTAGTAGTGTAAAGTGTATGTTGGAATGCTCCACATTCCACCATGGATGAATATTATGTTATGTGGATTTGTGCAAGTGTTTACAGATGTCAGAGGTGTGTACATTCCAAGGGGAAAGTGTTTTTGTGGTCCACATGTCAAGGTGTGGATGAACAGTTGGTTCATTCAGATATTACTTCACCAGATTTGCTATCTAGTGCCGACCAAAGTATTTTGGGGTTGTGTGAAGTTGAGATGAGGAAGGAGCATATTTATGGGAGAAATTATAAGTCATTCTAACCTATTTTAATGTGTTACATATTTTTATTATATTTGCAAGGTATGTGTGTTAGTATTTTGAGCCAACAAGTTATGGTGTTGTACATTTTATCTAATTAGGATGACCTAATTGATGTTGAAAGTGTTTGGGGATGTTGTGCATATAAATATAAGGTCAAATCAGTATTAGATGTATGAGATATAAATAAAAAATGAGTGTGATGTGAATGTGATGTGAAATACAAAGAGGTTGATAAGTG
>VDFB02179234.1:30727367-30828616 GCA_007258455.2 Sequoia sempervirens | reverse complement strand
AACGACCTAACTTAAATGCCCTTGGACAATCGGGGTAATAACCCCAAAAAAGGCTTCTAAAGGACGTTTGAACTGGAAAAAGATGATGAAGGATTCGAATCCAAAGGTGTCCTAAAGTAAAGGCTTCTATATGATGAGAGGGTGATGTCTTAATGAACTTTTGAAAGTGCAAATGTTTAGATCACAACAAATGGACGGACGTTCAGAATGGTTAAATGGGGGTTTAGAATGACTAAACGGAGGTTTGGAATGATCAAACGGAGGTTCAAAATGATTAAATCAAGGTTTGGAATGATCAAACGAAGGCTTTGAAATGGAAAAAAAAAGGTTTGGAATGATTAAAAAAAGGTTCAAAAGTTTGGAATGATCAAATGAAGGCTCAAAATGGCTAAACAGAGTGAAATTTACTGTTCAGGGGGGAAAGTTCGCCCCTCTGCAGTAAACTGGAGGGCAATTCCACCTCATTGTAGAGCAGGTCAGGGTAGGTCCGCCCCACTGTGGGGCAAGTCAGGGAAAGTCCACGCCACTATCAAAAACATGGACTTGGTTTGGATGGAAATGACTATGGAAAGGAATTAAAATGACAACAATGAGGCTGACTTGTCAAAAAATTTACTGGTTTCTCACAAGAAGACACCTCAAACAAGCACAATCCTATGATTAGTGTTAAGGGTATGGCCAACAAAGGTCTTAATCTAGGATTCACAAGGTTTCTAGGGAGTCCTTGATATACTCTTGGTACATGAGTCACAACCGTGAACACTAGTCTATCACAAGTGTGAGTCAGGAACCCCAACGAGATATTGAAAGGCTCAAACCAGCTCTTCACATCTATTTAGGTATCACCCTAGCTTCGATTCTTTTCTAGACATGACGTGACTAGATTGAGGTACAACTTTCACTCTCCCCCCTTTCTATACCCCACTGGTATGTGTGGTTGGAATTTTCCCTTGGGGTGATGAAATCCACAAGCAGGTCCCACTAAGAAGAAGGCACTAATCGTTTCCAGCTACTCCCCAAGCTCATATGAAGTGCAAGGGGAAAGCAAAAACAAATTAATACCCCCTTGGGTGACACAAAAATAGACACAGCAAGTAGTAAATTTTACTTCCCCCTAGTTAACTATGTTCCTAGATTAATGAAAACAACAAGGAAAGCTTTTAAAATATGAACACAAAGATGACCCTGCAAGCAAATGTTAGTTGTTTTAACCATCGTTCTTTGTCAATTAAAATAATATGCTATAAAATGTTAGCAAAAAATACAAATATCCTTGCAACAGACAATGGGTGATCCCACAATAGTGGTTTACAATTTTTGGCCAAACTGGACACTGAAATTATTATTTTTAACTAAATATTCATATTTGGGCACCTATAGCAGCTAAACCGTGAAGAATTTGAAGATGATGCAAACTAGAGTCTCATCACATTTTCTTTGTAGATTCTAAAAATATTTTTTTCAAAATTTTTGGAATCAAATTGCACTTCCATCTCCCACAAAACTAATTTCTTAAAAACATTTTAAAAGTGACGAGCATTAATCGTATAACGATAAATTTTTTTCCAAAGCGAAGGATAAAATTCTAATTATTTTGAATCTCTTAGATCTCAGAATCCTGATATCTAGTGCTTCCACTTGTTAGATGCTTTTTATTGAATATTTTTTCTTTTAATCAAGTTTCGGTCAAACTCAATTACACATAATTCAAAACATAGCTGACTCCAGAGATAACACATAAATTTTGTGTATTGAAATTCATTTTTTCTTTTGTTGGACCAAGCAAGGACTTCAATATTCCGGGTGCACTCATATTTTCTTTAATTTTCTTTTTGATAATTTTCTATTTTTCCATTACGTAATTAAAGTTCATTTCGATGAAAAAAAAACCTATTTTAACAAAAACTAAAACAAATACATAATAAAACCAAAAACATATTAAAATTATATTCATTGATAGACTACTCCTAAGGACTAACTGATTCTAGTTGGGTTTGTGAAGATTCATCAATTTTCATCCCCAACCCGAAATTCCATGGCAAAATTTGTGGTTTTTGTTCCTGGGGATGAGGAATAAGGGGTTCTAGCTGACTCCCCTTAGAGTTCGCTTCAAACCGTGGTTCATTCAACTTAGTTCATCTCCGAACCCTTTTATAAGGGCTTTGTTGGCATTTTCGCAGAAAGATAAAAAAGGGTTCCTCGGGCCTCGAATCCAAGTTCTAGCGGTAACTCTAATGGTTCGGGTCACGAATCCAATAGGTTTGTAAAATTTAACCTCTAAAATCAATTTTTTTCCATGCATTCATTTTCTGTGAGTTTTCCTTCCTCACTTCAATTGTAAACCACTATTGTGGCTTCACTTCGAGTTTGAAAACAACAAAAAATTGAAGCAAAAACAAAGCTAAAACGACCGTTTTACCTCCCAAAATGTTTTATTTTTGGGGAAATCCGCCCCTTTGTAGCAATTCTGGAGGGAAAATTTGCCCCTATATGAAAAAGTGTTAGAAAACAAAATCCAAGCAAGGGAAAGTCTTCCCCTCTGTGACAAAGTGTCAGAAAACATATTTAAAATAGGGAAAATCTGCCCCTCTATGAACACCTGTGAGAAAATTGATTTAGAATAGGGAAAATCTGCCTCGCTGCGAACACATGTCAGCAAACAGAGTTAGAATAGGGAAAATCCACCCCATTGCAAACACCTATTAGAAAACAGAGTTAGACTATGGAAAATTCACCCCGCTACAAACACCTATTAGAAAATAGAGTTAGACTAGGGAAAATCCACCCCATTGCAGTTAAAAAGTCAGAAAACAGAACGAGATTGGGGCAAATCCACCTTGCTGTAGTTAGAAAGCCAGAAAACATAATGGAACTAGGGAAAACCTGCCTTGTTGGGGTCAAAAAGCTAGAGAACAGAATGGGACTACGGAAAATTTGCCCCATTGTGATCAGAAAGCCAGGAAATAGAACAGGACTAGGGAAAATTTGCCCCGCTATGGTTAGAAAGCCAAAAAATAGAACGAGACTGAGGAAAATCAGCCCAAATGCAGTCAAAAAGCTAGAAAACATAACAAGACTGGGGAAAATCTGCCCCGTTTTAGCACACTAGAGGGAAAGTTTGCCCCTCTGCAGTAAACTGGAGGGAAAGTTTGCCTTTCTACGACCTGAACCTGCAACAAACTTAACAACAACAAACGTAAAATGCAGGAACCCATCTGTGGGTCCCACCGGGCATGCCAGAAATGTGATCCTAAATGTTTATCCTATTCTAAATATGCAAAACAACTATTATGCAATAACGAAAAATACAAAAGACACTTCAAAGATTAGCCCAAGGAATTGATAACACAAAGAAATAAGATAAAAAGATAACAAGTGATTATACCTTCTTTATGTTGTTGAAATACCTTGGTTGGCCCTTGATTTTTGAATGCCTGTGTGCTTCTTGGATGGCTATGGACATGGCTAAATGCAAGTTGAAAAATGTGATGAATGTAAATGCTAGAGACTAAGTGGCTCAAATTATGCTTAAAAATTGAGTGGGAAATTTGGTGGCATAAGGGTGCAAATGGCTAAGTGTTCTAAATGCATTAAAAGAGGGGTTATTTATAGAGGAATTTGAATTCTCTAGATAATTCAATGGTTGAGATTTATCCAACAAGGCCAAGATGAAGGGCTATGGTGAGTTGAGGACTCACAAGCCCTCACATCTTGACATGTGGAATATGAAGTGGCTAAGGATGTGATGATGTGTAGGTGAGGTGGAAGGAGAGTAGATGATGTGGAGGCAAGACAAGTATCTTGCAAGTACCTTGGGGGATGAGAAGATTTCTTCAAAAAGAAACTTCTTGTCCCCAAGTGAGATTGAAAGAGACATTTGAGGTATTTTAGAATTCCTCAAAAATATCTATGGGAAAAGAGAAAGTAGTTGGAGAAATAAATGTGAATTAAAAATTCACATGCTTGGGAGAATCTAGTGCTTAAGAGGAGGTTTCCAAAAAGTTGGGATTTTGACACATGTGGGTGATGTGAGAGGTCAAAAGGTTCTAGAAGTTGCATGGGGATAAGGTAAGTCTTGAAAGATAAAATGTGAATTAAAAATTCACATGGGGAAGAGAGGAACCTAGGGTGAATAAAATGTGAATTAAAAATTCACATGGGAAAGAGAGTCAATTCCAAATATAGGATATGAAAAGGTTGACTAAAAAGGCATGCTAAATGTGGCTAATGACTTTGATCGAGGTTGTGCAAACATATGATTAAGAAAATTAATGAGGGTTTAGAAGCAAGTGGCAAATGTAGGAGGATGTTACATTAATCTTGATTAAATTGTGCACATCCTAATCATGAATTAATTAAATTAATCTAGATTAGAAGAGGGTTATGGAGGATGTGACAAGGTGAGAGAAAAATGAGGAATTTAAAATTGGTTTAAAAAACCAAATGACTAAATCAAATAAAATTGACATGTTTATTTAAATTAGAGAGGAAAAAGAGGGGTAAGGTAAAGTATTTAATTATTTGATCAAATACTTTAGGAACTTTAGGCAAAAAATGAAATATTAATTAAATCAATTGTTTAATTAATATTAATGGAATAGATGAATAAAGTGGACAAATTTGACCATATGGAAGTGGCCAAATTTAGATTTCTATAGTATTATATATCTTCCTCTCTAGATATTTACTCTTGTTCTATTGAGATCGCTTCTTCTCTTAAACTCTCAACCTTTTAGGACTCTTATTTTCCTTGAAGATTCTTGAGGTTCATTATGTAGTTTTTCTTGTTGAGGAATATAATAGATCATTATTTGCAGATCTCTTGTGTGGAAGTTGTCTTTGTTCATTGTTTGATCCTATGGCTCATGATTTTCACTATTCTAACAAGGTATCAAACCATGGATTTAGTGAACCCCTTCTTGATTTATGAGGTTTTTTCTTCAACAAGGACTACAAACATCACATCTAGATTCTCTGTTACTTTTTTGTAATTTTTAGAGGTGGATAATTTTTAGGTGTATTTTGGCATGAAAAGTACCTCACCATTGGATTCAAGAGGTTGATTTGACAAATTTTGACTATAAATTCACCTATATTACCCATTGGAAGCTTTTGGGGAAATGATATTTTGCACAAGGGCTCATACAACCCCTATACAACCCTATGCACACAATCGGAGAAAAAAGTGCAAAAAAAGGGTAAGCATTACTTTTTTCAATTCCTTTATTTAAAAATTTCAAATATATATATATATATATATCTTAAAAAGTTGAGGTCCATTTTTTTGAGCCATGCTATTTTTTATTAGGTAGCCTTTTTGGGGGGGCTATCCATGTGTATCCACCTTTGTAGGCATGCAACCCCCTACCGGCCATTAGTAGTAGGTCCATTCCCATCATGGAAGCAATATATATCATTGACTAGCAGGTTTCAAACTATCGATGGCACACAAAAAAAAATATTGATAGTAAGTCAATTTTTTTCCAATGCATGTAGAGTTTTTTAGCTCGTTTCCTAGAAAATGATGATTTTTTCTAATGAATGAAAGAATCTCCAACAGTATATTTCATTGATTGCTCTTTTCCATGGGGATAGTATTTTTTTCTGGTAGGAGGGAATATTCCTAGAATATTCTGTTGATGTCAATGGTATAGTCATTGGATATGGCCCCTTCAAACCCTCTTTGTGCCCTAAAGGGAGTGTTTTTCTTTTGGCTCTAACTTGGATGTACGATATAAGATTTTGGTGAAAAAGATATAATCAAAAAGTTGATTTTTCCAACTTTTCAATGGTGTGTATCTCATCACCTTTTTTCTATGACTAGTGCATTCTATAGCTTGTTAAAGTCAAAGGTTTTGTTTTCAATCTCGAGCTCATAAATTTTGACCTGTTTCTCTAACTTTTGTAATTCTAGTGATGTTGGGATGGTCTCTTAGAGATCTTCATATAAATCCATACACTTTCTCCAAATTACTCTCTAAATATATTTTATTCATATTTTTGTGTTTTTGCACTTTGGTGAATTACTTAACAATCATAGCTCTTGGGAACATTTTATCATGGGATGACTCATTTTTTGGTTGTTCTACATGTATTTCTAGTATTCTATCCTATTTGGTCATTGTAGACATCATTTTCATGCACATTCTCTTTTGTAGACGCACTAATATATGGTGCCATTTTGGTGTATACATTTTCGGAATTTTGCACATCCTGTTGCACCTTTTATACTTGCACTATGATATAAAATGCCATGGGGGGTTGGTGTTTTCCTTTGGTTTTTCATCACACCTTTTTCAAGTGAGCGTCCCTTCCATGACAATAGTGAATCTTGGTGATTCTTGTCTCATGTGTGTGTGCATTAGTTTGCACACCCCTTTATTTGTAGGTTGTTTCTCCTACATGCACTTCTTTGTTTAACATAGTTTTAGTGTACCTATCTTGGCTCTCCCTTTTTAGTATTATGGGGGGGGGGTTTCTTCTATTGGTGCCAATGCTTCCTTATTTTTATGTCTGAGTGATCTATGTATCTAGTTCTTCTTCCTATGTACTTTTAAATGCAACATACATCAGTGGTTGGTTACATGCATTTTGGTGAGAAGGATCATTTACTATATGGACACTCTTCCATTCCTATTTCTAGAGGTTCTTTATTTTACCACTATATAAATCATCATTCTACAATAGTCTACAACTTCTTCATGCTTCGGTGATGTTCTTTATGCTCCTCTTCTCTTTGCAGCATTGTTTTGGAGGCTTTTCAGTCCTTCATTCACCTTTCTCTCTTTCAGAGGGGAGCTCCCACAAAGTTGGTTTACAATTTCTAGGAGATTTTGATTTTTGTTTAAATCACATATTTTTATAAAATATAATGATTTAAGCCTTAAAAATTTCCATTTAAAATGTTTCAATTGAAGAGGGTTTTATCAAACTACCTTAGATCGAACCCCCTTGGATAGAACTCGGCTAGTTTTAAACCATACCTATAATGAAGTCTCCTTTACACCTATCAAAATGTTGATAAAAACCACTTTTGATTTACCTTTTGGGGGATCAAATAAATTAATTTAAATTTTATTTTTTGTAAGTATGTAGTTCTTATTATAAGCTTTCCAAAAAGTATAATTTTAAATAAATTTAATTTTATTATTATTATTTATTTTTTTTCTTGTGAATGTAGATTTTTCACTAAAAGTCAAGCTCTCTTTCTACACATGTGGAAAAATAGAAGACTATCAAAAAAAAAAATTTGATACATACAAAAAAAGTTATGTGTTATATAGTTTGCCTATGTCTGAATTGTAATTGGTTTCACATTAAAACTTGATTAAGAAAAGAATATTCAATAAAACACTATGAAACCAATTGGAGCACTAGATATTGTAGTTACAAATCTAAATTTGAAAAATTGGAATTTTATCCTTCATGGAAAAAAATTATGTGTTATATGGTGAGTTGCTCCTTAAAAATGGTGTTTACTAAAAAAAAACTAGTTTTCGAAGGAGATAGAAAAAAAGTGCATATTGATTCTAAAAATTTAGAAAAAAATATATTTAAAATCTAAAGAAAAAATGTCACAAATAACTAGTTTGCATCATCTTCAAATTCCTTAGAGTTTAGCCGCTATAGGTGCCCAAAAGTGAAGATTTAGTTAGAAAAAAATAGATTAGTGTCCAATTTGGCCAAAAATTGTAAACCAGTATTGTGGGATCACCCAGAGAGGAGCTTTTCCTATGAGGTTTTATCTTTTTCTCTAATTGTGAGAGATATTTTGTTTATACATGGGTACCTCACTAGGCCTTGTTTTTCAAGACCCGTGATCTTGCATTATCTTTTTAGTGTTTTTATCTAGTCCCTAAGTTCATCTTAAGGTGGGTACCTTCTCATCATGGATCATGATCCACAAAATCCTTGACTTATCTTGGAGAGTAATGGTCACCTCTTTAGTAGGAAATAGGAAGGATATCCACTCACTATGCCACTACTCAAACAATGTCATTGTCATCCCCAAATAGCTTGAATCTTGAGAATATAGGTAATGTAGTACAATCCCACAACACCTAAGAATGCATGCTCATCATTAGTGAGTTTCCACCTCAACATAATCACCTCTTAATACCTCTCCTAAGATATTAGTGGCTCTCAATCATCTTGCATCCATTATCCATATTTTAGAAATTAGACTAACTGACAACTTTATATCAAAAAACCTAACTACATGGTTTTTCATTGATTAATGCATTATTTTTTCAATTACACCATTTGGCTAATCAATTGTGATCTAGCTAGCAATTGTACCATTTTTTGCATCAATTGTACAACCACAAACACTTTTAATGTTTTTGGCATCAAATGTGTAACCCTAAGTCATTTGCATAATTTTTACATCATTTGCACCACATGATTCAATTATACAAGTCCAAGTCAATTTTACAATCCTACAACAATTGTACAATTGTATGGAAATTACACAAAAACCATGCTTCAATTTCACCATAACACATCAAATACACTTATCTGAAAGACTTAAATGGCACCAAAAATATCCTACTGTGCAATTAAAAAACCCCAATTCTACACCTAATAAATGTTATCAAATACAAATATCATAAAGCGATAATTTGTTAAATACCTCCACTAGTGTGTCACCTCATCATCCATGGGTTCTAACTCTTTCTAGGCAATGATATCCTACTAGGATGCTCGCCATCATCTCAACATCTTCACTCTCAAGGACTCTAGAGTTCTACAAATCCCAAAAAGCTAAGAGTGCAAATGACGAGAATTGACCACCCATTTTTTTTCAACCCCTCCCCTCCACCCAACATTCATCCTAAGTTCTTTAGTGCTACCACATGAATTTCCTTTTTCACCTATTTTCCCATTTTCTTCACACTTGTCAACTTGATCACACCTTTTCCCAAGTTTGACCCAAAAAAATAAATTGTCAAACTCCCAAGGGGGCATCCTACCTCCATTTCTTCATTCATTGGGGGAAAATAGGGAATGCCATTACAAAATCCTTCATTCTTTGAAACAATGCTATAAAAATTTATTATCTCAAAGAGGGGAAAAATATAGAGACCTAATTTGACTAACTTGTTTCTTCCAAAATATCATATTTTTCCATCATCATGTCTTATCAATTCATAATCTAATTTTAATTAAATAATTACATTATTTATTAAATTAACGTTATTTCTTCTTCATCTTGGATAATTAAATAATTCTTAATTAATTAATTAAATTATCTAAATTTTTTCTTTCTCTAAATCATAATAATTGATTATTTATTTATAATTATTTAATTAAACTAATTGTTCTTCCCAATATTTTCTTCTTCTAAAATAAATAAAAATATTATTTTATTTATTTTTCCCTTTGCACATGAATTAGGTAATTCATTTATTTAATTATCTTATTAATTATCCAGGCATTTCCACCTAGTCAATAAACATCCATTGATTTTGAGTTCACTTTCCAATCAATTCAATCTTATATCTAATCTATTTAGTCTCAATAATAGTCACTAGCACTTATCAATCAATTCTCTTGACTAATTTATATGATCAATTAGCTCAAATCATGCAATTGATGAACTCCTCGTCACTCTCAATCAATTCCTCTCAAACATTCTCATCCATTGATATTTTCAGTCTTTCTTCCAATCTAAATCATTGATCGATATCACATGAAATTTATAAATTATAAAAACCAAGATCGTGGAGTAGAAAAACAAGCATGAGATTGCAAATGAAATCAACTTATATAATTAGACAGTCAGGGGTCTCCTTATAAAGGAGAAATATCCAAGTAGGAGGTGTTGAGGTGTTTCAACACCTCGCCAATCTATAAACTAGCTCAACAAAACATCAACCTGCATAGTAAATGCCTAAGTAGGCTTAGATCAACTTATGTGTATGCAAGCATTAATGTATCCACTGACATAAATGTAACCACCATTCATCCATTATATATATATATATATATATATATATATATATATATATATATATATATATATATATATATATATATATATTGGCAATAAATCTATGCACATATCATTAAAGTGATTGGTGCTAAAAATCTATGAGCAACTTCTATAAACACCATTTTTCAAGGTGCAATTGAAGAGTAATGGAGCTAACTAATGTTATCATGCATGTTTTCCTCATTTGATTATTTAATTTCCTTTTACTTCATTGAGATTTTTGAATTGATTGTGATGGTTTATTTTCTTTTGTTGTTCATTATTCATCGTGATTTTTATGATCCATAGTTACAAGTTTATCTTGTAATTTTTTGTTAGAATTGGGTTCTCCATTTTGATTAATGGTTAAGAAAATTTGAAGCTTTTTTAGTTTGTTTCATAGCAATAACTTTTTCCTTAGAATTAAATCTTGGTAATTTTAAACATATGTATATAGATCGAAGTCCTTTCTCTATAGTGTAGTTAAAGCCTACATTTTTAATGTCATAGTGGCATTGTCTAACCACAAACTCGCATTGAATTAATTGCTTATAAAGTGTGAATAATGCTTTTATTTCATCTTCCTCTTCTTTTCACCATACATTTTACTCTCAAAATCACAATATTAGGATCTAAAAATAATTAGATAGGATAACCTTTACATAATCAAACTGTCATACATTAATGATAAGGTTACAATTATTTCTATTATTAAATATTCTCATCAATAGAAAGCTTCCTAGAATGGTGTTTAGAATATCCCTAATGCCTTCCTAGGAATCCACAAATTGTTCAATAAGAATAGGACCTTAAAAGCTTACTTATCATTTTTATTTTAAGCCCACGTGAGAGATTTAATAATAATCTCAAAAATAGTTCTTTTAGACAACCCCATTTTAGTTTTTAATAATGATTGAGATGTGATTTTTTAGAAAATATTAAAACTTAATAATATAGTTTTCATAATATATAAGGGCTATAGATAGTAGTGGATATAGACAACCTCCAACAATTTAAAATAAATAAAATAAAATGATTCATATTTGAAAAAAGTTTACACATTCAAATATTTTAAGATTTCATATAGTTTTCATTGGTATCTTTTATTGATTTTGGTACAAAGAAGATTTGAATTTTTAGAATTTTAGATGTTTTTTTTAATTGTATATATTTGACACACAATTCAAATGAATTTTAGTTGACACAACTATAATAAAACATAAAAATTTAATCAATATATCATCTAAAATAACTTAAACTTTTATTAACTCATTTATATAAATTCTTATTTTTAATAGAATTGTAACTTTAAAGATTAAATTTAGACTTCACAAAAAAATAGTGCATTCATAAAAGATTACACATGCCCTATCTGGCCAAAAGATTCCATAATATGTCCTTATGCCCAACATAAAGGAGAATATCGAACAATGCGTGCATATGAAGGAAAGTTAAATAGTACCATGGGAAGTTTCGTCTCTATGAAGAAATTGAGTATATACCACAAATTACAAAGTACGGACAAGACACGGGACAGGATATAGTGGTAAGCGTGACAAGGGAGCCCAAAAAGTTATTACTAGTACAAAATAGGCACATGGTTTAATAGCATCATAACATATGACTTCAGCAAAATGTGGGGAGTAGAAGAATTGACCACCAATTGTAGAGGGCAGCCATTGATTAGAGATGTGTTTTTTACAAGGCATTTCATTATGAGTTTAATGATATATAGGAAAAATATAAAGATTTAGAATGGATGGTATTTCTAATTAAGAAAAATATTATTTTGAACATTTTTTATGAATAAGAAATTCATTAAATTTTGCACTTACATTTCTTACATAGAACATGTTAACATCATTACGACTTTCAATAATATATCAATTTAATAAGTATTTCAAATTTTAATGATAATAAGTTTCCATAATTCATATCATAAATCTGTATAATATCTTTTGGATTTGATTGTGTTCAAAGTTTTGATGCTAAAAACTTTGAACACAATCAAATCCAGAAGATATTATACAGATTTCAAATTTGTCATGTTTTCTAGATTCTTTGGCTATAGAATTCAATATTAAAACCAATTAGTTCATTCCATAGGAACTACTCTTTACTCATCAAGTTCAATTAGTTGGTCCATTCAACCAGCCATGACAACTTCTTCCTAATCATCAATTAGTTGAATCATTTTATGAATTGGAAATTTTTAATTCAATGGAAAGACAACATTTAATCCATATATTTCTTTCATTTTATATTGCTCAATCACTTTTGGCATAAAATTTTTGTTTCTTTGTTCTTAATTATGGTCCTCGAAGGAAAACTCCACTTAGGATTGCAAGGGAGCCATTGGGACAATATCCCATTGTCAATTTCATGAGATTGAGGAATCCTAATTTATATTAGGATTTTCTCAAATAGAAGAATGTTAAAGGGAAATGGATAGTAAACTCTATTAATTATAACTCTAGACATTTTATAGACCCTATTCATGTTGATGATTCTTGGGATGATTCTAATTATGACATTAAGTTTGAATTGGAGATAGGTGTTTCTATTTCTAGGAAAAATATTTATGAGCTTTGAGACAATAGGAATATGATAGGTAGTAGTAAAGAAACAAGGTGTAGGATGGATACGAAGAGGAAGAGGATGTATTCTCGTATCTAATTCACCCAAACCCTATTGATTGTGAAGAAAGGTCTTGAGAACATAGATGTTGGTGTAATGTTCCATTCCAAATATATTTTAATTTGATGGAATTTAGATCATTTCTAATATTTCTAATGAGAGCTAACCTAAGTAGATAAGAACTATTGGATGATGTGGATGTGTTGTTGATATGTGGTCGTCATTGATGGCAACACGTGATGTGAAAAAAACCATCAACCCAACAAATTGACTTCTTCTCTCAACTGAACTTCTCTCCACAAGGATTTTTCACATTACACTTCTCCCCTTTTGACATCAATGGAAAAGGTAACAATGACCTTTCCATGCACATGCTATTAACCACACTCACCAAAGCTTCAATAGCCCTAATATTACTTTCAACATCTTTGATCTCATTAGCAGTAGAGGGGCCATTCTAAGGAATAGTATGTGGATCTCTTGTGATCTTCCAGAAGGCTTCACCAATACACCTTAAGTAACATTACATCCTAATCTTCCACAGTGAATAGTTAGTGCCATAAAATCTAGGATTGTCCTCCTTGAATGTTGCCATCCCGGATCACCAAAGCTTTTCCATGCAAAAAATCTTGGTGTTCTTTGTCTCCTTGATGTGTTAATCGCTTGTGGTTAATTGTTTATTCATCAAATTTGAGATTAAGGTGAAGTTAAGGTAGAAAAGTTCATTTTTTTGTGAAAATTGATTCACGCCCCCCTCCCTCTCAGTTTTCTGTCCTTATTTTTCCAACAAGAACTACATTATTTAATATTTATTTTGGTGTCACAATAATTTAAATTTTGCGAGATCAATCCACCAAATATTAAATAATTCAAATTTTATCTCAAGGGGGCATTGATATTCTCAAGGGGCCATTTGTAACTCCTAACAACTAATTTAATATATTTCTTAGTCATGAGAGAAAATTTTCTATGGAAAATTTTTAATGCAGGGATTTATTAAATAATTTTAGCTTGTAGTTATGAGAGTGCAAATGAAGGAAATTAATATATTTTAATTCCCCAAGAAGAAGGCTTTGAATTTTGGGTGTCAAGTTTGTTGGAGTCATATATTTTTCTATAGTTTTCATTGTGTTGATTATCTCATATTTTTCATATGAAAACTCTATCAAATTTGTGAGCAATTGTGTTCAAACAAATTCTTCTATGGATGAAAATATGTAGGACATTGTAATGAGTGGATGAGAATCCATTAGTTGTTAGAACTAGAGGATGGAATCCTTTTGGTTCAAGCCCATAATCTTATCAAGAGGTTGCATTAGAGTTGACTAGAATGCTTTACACATATTTTGGTTAGTTTGTGTTGGAAGTTTTTTTGTCATTGAGGAGATTGTTGAGAGTATGGTATATGGTGTTGTCATTGATGTCAACCCATTGTATAAATGCAAAAGAGTTGGTCTAGAGAAGACCAAGTGGTTTGGATAAATTTATAAGTCTGGAGTGTAATTTTAGTGTTGTAGTGAACTCATTTTTTGGTTCGCACTACTCCGATATGCAAAATTTTATCATGTGGTTTTTAAGTGTTCATTGTGCATGTTGAAAGTGTTTAGATCCATAGTTTCATGGTTGTTTGTATTCCATAGTTGAAGATATTGTTGATAGAGTATCAAATAAGTTGTGATAGAGTTAGTAGTGTAAAGTGTATGTTGGAATGCTCCACATTCCACCATGGATGAATATTATGTTATGTGGATTTGTGCAAGTGTTTACAGATGTCAGAGGTGTGTACATTCCAAGTGTAAAGTGTTTTTGTGGTCCACATGTCAAGGTGTGGATGAACAGTTGGTTCATTCAGATATTACTTCACCATATTTGCTATCTAGTGCTGACCAAAGTATTTTGGGGTTGTGTGAAGTTGAGATGTGGAAGGAGCATATTTATGGGAGAAATTATAGGTCATTCCAACCTATTTTAATGTGCTACATATTTTTATTATATTTGCAAGGTATGTGTGTTAGTATTTTGAGCCAACAAGTTATGGTGTTGTACATTTTATCTAATTAGGCTGACCTAATTGATGTTGAAAGTGGTTGTGGATGTTGTGCATATAAATATAAGGTCAAATCAGTATTAGATGTATGAGATATGAATAAAAAATGAGTGTGATGTGAATGTGATGTGAAATACGAAGAGGTTGATAAGTGGTGAAGTATGAAGTGTGTCAAGTTAGTTTTTTGAGTCTAATTGGAACTTTCTTCAGCATGTTGTAGATACATTGTAATCAGTTCAATCTTTGGAAGTGAGCCATTTCTTCGATTCTTTGGATAGTGAGTCCTCTAGATAGTGATTCCACTTGCCAATGATCCTTTTTGTAATATCTTATAATTGGTTATAATATATTGTGAGCTAATCCTTTCCATGGTTTCTCCATTTTTGGGTTTTCCATGTAAAATCTGGTGTTCTTGTGTCCATTGATGTGATGCAAAACTTTTAATGTTGCTTTACATTGCTACACATTGAATGATATGTTGTGAAATGTATTTTAAGTTAATAAATTCAAGGAATACAGGTTCACCCCCCTCTCAGTATTTTGGGTGTTCAACAATTGATATCAGAGCCTGGTTCCTTCTATTGGCTTGATCACTGAGGTAGATCTTGGAGGTTGAACACATGGCTGCAAGGAAGTATCTTATTCCTCCATAAGAGATTATCATTGAAGGGTTTACTAAAGAATATTTTGAAGTTGACATGGAAGGAGAACTCAAATCAACCCTTGTTTATTTGGATAACACAGAAGAATAGAGATCTGAAAAAGGATCTTAATGATGCAGATGAGTGTATCAATAAGTTGAAAGAGAAACTCAAGAAAGATATAAAAAGAGTCAAGGAAAGTAATAACCAACTCAAGAAATCAAATGAGAATATCACCAATCTGAAAGTTCAAGTTGAAGAAGGAAAAAGAGTTGAAGGCTACCTGAATGCCAAAATGAAAGACAAATTTGAAGAATGTTCAAAGCTTGAAAAAGAGATTGTAACTTTGAGATTAGATCTAGAGAAAGCAAAGAATCAAGAGGACGCGTTCAAGAAGAGTTCCACAATGCTTGATGAGATGATTGTAAATCAAAAGGATTCTAAGGAGAATGAATATTAAGGGTTTGAGAAAGGAGAAAGTTCAAAGGTAAATCAAACTCAAAACAATGTTGAAAAGAAGAACGAAAATAAAAATAATGTCAAACATTTTTAGATCCAAAAGAAATAATTCAAAAGGTCTCATATCAGACAACATGTTGCACAAAGGTATTCATATTTTAATGGTTACTTTCATTCCTGTGATAAATTTGGACATAGAGATATAGAGTGTAGGACCAAAATGCATCAAAATGTTGAATCATTTCTTGATTAGTGTTTTACATGCAATAGATTTGGTCATAAAGCTAGTGAATGCAAAAATTAGATTATGAGTGGTTACAATAATGGAATGATATTTCAATCTTTCAATGGATACTTTTATATATGCAATGGATTTGGGCATAAGAGTTTTGAATGCAAATCTAGAATGGAAAGAAGTAAGCTTGTTCAAAAAGGTGTCATGTCACAATTGCAACAAATCAGGACACTTTGCTAAGCATGGCATAAACAAGAATGTGAAACCCTCTATTTCATAGAAGAAAGTTGATCTGGTGGAGGTGAAGAAGGAGATGAGCAAGATTTAGAAGAAGAAAGAAGAGAGTGAAGTGAAAAGTGAGTTTGTGCAAGCTCTTATTGTAGATGTTTTCTTCTAAAACTAGATGAAGAGCTTTGGCTCAAGGGGATTTTTAATAGAAAATATTTAAGCCCCCACCAAGGATGTGTTGTTGATGTCTTCAACACACTTGTACATATGTTGGATGGCATGCTTAATATATTGATGAGATTTTTGGAATGAAATCTTGTTGTGGAGATATATCCAGAGTAATTAAAGGTGATTGTACACACATAGTGAGGGTCTATCAGCTTTTTAACCTAACTTTCTTTGTAGAATTTAATGCAAATTAGGTCACCAAAAAAGATTTATATTTCATTTTTTCATAATCAAAATTCATTTATAATTGAGTAATTGAAGTAGAGAAGTAGAGAAAAGGTAATTTGAAGCATTCAATGCCTTGTGCAAAACCCTAACCAATAAATAATTCCAAAGGTATTCACATTTTCTTGCTATACCCTAGTTTTGTGAAGTTTCAAAAATGTTTACTCCTCAAGTGGTTGATGTATTGAAATGGTCAAGACCTAAGTTCAAGAAACATCCATTAAAATCTGTGAAATGGATCTGAAAGGTGCATTTTTGAAGGTTCCCTTCAAAGTAATGCACATAGAAGATATAAGAATGTACATCCATATGAAGATGAAGGAATATTATCACATTAGACTGGAAGAGTTTAGGCACAATCATCTAAGTAAAGATTATTTTGAGCTAAAACCCGAATACAATAGCTTAGCAAAGAAGAATTTGGAGGTACAAAACACTTTTCCTAACTTCTTCTATGAGGATGTGTGGGTAAGATATGTGCATAGAATAATTCATGACAGGTTCATATGGATAAATTTTTCACATATGATCACTAAGGATGTAATTAGAGTTGTAACAAGTTTGTGCCCTAATGGACCCATTCTGACACTAAAAGCAATGAAAAATGATGTGATAATGAAACTCACCAATGTGAAATATGATAAGTGTGCCCTAATAGTGAATGATATTGAAGATCGAATAGTGAGGTATGCATCCATGGTGATTGGCTATAAGATCTTTTTCACAAACAAAGAGAACTTTATTTTAGCCACTACAATTGATATAGCTTACCAAATGGTAAAAGAAGGTGAAGACATAGATTTGCACAAAATTATGAGACAACAAATAATGGAGAATTTGTAGAGAACAAAAGAGTCCAAATATCCATTCTAGTATAACAATCTTATCATTTGTTTGATGTTTTAAATTCTTAGAGAAATGCTTAGAGAAAAGAATGTTGTTTGGTTGAATAATGTACCTATTGCTAGAAAAATTAGAGATCATTTGAGAGGGTTTCCAAATTTTGAAAATTGGAAACAAGCCTTGTGGGGATATTTCAAGTCATTTTAAGACAAGATGCAAAGAAGAGAGAGTATTGTAGTAAAAGTGGTAGATAAATGAAAGAAGGGAATTGCATTCATGGTCAACAAAGATTTCTACTATATGGAAGTAATGGAACCAAAAACAGTTTGGATTTCATAACTCAGATATGAAGTGACAGAGGATGAAGTCATTGAACTTGAAAAAATTATATTGAGAAAACCAAGAGATCCTAAAATACATAGGTTTGGAACCTATGAAGAGAAATCTAGTGAAGTTCACTTGCAACAAAAAGAAAAAGAGATAAAGAAAAATGTTGAAAAGTTGAAGGCACGATTGGAGGGGATTTTTGGTTCACCAAAGAGCCTCCTAAAAATCCAAAAGCATTTTTGGAGGCTACTCCAAGCATAATAAGTTCAATTAGGACCTCAATCTCCTCTCTCAATTTTGAAGTCCTCGAGAACTATGCCTATCGTAAATCCAAAGAAGAAAGCTCCATCCAGTGCCTCTATACAACAACAAACTCCTAAGTGAAGAAGAATGAAATAAAAGGCCACAAGGGAGAAATATATTAGTTGCAAGGATGAAGAGAATATAGAAGAAGAAAAACCATAACTAATCTAGAAATAGAAGATGCCTAAACCCTCCATGGAAGAGACAAGTACAAAAATTAAAAAGGTTGATGTCATTGATACAAAAAGTAAAGTAGGAAACCAAAAGAAATCCTTTATTATAAAAAAGAGAGAAAAGAGTTTAGGAAAAGAATCAATTAAAAGTGGGGAAAAAGGTAAAGGAAAGAAGAAGATGGCCCCTTTGATAATGGAAAATAGTCCCTTGAAGCTAGATGCTTTATTTAATGGCATTGCAAACATTGGTCTCCTAGAAGAGATTGGAAAAATGTATGTAGAAGAGAGTGATGTGAATAAGGCTACAATAAAAGAGGCTATTGTAAAAGACATGGTAACATTTAATACTAGCCTTGGAGAAATTGAGAGTCAACTGCTTGATGACCTTAAACGTGTTCTAAGTGCTAAAAGACACGAAGCTTTCGATGAAGATGAAAAAATGAGAATATTTTCCTTGGATAAGATTGGTTCTTCTCTCACAGCTAAAGATAGAGCTAAATTGGCCCAAGTGTATAATAGGAAGTTCAGGGAAAACCAAAGAGTTAGCACTCTAATGAGTAGAGATCGAAAGTTATTGAAAGGTTGAGGAATGAGACACTACAAAAGGTTGCAGAGCTAGAAAAATAACTGGGAATGTGTTCAAACAATGAAGAGCAATTACAATATGATGTACAACTATTGTAGAAGTCAATGATCCTATTAATGAGCAATTTAAGCATGTGCCCAATCCTGAGGCTAAACAAGATAACATGGTAACTGATAACACCCATCTGAATATGGAGAATGTTATTGATGAAGAGTAGAAAGAAGAGAAATGGGACATACCAAAGAAGAATGAAGCTTAATGTGGGAAGAAATTTCCCCCTCATGTGAAGACTAATGATGAGCAAATAGAAGTTAAAAAAGATATCCCAGAGAAGGATAAAGTACAAAAGGAAAAAAATGTGCCTCCTTTGGATAGTGAGGAATGTAAAAAAGGAGAAAAGAATACAAAAGAATATTCTAACAACAAAGAGGAGGAAAAGAGAGAGAAGGATGAAGAAAGTGCTCAAATAGTTGGTGAATCCTCTATAGCTTTTGGAGATTCATTGAAAAGTCTGTTGGATATGTATCTATCGTTCCAACCAGTGGTATCTACATAGCTATTATAGATTCTAATGCAACACGCACAAGTAGGTATGGATAAAATGTCCCTATTGAACAATCTAGAAAAATCAACAAAACACTTCATTGAGAAAGTAGACATTCAAAGGAGGTTTTTGTGAGGCTAAACTATTTTTTGTAGTTTATATTTCGAACATGTTATTGTTGTTTATTAGAAAAAGGAAGGAAATTTTGAAATGAGGTATGTAAAGCTTTCATTTCATCATGATTACAAGACATGTGCTTCAAATAGTTTCATTTAGTTATTTCATATTATGTAATTGAAAGCAAATTCAAATGAAGATACACAAATCATTACATGATATGAAATAGTTGATTTATTAAAATCAATATTTCTGTAATCCCACACAAGTTGTGGGAGTAACTGTTCTATCAAAAATAAAATAGCAAGTAATTACAAGGAAAAGAAGAAGCATAAAATTAGAAATGGGACCTGTCATTGCCTGGTGAATGACGAATCTTGTTGTTGGAGGTTGTGCCAACATCATCAAAGTTGTCTAGTCACTGCTCCAAGAAAGAAATCTACAAAAATAAGAGATGTTAGAGCTAAGGGTTCCATACAAATATCATTCAAGCAACTACTTGCTACTTTATAACTGATCAGGAAAGGAAAAATGAACATCTGAATTCAAGATATCCAAAGGAAAACATTAGAAAGAATGTTGAATTTCACTATTTTTATCTAACTTGTTTTTTTACTATGCAGGTACAAGTACATGTTTCATTACTAATTCATCATGTTCAATACTTTAGCATGTGGTGCTAAAAACTGTTATCATAAGGGTTGAGCCTAGCATGTTGCCCCTTAGCTTGAAGAGGGATTTTTGAGAAAGGAAAAATATACATAATGCTTAAAAGAAACATCTCAACTAAGGGAGCAACTCATAAAAGTGTCTATAGCAGGCTCAAGCATTGATCATTCATAACAACCAAGTCAAAAGTGTATAAGGCAGTCATTTGAATTGGAAAATGCAAATGAACAATGGGCTTATTCAAAATTTCTAAGTAGAATACAGTAGAAACTGAATGAAAATGCATCATTTGCATCATGGTTTTACATCATACATTGTTTTCATAACATCATTCCTGTTGTTTTCATCATGTGTAATGCATATAGTAAGAGGATCTAGGTAGTCAAAGTCATTTTGACTAAAGGAGCAGCAAGGAGTACATTATCATGGATGTAAAAGTGAACAGGAAGACATAATAGTCCTCATAACCAAGGGACAATAAACAAGGTGTTGTTGTTATACTATTATAACAAACCATACATAATAGTGCTCATCATATACATAACCATTGAGGTATCTTCCAAGTAGTGTTGGCACAAAATGTTGGTTTGGGGTAGCAGTCATATGCCTTCTCAGAAATTTTTCTTAAAGTGCATGGCCATAAGGGTGAATACACAGTAAAGAGTGAAATTGATTAAATAATATCATACAAGGTGAAAGGAAATGTCATCAACATCTGGGTAAGTTACAGAATGCAAGGTATGAAGCTCACTATAAATCTGGGTACCTACAGGTATGATCCTTTCTATAATGTATGAACACCACCATGAATATGTGTTCTAAAGTATTTTTTTAGTGCAATGGAGGAGTTGTTAACATAATGACCTTATTGCATTCATTTTTGTGAATACTTGTATGGTAAACAAGTGAAAGACTGCTAAAAAGCATGGAAAATAGAATTCAAGCTTTGCTACAACATTATGATGCCATATTCATGTAGGAATGCTTCATTACATTGGTTTATGTACACAAAATGACAAGGCATTAGGAAAGAGTGCAGGTTTGAATACATTTTTAGTATACAAAAAAATTCAACCTATAGTGTTAAGGTTTCAAAGTGCTAGAAAATGGATGGTAACAAGCTCAACAGTGAAATTTTCATGTTCTATAGATGCATTATGTTGTTTGAGTAAAATTATTGTAGGAAATGAATAAACATAAAATGAATACATCATCATTAAATCTACTAGGACCCATGTAATGCATTTGGATGAGTGGAAAAGAAAAAAAAATATGTTGTGAGTTTCATAAAACAAGAAGGTAGTCATAGAATGCAAATACATCCAAATGACATCAGTGAAAAATATAAGAGTTTCAAGTTTCCAAAGGAAGGGCCCGTATGAGTTTTCTTTACAAGTATTTCACCCAGTAGCTATTTCCATTTCATGTGCCGCTGCCAGAAAGAAAAAAAAATGAAAGAATGAAACTTTCAACCTGGTAGTATGGTGAAACCCTCATGGTAAAAGATGCAAAGTTTCAGAATAGGTGACTACCATGAATTTGTTAGAAACCAAGATCATATTTGCAAACCAAAAAGACCTTCCACAGAAGAGTAAAAAAGCAAGAGAGGTTGCAAGAAAGATGTGCAACATAATATTCAAGAATTCAATAATTACATGATAATGATTTGCTTTATAAAAGCAAAGATTCCTAAACCTAATCTTATCTTGAGCAACAAGATAGCTCAAAAGATAAAGATAAGAACCTAAAACTTAGGAATTAAATATGCCTAAGTAAACTTATGCAAAGTGTAATTAAATATTAATTACACCAACACCCACCCATAAGTGCAATTTAGGGAGAAGCAAAATGATAATGCAAATATGAGTCCTGGAAATAAGGCTTGATTAGGTACTCATGTACAAATGCAAGATGAGGTAGAGAAGGAAAACCCAGTGGGAAAAAACCCCCCTACAATGAGATGATTGTTGCAAAGAAGCACTGGAAGAACACTGGAACTTGATTCTGGCAAGCAAGGAAAGATATTTCTGTTTACTACTTAAACCAGATGAGAGTCACAAATTCACTCAAGGAATCATGATAAAGCAACAACAGACCTGATGCCACAGAACACTGGAAAAACTCACAAATTGGAACAACTCTGAAATCTGTGAAGCAACAGTAGATGAGATGATGACAGAATCTAGAAGCTGTGTATCTTGATGACAATGCCAAACTATGACTGAAACTCTTCCATGGGAAGGAGTACCATGAAGACTTTGGAACATTAACCATAAAAACATGGCCCTCAAACTGAGATGGATCTAATGTGGATCATTAATCATAGAATCTCAATCTAAAGTGTGAACCAAATGTGAATAAAAAATGTGTCTAGCTAAGCAAAGATATGGCCAAAAGAAACTAAGAAACCAGATAGACTCATGCGAGTTTCCATCAAAACAAAATGGATATGGGGATCAAAGTGAAAACTACACTCTAATCAGATTTATTATGCAAGAAACCCCCCTGAATGGAACTTTATCATAGTTCGTTTATTACAATAACTTGACAATTGTAAAAGGAGAGCATCATAAAAATTCATATATATAAAAAATAAATTGATGCCAGATCTGTGTAGAGGACAAAATCAGCTTTCCAATGCCACAAGAATGATGAAAAATGGATCACTAAGGCAAAAGATATGCCCTCTGAAGCGAAATCTGCAACATCTGAGTTCAAAGGCCTGAAAATAAAATCTACAAAAAAATATGGTAAAAAAACCTCCACCACTAGATCGGTGGTGGAATTAGCTTTCCAACGGTATCTTTTTTTCCCGATTTCGATACCGTATGCCCAAGTTACGGCCTCTAGAAGAAAACAACTCCAAAAATGGGGAAAACACAGTACGCCATTAAATTTGACAGTCATACGGCCATCGCAAAAAAATATGGGCCCAAATTTGATGGCCAAATGGCCATCGGTGCACTTGCATAATTGGGCTTATTTTACAGAAAATTGTTTTTTTATATATAAAAAAAATAATAAAAAAATATTTATAATAAATAATTTTTTTTTTTTTAAAATTAATAAAAAAAAATTTATGAGGTCGACAACCTTTGTACTACCGGCGGTACTGTCAGACCAGTCGGCTGTAAGGGCCTGGCAATACGTCGTCCGGTGTACTTAAGGGCCGCAAGCCTGCAAGTACCTGCGGGTACCTTAAAAAATACCCTCTTCTTTTTAAAAACTTCATGCCTTTTCAATAAAGGCTTTTGAATGATTTTTTTTTTTAAAAAGATTATTTTTTCAAAAAAAAATTTAGGGCATGAAAATTTTGACAATTTTTTTTTGAATACCTCGATCCGCATGCAGACGACAAATAGGACCTTACAGGCAAAAAAAAAAAAATGCCTCAGAAATCAACTGTTCAGAAATCGATGAAACGAAGGGCATTCTTAGGGTTTTTGGCCGCTACGAACACAATGGTGACCTCCGCTTGTGCTCAAACTACTCTGAAAAAATTGGCTGCCTCCAAAACTTTCAAAAAATATCTAAACTTCAAACCCTCACAGATCTAGCAAATGATGGCCAAAATCTACAAAATAAAAGTCAATCCTAACTTTTTCCAGCACTCTGAATCCAATGGTGAAGCCTGATCTAATCTAGAACACCTCATGAATGAATTGAAGGCATGATACCCTTGAGGAATCCCAAATGAACCCTGTAATGATTTTCTCAAAAATCTGGGAAGGGGCTGCAAATCAAGGCTTTGATATGATTTGCTTTATAAAAGAAAAGATGCCTAAACCTAATATTATCTTGAGCAACAAGATAGCTCAAAAGATAAAGATAAGAACCTAAAACTTAGGAATTAAATATGCCTAAGTAAACTTATGCAAAGTGTAATTAAATATTAATTACTCCAACAAAATTTTACAAAGTAAAGTGAGTACTGTAAAATGAAACCCATAGCCTACATGAGGAACACACCCTTAACACAAAGAGAAGGAAGCCATGGCTTCGACAATCAATTTTATTTCTCTAAAGGTGGATAATCATAAAGGGTTTTACTTATTATGTCATATACAGTGAGAAAAATAAATACCCAACAGGAGCATGGCCACAACCATTCATTGAGGAAAGCATGAAAGTATTCAAGATTGTAGAATACACAAAAAAAATCATGAATTTCTTTCACAAAAAAGTAGATATACCCTCAAAGGGCTCAAGTAAAGTATATTCCAGAGTGAAATCAAAGAAAAATCAATACTCAGATGGAGAAAGTGCAAGCCATGGCTATAAGATCAAGCTTAAACCTGTATAATCATGGTGGCTTCTATGGAAAGAGATAATATCAAAAGAAGTTTTTTGCTTCAGAAAAATATTCAATGAAGAATTCCCATGCTTTCAACAATACATAGGCTAGGTAATGTCAAGTTTCACACTTTGAAAGCAAATGGTTTCAAGGGTTTTCTTCCAGAGGATGGTGACTTACTAGCAGGTCGAGTTCAAATAAATTGAAGATCTTATATCTTTGCCTTGTTTTTCTCCAGTTTTCTCCACAAAGAGCTTAGTTTTGACTGAAAGTAAACTCCAAGTGCAAAAGCACCTCAATAGTGGCATCAAGTTAAGAAAGATATTAACAAAGAGTGTAGGAATAGAAATAGATCAAAATATGGCCATAGTTGTAATTGTATAAGCCAAAATGATGCTTCGAAATGGTAAGAAATGGTCGTTCTTGTGACAAAATCAGACTTACCATGAATTTTCTGTAGAAATCTTTAAGGAAATCACTCAAAAACATCTAGAAATAGTGCAGGTCAAAGCTCCAAACCCCAACAACATGGCAGTAGTAGGTTCACAAAATAAAAAATGAAGAATAAGGAGGAAATTAGGGTTCGATACCTTTTTACTTGCCCTAATTTGATGATGGCATTTTTTATTATGTTTTTAGAAAAGTCATTTCAAATTATTGCCATGGTCTTGACATACTAAGTCAATTGACCTAATCAACTATAGAGCCCATGTGTTTTCAAAGTGAACTTATAATTTAAGTTTAAGTTTATCATTTGGGGGTGAAGTTAATTAACTTAACTTGTTTTTTACTTTTGCATGAAATTAGAGAAGACAACAATATAATTAAATATTAAAGGTAATTTTACCTTAATATTTAACATGTAATGAATGAAGAGGGAGAACCACCACATTAAATATTAAAATAATCAAATCAATTATTTTTAATATTTAATCATATAGTTACATTTTTCTAATCATGCAAGGGAAAAGATAGATGAAGTGAAGTGAAGCTCGAATTCATGCAAAATGTGAAGATAAGCTTGTGTCTCTTTCAGTTAAAACTAATCATGCAAGGATTAAATGGAGTGAATGGTGGATATTCTTGAGACTTAGTTGTAGTTCCACATTAGTTTTGAGGACCTTGTGATCATGCACAATATTGGGAGGAGTTTGCAACATTTAGTGTTCAGTTTACTTCAATTGTGGACCCTTTTTTGGGGGATTTTCTTCTTTCCTCATGAGAAGTTATTTTTGAGATATTTTTCACTCGCAATTTTCTTTGAGTTCCACCTCTTGGAACTTTGGAGTTTCCATCTATTGTATATATTGAGAAAAGAAATAGTCTTTTTCTTAGTTCTTATTTTCTGCCTTTGCATTCTGCAAATAAATTATCTTGTAACTCAACTTTTATTTACAGTTTAATATATTTAGTAGCTTTTATAGATTATGAAGTATCGTCACTTGCAAATTTTTGTTCAATTTATTATTACAATTAGGGATTTATCTTCTCAGATTCAAGTGTTTTATTTCTGTTAGTGATTTGGATGCAAGTTTAATGTGTTTTAAAATAAAAAGCTTTAAATTTATGTCTCATTAATGAATGCATGTACACATATATTAGTTTAGCCATAGGTCATTAATTGTTCCATAAATTAACCTTCCCCTTGAAGTTGTGGAAATATCTTTTTCCTTCAAAAAGGATAGGTTATCAGGCCTCTTTGTGAAACATTTATGTCATTAAGGTGCTCAAGTTGAGTTGCGTTAAGAATTTTTCTGAGAGTATTAGTTGTGAATCAGTCTCCATTTAGTTTTCTTCGATGCATCACCTCCTAGAAGTAGTTTACCATTAGAGTTTCATTAAGTAATTTTTATCCCTTTTCCCACACAAATTGTTAGATTCTAGGATATCAAAAAGGGAACCAACCCATAACCTAGAGACTCACTTTCATTATGAGCAACCCATAGGCTCGAAAGTGTTTCAATGTTACATGATATTGTTGAGATTTTTAGCTTTGTATTTGGGTGCAATCCCATGAGATAAAAGTCCCCCTACATAAATAACAACTTGGTGATTCCTTTCATTCCTTTGCAAGGAAGGAGATACTCTAGAAACACCAAAAGAGTGCAAAAATGATTGATGAAGTAGTAAAAGTGTTACAATACAATTTCACTTGAGAAAATGTTGATAATTCTCTATCTAGTGTGCAACAATTGAGGCTATTGCTTGATTCCTTTAAGGAATATTCTATCAGCTTGGAAGAAAAGTTGGAAAAAGAAATGGAAAACAAGGTTATTGATAAGAGATTGGCCAAAATATTTGATAAATGCAGTGTTGCACATGGTAAGTCACAAGGAAACTTAAAAGATGTTTAGAATTGTGTGGAAGAAGCTAAAGTTATATTTCAATTCTCTTTAAAATGACCTAACTCTACAAGGAGCATAAAGGACCAAATGGACACAATAGAGACATATATTTCTCATTCCTCTGGTGTTTATGGTATGATAAGCAATTTCAACCTATTGTATAGATGTAGAAGATTTGGTCCAAAGAAGACCAAGTGGTTTGGTTAAATGCATGTCATGAGTGCAGTTTTAGTGTTACAATGAACCATCTTTGTGGTTCAAATTGCTCTGCTATGCAAAAAAAAATTATGTGGTTTTAAGGTGTTCATTGTGCATGTTGAACATGTTTAGATCCAAATTTTCATGGTTGTTTGTCTTCCACAATTGAAGATATTGTTGAAAAAGTTAGTGGTGTAGAGTGTATGTTGGAATGGTCCTCATTCCACTGTGAATGAATATTATCTTATGCAAATTTGTGGAAGTGTTTACATATATCAGAGGTGTGTACATTCCAAGTGGCAAGTGTTTTGGTGGTCTATGTGTTAGTTGGTTCATTTAGATATTACTTTACTAGTTTTTCTATTTGGTGTTGACCTAAGTAATTTGGGGTCATGCGAAGTTGAGTTGTGTAAGGAGCAGATTCATGAGAGAAATTATAGGTCATTCCAAACTATTTTAATGTGTTACACATTTTAATTCCATGCAAGGTGTGTGTATCATTATTTTGAACCGATAGGTTATGGTGTTGCACATTTTATCTAATTAGGTCAACCTAATTGATGTGGCAAGTGTTTGTGAATGTTATACATATAAATATAAGGTCAAATCAATATTGGATGCATGAGATATGAATAATAAATGAGTGTGATGCAAATTTGATGTGAAATGAAAAGAGGTTGATAAGTGGTGAAGTATGAAGTGCTTTTAGTTAGTTTTCTAAGCCTAATTGGAACTATTTTCTACATGTTGTAAATGCATTGTAATTAGTTCAATCCCTAGTAGTGAGCCACCCTCCTTTCAATTTTGGTAGTGAGCCATTTCTTCTATTCTCTAGATAGTAAGTCCCCCATAAAGTGAGTCCACCTCACAATGATCCTTTATATAATATCTTATAATTGGTTATAATATATTATGAGCTAATCCTCACTGTGGTTTTTCCCTTTTGGGGTTTCCATGTAAAATATGGTGTTCTTGTGTATATTTGTGTGATGTATTCTTTTAATGTTGATTTCCATTACTAATTGAATAATATGTTGTGAAATTCATTTTAAGTTAATGAATTTCAGGGAATACTAATTCACCCCACCCTATAGTATTATGGGTGTTCAATTTGTTTCTAAGTTTTTGGGCATTTTTCGTATGGTTTGATTTCTATATGTTTGTTGCTGATATAAGTGTTGTAGATAAAAAAAAATCTACAACAAAAATTTCCAAGATTCTTTTTTTTATATATATTTTTTGATGAATAGGTAGCTATCTATATTAATATAAATAAAGATAAGGATACATATTAAAAAAAAAAAGGTGGGTGGTAAGAAAGCACACCCTGAAAGTCACATGGGAAAAGCCCAAAAAATAAAAATACCAGAGTCACTTGGGCCTATCCCAAAAGTCCATAAACATTACACTTATAAAATAAAATGGCCATCAAGCAACTAGAGCAGTGCCAATAGAGCCAGGAGGGTCTCTATCATCCATGTGTTTTCCCCATACATCATCGAGGTTTGGAGTGATGTCAGGAGAAGGACCTCAACCATCATCAACATATTTTTATTTCTCTTTATCTTTATCCTCGCATTGAGGTGAGATTGCAAGCGTCAAACACAAAAAGGTTTTACCAGAATCTAGCCAACCAAAGCAATAGCAGGAGTGTCATTAGAGAACCACCCAGAACCACCACCACTGATCCTCGCAGCTCCTCCAAAGGGCCACCCTTGGCCAGCCCATGGACGAGGAGAACTAGTCCACCTGAGGAGGGTGGGAACCACTTCAAAGAGGAGGTTGAGAGTGGGGGTGAGCAAATCCACTCTACTATTGGCCTTGAGAGGGCGAGTAGTCGCAAGAGGAAGTGGGAAAAGTGGCACCCAAGTAAAAGTAAACAAGGAATTTCCCCAATGATCCAAAAGCACCTGAAGGTGAATCACCTCAAGTGCAACCTTATTGGCCTGAACCTAAATCTATAAGAGCAAACTAGAGCAAATAATAGCTTTAGAATACAAACAAACATTTTTATCCATTTGTGTGTTAGCAAATATGCATGAATTTCTATCTTTCTAGATATTGAAGAGGATTTCCACCCTGAAAGTGTCCCAAAGCTGGGTATATTTAGTCAGAAATTTGGAAGAGTCTCCCAACAAAATCATATGCCAAGAGAAAGGCTTCGGTCATGAATCCAATTCCAAAACTATTAAGCTTTGGTACAAAACTAGAAGAGATGTTGAAAATACTCAGCTTGCCCATAGAAAGGGAAATGAGGGTCCTAGACCCCCAAGTGAATAAGTCAAGAACCCACAAGAAATCCATGGAAAAGAATACAACAAGCAAAGTGGGAAATTTTCAGCTCAACACTTGCAGACCAAGTGACAAAGGAATATTTTTCACCAGACATGAGTGGGGGATTGAACAAGCCACCTCTGGTTTAGACTTTCAATCATAGGAAAGTGTGGTGAAAGCCACCCATAACCAAGCCTAGGTTTATAATTCCTGAGAGGGGTGTCTGGGTACCACTTTTAGTCCTTCCACTAGAACTTGGACCCATGAATTTCAACCTTATGAAGCATTTCTACATGAATAGCATTCACCAAACCATCAAAAGTAGCATGGTCCTAGTTTTGAAGCCTACAAAAGGCATGAAAAATCTTCCCATGGAATGATGCACATTGCGGGTTTGTGAAACACCTATTGAAAATTTTAAATACCTTTCTTGTGGAATCTCAACACCTTAAGCCAAGGTGACTTAGCTAGCGGTTGACCATTGCCATAAAAGAGAGGTGACCACCAAACATTTTGTTGATTGAGTGAAATCCCATCATGAAACTAGAGCTGGTCCAATGGACCTAGGGTTTAACTACCTCCTAGGCTTTCCAAATGCTCTTTGCCATGAAATTTCCCATAATTTGAACCAGTTCCTTCATGACCAGATGGGTTTGAAATCCAATCCCCTTCCAGGAAGGTCTATGAATATGAAAACTAGACTGAATGCAATGCTTGAGGAGAATATTCTAGGCTTCATCTCTAGTAAGAGCACAAATTATCCATTTCACACACAAGACAGTCCCTTGTCATTGAGTGGAGAGCAACCCAAGTCCTCGAAAGTCTCTAGGAAGGTAGCAAAAATCCTAGGAAATATGGTGAAACCCTTTGTAGGACTCTGCAGAGGCCCAAAGAAAGTCTCGAAGCAAATTTTCAATTTTTCCATAGGTAGCTTTCGAAGGGGCCCAACAAGAGGAGTAGTAGACATGTGTGGTAGCTAAAATATTGGAGCACACTAGGAATTTCCTTGCCAAAGTGAGAGGCCTAGTAATCTAGTATGCAAGCTTCTACTCAATCCTAGAGAGAACAACTTGCCACAACTTAGCCAGAGAGGCCTAGAAGGCAAAGGGAATGCCTAGGAACTAAAATATTTCCTCTAGTCCAATCTATTTCCAACCATACTGCTGAAGCTAATGAGGAGTGGGCAATATAGATTATCTATAGCACAAATTTTTGTTCCACTGAATGGCAGAACCAAACATAAGGCAAAAAATGTTAAGACATTCAAGAGTCATCTTGATATTATTCTCTTCCTCTAGAAGAGTGAGGAAAGAGTCATGAGCAAAATGACCATTAAATAGTTGAGCCTCAGAGTTAGGCAATGAAATTCCTTTGACATGCTATTGAGAAACCACATTGGCCAAGAGATGGCCAAATCCTTTGGAAACAAGCACATAAAGAGGAGCAATTAGACATCCTTGCCGAATAGAGCGAAAAATCCCAGAGGTAGGAGATTGGTGCCCATTAATGGTGATACAAGCAGAGCCATCTAAGAAGAGAATTTGGAAAAATTGAATGAAATAATTCCCAAACCCCAAGGCTTGCAACATAGCTATAATAAAAGGCCATTGAATGTGGTCATAAGTTTTAGCAAAGTTTATTTTGAGAAAAATAGCTTTCTAGTTTGAGCGCTTGGCCCACTCCATGCCTTCCCACACAACAATGATGTTGTCCAAGATAAATCTAGACTTGATAAACCCAATCTCCTTCGGGTACACAATTTGAGGCAAAAGATGGCGGATCTTCAGAGCCAGAGCTTTGATGATCATTTTGTAAGAAATATTGAGGAGTGTGATAGGATGCTAGTTGTAGATATCCTCAGGATCCCTAGTGTTAGGTATGAATTTAATATTTCCTTTGTTTATTAAATTAACCAAGGATTTGTAATGAAAAACCTTGAGATAGACTTTATGCAATTCATTCCCAACATAGTCCCAAAGGGCCTTGCAAAATTCACAAGGGAAACCATCAATCCTCGGGGCCTTGTCATCAACCATGGAATGAATGACTTCCTTAAGGTCTTCAACTATCAGTAATTGGTCACAAAAATCTCTTTGGGCTGAAGATATCATGTTTTGCATGATAGCAAGGGAATCCTGAAGGGCTTGTTGTCACTGAGGTGTGAACTCCTTAGCAGTGAAAACTTGCTCATAGTGATGAACAAAGGCCTAGAGAATGTCAGGTAGCTTAGAGAGCACCTAAACTCCATCTTTAATTTTTGTAATGCTTGGAGATGAGTTCCTGGCATGTAGGGCTAAAAAATATCCTTGGAGGCATGGTCACAAATTTTTAACCAATGCAATCTAGCTTTGATTTGAGCACCTTTGGCAGCATAATTGTTTGCAACTTGCTTTTTGTGTCTTAATTCTGCCACCCTAACTTGTAATGATGGGGAAAAAGGGATAGTTGTCAAAGCCTCGATAGTTGGATGTAGGTTAGTTGTGGTAGCCTCATAAGACCGCCAGTCAAAAATGGCAAGTTGGTTGCCATTAATGCACATAAATCTTGTTGTGGGAGTGATAGCATCATTCCACCAATTAATCTAGCCTATATGATGAGTTGGCTTGCACTCTAAATTCCAAACCCTACGAATGTGGGCCAATGTGGGCTGATGAAAAAGTAGAGACATGTTAAAAAATAGCTATGTTTTGCAAGCTTGAGGTTGTCTTGTCTCCCATTCAATGCAAAGGAAAATGGGGAAATGATCTGACAAAGTCATATCTACTAACAACTTAACCGAGAGTGAAGAGTTGTCAAAAGAGAAAAATATTGAGCTAAGATCATAACAAAATCAAGGAATTTAAATATCCTGTCAGATCTGGCCCTGTAATTACACCAAGTGTGCCAAATGGAATGAGAATGGTGTCGGACAATATTGGGATCAAAGAACCCCAATTTATTACTCATGTAGAACAATGCCTCCCTTTTTCTAGCTACCCATCTGAATGGGAAGGTGCCATCTTTATCATAGGCCATCTCAACCATGTTGAAATCCCCACACAATAACTAAGTAGAAACTAGTAATGAATCAACAATCCAATGCCAAAGCATAGAGCGTTCCCCAACATCATTAGAAGCATAAACATTAATAATCCCAAAGTAGTGATTATAATTGTTGAGAAGGATCCAGATGAGCTGATGTGTGGGGTCGAACCCATGTTCGACCAAAATATCATGCCATTGTGGGGAAAAAAGGGTGATAGCTCCACCGCAACTAGCATCATGATTAGTACAAAACATTTGTCTGGATAGCCAAATAAAGCAATGGTGCAGGAGCACCTAGGAAACACTAGGCAGTTACACTAGGCAATTAGGAAATCTAGGATGAATTTTTGTTTTTAATGTGTTACCATGAAGGTCATGTTGACCATTGAGTAGAGGAGATAGCTTAGGGATATGTTTGATCTCTAGGATAGAAATTGAGGAAGGGTGGATGAGTTTAGAAACTCATTTTACTTAGTTTACTAGAAATTGGCAAAAGTTACAAAATGGTGCATTTTGCAACTTTTCCACAATGTAACTGACATGTCTGACCAAGGGGAGGCATAACTACTTTTTTTGACCTATATAGGGTGTTCCTCAACCTGAGAGCAAGGTGAGAAAGCATTTGAAATTGTGGAAGCTTTGAATTCAAGAAGAAACAACTGTGTTTTTTGTGAGAATTTCCTAATTTTTGCATTGTAGTATTGCTTGATGGATTGATCATAGCACTAAAATCTATGTAGGATGTAGATTAGTTATTCTTCAAGCTTGGTGTAGCATTAGATAGCTTCTTTGTGCAATTTTAAGTTTAGTTTGTAAATAGTTTTGTTTCCACACTGTTGTTGGTCTGAACTAGGCAATTTTGAGAAAATGGAGTATTAGTTCACTTTCCCACTATACAAATTGTACGACCCTTTGGGACAGTGACTAGACTCCATGTATGTATATATGGTAGGATTTAGGGTTTGTGTGAGTGCAGGAGTTATTGGAAAAGTCTTTCCCTAGGCGAGCTAGGGAAGTGCCCGACTAGGAAGACTTTAGTGCAGAGCACTTAACTTGCAGGGGTGACAAATTCTTGACAAAATTCCTTTTGGAGAAGGCAGGTATGAGTCTTTCCAAGACTTGGTAAGTAGGAAGAAGCTCCATCAATTCATCTAGTGAGGAAAGAACTTAACAGTTTGTGGAGAGGTCAGGAAATGGCTTAAAACCCTAAGTAATGCTCATTTTCAAGTTGAGCCTTTGTATGGATAGCTAAGACCCAAGACCCCATAAATCTTTGAAAGGTAGGCATATGAATCAGGAATCCCAAGAAAATATTTGATGTTCTTTGGAAATATTTGGAGAACTAACCTGACTTCTCAGAGAAGGAGACCTAATTGGGGCTCTTAGGGCTAGTAGCCTTTTTAGGCCTAATTGAGAGTTTGGTGAAAGCGACCAAGGAATGGAGTCAGATGGACCTTCAAGAACCATAGTAGGATGGATTGAAGTCTTTTAAAGTACCTCCACACTCCTGCAAAGTTAGATTCAATAAATTGGAGGTTTGTAGCCTTTAGGGTAGATTAAGGGCTAAGGTTAGAGTTGCAAGTTGCACCAAGTTAGGACTTGGTAGGGGAAATTTATGTTGGTAGTTGAGGTTTGGAAGGCAAGACCAGGGAATCCCAAGTAAGGAAATGTCCTATAGGTTGTAGTGGTGGAGTGAAACACCTTAGAGGTCTTCCAAGCAAGACCTAGAGCAGGAATCAGTGATTGATTCCTCCAACCTCCCTATCAGATTGGTATCAAAGCAGTAAAAGATTTGGGATAGAATAATATACGTTAGAGGTTGAGTCTAGTGGTTCTACTAACATGGTGAGAAATGTAGAATTGGCCAAGAAGTTTGAAGAACAAGAGGAATAAAATAGGCTATTGAGGGAAAGAATATCCCAACTTGAGCAAGTAATGAGTAATGTGTAGTTGGAAGGAAGGGTACCAAAGAAAGAAGAGGTTGTAGAGGAAGACAAGATCCCTGAACTTGACCCTATTTTGCAAGAAGAGCCTTTCTTGAAGGCATTGAAGGCTTTGAGTGGAAAAGAACTTGAAGGTATACCATTGTTTAGTGGGAAAATGGAAGCTGATCTAGTCATGGATTGGATAGAGGGAATGGAAAACCATTTTGAATGTGATGGAGTCACTAAGCACAAAAGGTAAAGGTTGAGAGGTTCTACCTTGACATGGTGGAAGTTCATTCAGAAATAGAGGTAAAAGGAAGACAAGAAGCCTATTTCTACTTGGAAGGGAATGGTTTCCAAAGTGAGAGAAGCATACATGCCTGATGATTATGAAATTCAGTTGCAAAAGAAAAGACAGAGCTTGAGACAAAGAGACAAGATGTGAATTCTTATACCAGTGAGTAGTTTCAAGAACTTTGCATGAGGTCTAATGTTACTGAGGATGAAAGTCTTAAGGTGGCTAGATACCTTAACAGTTTGAAGTGGAACATTCAAGAGGAGATGACTCTTCTAAGTCCCAAGATAGTGCACCAGTGCCATCAATTGGCTATAAAGATTGAAGAGAGGAGTAAGAGGAAACAAGAACAGGCTTCTAAGAGTAGAGGAAAAGGAAGAGATCAAAGAGGACATAGAGGTGGATACCAAGGTAGAGGGACTAAACAAAGAAATCAGGGAGAGTCTAAACTCACAGAGCATGGAAGTGAAACAACTTCTAAGGAGGGTATGGAAGAGGTAGAGGACCTCAAGGAGGTTCAAATAGAGGAAGAGGAGTAGGCAGAAGTAACTCATACTTTTCTAGTATGAAGTGTTACAACTGTGGTCAAGTAGGTCATCTGGCTTATAGGTGCCCGGAGAAAGCATCTTCATCAAATACAGAAAAGAGAGTAGCATATTCTCAAGAGGAAACCATGAGTGTAAAGTCACTAGAGGTTAGTCACATAGAATCAGAAATGGGGGAGAACCTGATGTTTAGCAGGGTTCTAATCAGACAACTAGTCAAAGAAGAGCCAAATAAAAGGAAGGCCTTATTCAGGGCAAGATGAAAAATACTTGGGAAGGTATGCAAGGTTATTGTGGATTCGGGTTCAACTGATAACACCATCTCTGAGGAGGTAGCAAGGAAATTGAAATTAGAGAAAATACCCCACAATAATCCCTACGAGGTGACATGGTTGAACAAACGACAAAGTGTTCTTGTCAATGAGAAAACAATGGTGGAGTTCTTCATTGGAGGGTACAAGGATAAGTTTATTTGTGATGTGTTACCCATGGATGCATGCCATCTTCTATTGGGTAGACCATGGCAGTATGACAGAGGTGCCATCTATGATGGAAAGGAAAATACTGTCTCATTCAAAAAGGATGGAAAGACATTCAAGTTGCAGTCACTGTCAGATGAGGAAGAAGGATAGTCAAAGACCCCTAGTGTCTTATTAAGCAGTGGAAAGGAGTTCCTTAACACTCTACATCAAGGAGGTGAAGGATATGTGGTTATGGTGCAACCCAACGAAGAAGACAAAGCAAAGAAAATAGTCATACCCAGAGCAGTCTAGAAGTTGCTTGAGAAGTATAAGGACATTGTGAGTGATGGTGCACCAACAACCTTACCTCCAAAGAGAGCCATTATCCATCACATTGACTTCATACCAGGGGCTTCATTTCCAAACAAGGTAGCATACAAGCTTACACCAGATCAGAACCTAGAAGTAGCTAGACAAGTGCAGGAGCTGTTAGACCAAGGACTAATTAGGAAGAGCATCAGTCCATGTGCAGTACCAGTGGTCTTAGCAACTAAGAAAGATGGTAAGTGGAGGCTATGCACTGATTCTAGGGCTATAAATAGAATAACAATCAGATATAGGTTCCCTATTCCTAAGATAGAGGATTTGATGGATTGTCTTGGAGAAGCTCAGTATTTCACCAAGTTGGATCTCAAGAGTGGATACCATCAGATCATAATCAAAGATGGGGATGAGTGGAAGACAACCTTTAAGAAAACTGATGGGTTTTATGAATGGAGAGTTATGCCATTTGGCCTCTCTAATTCCCCGAGCACATTCATGAGGCTCATGAATTAAGTGCTAAAGGATTTCATAGGGTTATTTGTGGTGGTGTATCTAGATGACATACTCATCTTTAGCAAGACAACAGAAGAACATCTAAAGCATGTGGAGTTGGTTCTGAAAAGGTTGTAGGAGGAGAGGTTAGCCATCAACCTAGAAAAGTGTGAGTTCTTCAAACAAGAGCTTGTGTATTTAGGGTTTGTAGTATCCCAAGGATCATTGAAGATGGATCCAAGCAAGGTGGAAGCTATCCTAAACTAGCCTACACCAACCACCGGGACAGAGGTAAAAAGTTTTCATGGATTGGCTCAGTTTTATAGGAAGTTTATAAGAAACTTTAGTGGCATATGTGAACCAGTCCTAGATATAATCAAAGGTGGCTTAAAGACTAAGTTTAAGTAGACTCAAGAAGCTGAGAAAGGTTTTGAGAAACTAAAACAAGAAGTGGCAACTCAACCTATTCTTTTATTACCTAGTTTTGACAAGTTGTTTACTGTGGAATGTGATGCTAGTGGAATTGCAGTAGGAGTGCTAATCCAAGAAGGCAGACCTATAGGTTTCTTTAGTGAAAAGCTTAAAGAAGCTAAGAAAAAGTATTCTACCTATGACCCAGAACTCTATGCTCTAGTATAGTCACTGAGGAAGTGGAGGAATTGTCTCCTACCTAAAGAGTTTGTAGTGTTTATTGACAATCAAGCACTTAGCTACATCAACACTCAAGAGAAATTGAGCAATAGACATTTTGAAGTGGATGGAGTATCTTCAAGCTTTCACTTTCACCATCAAGCACAAGAAGGGAAAGGTGACAGATGCACTAAGTAGAAGATTGCTGATAGTGCAAGAGATACAAGTAAAGAGCATTGGAATAGAGAGTTTCAAGGATCTCTATGGGGAAGATGAAGACTTCTTGGAAGCATATAAGGTATCTTCTAACTTTGAGAATCACTTTCATAGTCAATACTCAGAGTATACATTGCAAAGTGGATTGTTATTCAAGGGAAATCAGTTGTGTGTTCCAAGAGGATCAATGAGAGAGAATCTCATCCAGGAGAAGCACAATGGTAGTCTTAGTGGTCATTTGGCATCAACAAGACAATGGAACTAGTGCAAAGGTTCTATTATTGGCCCAAGCTGCTAAGGGATGTCAGAAGGTATGTGGAGCAGTGTGTAGTTTGTATGAAAGACAAGGGGGGAGCTAGTAATGCAGGTTTGTATCAACCTCTACCCATTCCCAACAAACCGTGGGAGTGTGTTAGCATGGATTTTGTTGTAGGACTCCCTAAGACTAAGACAAGGTTTGATAGTGTCTATGTGGTGGTAGATAGGTTTACCGAAATGAGTCATTTCATTCACTGCAAGACCACCCATGATGCTAGCTATATTGCTCATCTATTCTTCAAAGAGGTTGTGAGGATCCATGGATTTCCATTGAGAATTGTATCAGACAGGGATGTGAAGTTCATGAGTCATTTTTGGAATACTCTATGGAATAGATTAGGTACCAACCTGTCTTTTGGATTAGCTTACCATCCTCAGAATGATGGGAAAATAGAGGTGGTTAATAGGGTGTTAGGTAACATTCTAAGATGCCTAACCAAAGAGTATGGATAGACATGGGACTTGGTCATATCACAGGCTAAGTATGCATACAATGACAATGTGAACAAGACTACAGGGAAGAGTCCTTTTGAAATAGTGTATGGAATGCACCCAAGAGGTGTGTGTGAGCTCAGAGATCTAGGAGCTATGGAGCATAGGAGTGGACATGCAGAGGATTTCTCTTAGACCATGAAGGAGATTTAGAAGCAGGTGAAGAAGACAGTCACCGAGGCTACTCAAAAGTTGAAAGAGAAGGTGGATTTATCTAGAAAGGATCTACAATTTGCAGTAGGAGACTATGTTATGGCCCACCTCAAAAAATATTGGTTACATAAGGGGATATCAACCAAATTTCAGATGAAAAGAGTGGTACCATGTAAGGTGTTAGCCAAGTATGGAAAGAATTCTTACACGGTGGAGCTTCCTACAGATTTAGGCATTTCACCAGTGTTTAATGTGGCTGATTTGATCAAGTATAAAGGACTAGTCACAGACCTGGATCAGAAAGGTGTGGATGTCTTGAAGGATGTGAGTAATGTAGCCTTACCTACTCAAGATAAGCTACAAGTAGAGAGAATCTTGGAGTCAAGGGTGAAGAAGTCTACCCGGTATAAGGAATACATGGAACACCTCATCAAATGAGAGGACAAACCAGAATTTGAGGCTACATGGGTGGATGAAGCTTAGTTTAAGAATTAGAGCATTGATGTGTCACTGATCTCTCCTTACATTCCTTAGTGTTTGTGCAGAGAGGGGGAGAATGGTGCAGGAGCACCTAGGAAACACCAGGCAGTTACGCTAGGCAATTAGGAAATCTAGGATGAATTTTTGTTTTTGATGTGTTACCATGAAGGTCATGTTGACCATTGAGTAGATGAGATAGCTTATGGATATGTTTGATCTCTAGGATAGAAATTTAGGAAGGGTGAATGAGTTTAGAAACTCATTTTACTTAGTTTACTAGAAATTGGAAAAAGTTACAAAATGGTGCATTTTGCAACTTTGCCACAATGTAATTGACATGTCCAACCAAGGGGAGGCATAAATACTTTTTTTGACCTATATAGGGTGTGCCTTGACCTAAGATCAAGGTGAGAAAGCATTTGAAATTGTGGAAGTTTTGAATTCAAGAAGAAACAAATGTGTTTTTGTGAGAATTTCTTGATTTTTGCATTGTAGTATTGCTTGATGGATTGATCATAGCACTAAAATCTATGTAGGATGTAGAGTAGTGTTTCTTAAAGTTTGGTGTAGCATTAGATAGCTTCTTTGTGCACTTTTAAGTTTAGTTTGTAAATAGTTTTGTTTCCACACTGTTGCTGATCTGAACCAGGCAGTTTTGAGAAAATGGAGTATTAGTTCACTTTCCCACTGTACGAATTGTACGGGCTTTTGGGAATAGTGACTAGATTCCATGTATGTATATATGGTAGGATTTAGGGTTTGTGTGAGTGCAGGAGCTGTTGGAAAAGTCTTGCCCTAGGCAAGCTAGGGAAGTGCCCGACTAGGAAGACTTTAGTGTAGAGCACTTAACTTGTAGGGGTGACACATTCTTGACAAAATTCCTTTTGGAGAAGGTAGATATGAGTCTTTCCAAGACTTGGTAAGTAGGAAGAAGCTCCATCAATTCATCTAGTGAGGAAAGAACTTAACAATTTGTGGAGAGGTCAGGAAATGGCTTAAAACCCTAAGTAATGCTCATTTTCAAGTTGAGCCTTTGGACGGACAGCTGAGACCCAAGACCCCATAAATCTTTGAGAGGTGGGCATATGAATTAGGAATCCCAAGACAATATTTGATGTTCTTTGGAAATATTTGGAGAACTAACCTGATTTCTTAGAGAAGGAGACCTAATTAGGGCTCTTAGGGCTAGTTTCCTTTTTAGGCCTAATTGAGAGTTTGGTGAAAGCGACCAAGGAATGGAGTCAGATGAACCTTCAAGAACCATAGTAGGATGGATTGAAGTCTTTTGAAGTACCTCCACACTCCTACAAAGTTAGATTCAATAAATTGGAGGTTTGTAGCCTTTAGGGTAGATTAAGGGCTTAGGTTAGAGTTGCAAGTTGCACCAAGTTAGGACTTGGTAGGAGAAATTTATGTTGGTAGTTGAGGTTGGCAAGGCAAGACCAGGGAATCCCAAGTAAGGAAAGGTCCTATAGGTTTTAGTGGTGGAGTGAAACACCTTAGAGTTCTTCCAAGCAAGACCTAGAGTAGGAATCAGTGATTGATTCCTCTAGCCTCCCTATCAAGCAACAAGCTGACACGAGTAAAAAACCAAAAATTTTAACTTCTTCAAGATAAAGCACTTCAATACCAAAATATTTCTTCAAAGTATCTACTATGCAATTTTCACACACATGCCCCACTAGAGGTAGGGAACCTCTTTTCTTTCTTTTTTTTTTTGTTGTAGGGTCTTAACCTTTTCCCCTTAAGGGATAGGTCTCTCAGTCTTGGTCTTGTCTCACCCATGGTGCTTAAAAATCAATTAGCATTTTAGATGCCTCATCACAACACCATAATATTAGTATAACTCCTTGAGGCTAACCCTTGGTTGAAATTTTGATTTTAGGGAAAAATTGGTTAAGTCTGGGGTAGGTTCAGTAATTCTGAGGTACCTCGGATTACTTGAACCTTAGTCCGGCCAGGTAATCCAAGCTACCTCAGATTTCCAAGGTTTGAGCTCCTGTCAACTTGTTGAGTCTTTGAAGACATATGCCTTAGCATTTATTTCTAACCTTAATGAGCTTAAAGAATCAAAGTGAGTATAAAAGAGGGGTTTGAATGGTCATTTTTGTTATTTTTCCTTTTGCATATTTGAAGTGAGAGAAATCGCCTCCACCCAACGTTTAATTTGGATTCCAAAGTGAAGGTTTGTTCACTTTGTGTGATCATTCTAAGGTTTGAGGGTCTCCATTGCAGGTCTTCCATTGCCTCTTCCTTCATTGTGTGCCATTTCAAGATGTAGGTAGAATTGAGTGCTGACAAGGCATCTAAGTCAAAAGCTACTTTAGTGTAAGAGGAGGTGAATAACAAAAAGTATAAAGGATGAAGTATGACTTTAAGGGAATATGGACAGAATCCAAGATTACCTCTAATTGGTCAAAGATTGTAGACACAAACATGGGACATATAATTATGATGAATTTTAGCAGAGGATGTATGGAAATGCACCATCCCAATTGGAACAGATTATTACTCACACTGGGTTGGCTCAAGCAGCAGGGTTTTGTCCAACACAACTTTTTCTAGAGATGGTTTTAGAATGTGCAAAACACTATCACTCTAGAACAAGAATTATAATTGGACCACAAGGAATAGTCATGAAAAATATTAATGAAGAGTCCATTGCAGAGGTGTTTAATAGTGCCTCACATTACAAGCTCATTAAGGAAATTAACATTGGGGAAGAAATAAAGTTTTATGATGAAGACACCCAATAGGGCTTTGGAAATCATGAAAAATTCCTAGATATTGAAGCCTAAACCACTCTACTCTAAGCTACCCAAAAAATTGCATAGGAGTGATTTCAAGCTAGAGTATCATGATATTATAACTCTTTTGGGCAGGGTCATGGGAGTAGAATAAGCTCACATATTTCCAAATTAGATGTTCTACCTCATCACACAAATTGTGGCTAACAAACATTATCATTTTTCTAGAATCATAAGAAACAATTTGGATGCCCAATTGAGAAGAGTGCAAGAGACCAAAAAATTCACCATGAGTTCATATCTTGTCTACATGTTAGCATATAAGACTTAGTACAAAGGTCTCAATTGCAAAGGGACTATAGGGAAAGAGAGGATATGGGATTTTTGCACACAGTTGTAGCATAAAACATCTAACTATAGAAGAGCCAATGATTCCTTTTTCATGTACTTGATTAAACAATATAACTAATGGTTCATCCAGTTTCAAAGGTTCACATACATCTGGGTACAAGGATCTCTAGTTGTTCCACTCATAGTACCAAGGTATCCAACCAATAAACTCCTAATACTATAATTGACAAGGCAAATGGTGGCTTTTGAAGAGATATTACATCAAGAATTATATAAGAAGGGGTTGGGACCAAAGTTCCCCTTGAGAATTGGAACTTTGGAGGATTGTCCCTCTATTCAAAGTGCTCAACATTCTAAAAAAGAGATGGCACAATTTGAGCTATATTCCCACACCAATAGGAATAAGTTTGATCGTTATGGAAAAGCCCAAAAAAAATCCCGCAAAACACTCAAGAATAAGGATCACATTGAGGATTATTGGGCCAATTGCAGGGATGAATTTGATGTCATCAGGAGGAGAGTTTCCAAACTGCCTCTTAAACTGATAAGGTTTTACAAGGTGGCAAAGGTGCCTGATCAAGTACAGGATGACGAGGTAAACTTGGTTTAGCACCATGACTATGAGCCGTATATGAAAAAACCCTTGCATCTAGTCAACTGGTCAAAGGAAGAAGTAATAGACTTGGATCAAATTACTAAGCCAGTGAAAAAATACTCTAGGTTATGGGTGAAACATAAGGTTTTGGAGTTGGAAGCTAATGGTACTAAATTCACCTATGATATTATGGGAGACTTGGAGTCTCAATCTAAAGAAGAAGCTGAAGCTAACAAAGGTGATGATACTACTCAGCGTCATGAGGGAGATGTTCAAGATGATGAAAGACCTATGCTAATAAAGAGGAAAACTAGGAGCCAAACATAGGCTAAACAAGGTGATAAATCACCTCCTAAAATAAATGTCAATACTGTAACTAGAGAAGGTGAGACCTCACAACTAACAAGAAAGATGAGACTAATCACAAAGGGAAAGAAAGAAACAAAGGCTAAGAAAGATAGGGCTACTACTAATGCTCCTTCCTCAACCAAAGTTGTTGATGTGGAAAGTTCTGGGGAGAAACCCCAAGTATATTTCAAGAGAAACTCTCCCAAGTATAAGGCCTCTCCAGTAGAATGAATGAAAGCTATAGATAAAGAGATACAAAATGAAGAGGCACTTGTGGATGATGTGGAGAAGAGATAAGCTATAGGAAATAATTCTCCTATACCTTATTCTCATCATACTGTGCAAGTTTCAAAAGAAGCAACCTAGGATGAAGGCAATATATATAATAATCCTGAACAACTAGATGAGGAAGATGTTGAGGTTTCTACTCCTAAAAGTGTAGAATGGAGAAAATTTGTGCAAGAGATGAAGGAATCCACCTCCGGAGCAAAAAGAAAGAATATGGAATCTGAAGTAGTTTAGGGAAATACATCCAAGTCTCTAGAGAAAGTAATGATTGATGAACTAGAGGATCATCCTGAGGCAGGGAAGAACATGGAGGAGGTTGCTGACATTCCTCACTAGGACAAAGATGAGCAAGATGATCCACTGAAAAAAGATAAGAATATTGAAGAAAATGTGGTTGATAGTCCAAATAAAGAGGAAACAACTGAACAGGCTACTATCCTTGAATGGATTGAGAAAAGGCTTAGTAAGAAGCCAATAATTGTCCAAGAAGAAAATCCTAGCTGGGATAAATTGCTTGAACAATGGGGGCAGCCCAAGCATAGGAAAAGGGCTAGGATAGTCTCAAAGGTTTCAAGGGATGAGTTCAATAACATAGTCATTCATGTATTTGTTCCTACAGTAGATAAATTCAAAGATGAGGTAAGACCCACTGATTACAATGTACAAACTATTAATCTGGGTCCAACAACCAAGGAGCAAGAGAAAGAAGAGTTTCAAGAGTATTCACAATCCATTCTTAGAAGGATTAATAAGGAAATGGAGGAAAATTAAAAGCTACAAAAATAATTGAATGATGTTTATAAATATGTTCAACACCTAATGAATTCTCTGCAAGCTTGTACTGATGGTAGTTCATCCATTCCAGAGGGATTTTTTCCCAAAGAAGTTGCTTAAGAGATAGAGAAGCTAAAATCTTCAGTGCACAAAACACTTGAATGGCTTCTAGAAGTTAGTAAGAGAGGGGATGAGTCAATTGAAAAGATTCTTGCTATCCATTCTAAGGTAGCTAAATTCCTTGAAGAGACCTCCCAATTTGTTGTAGACTACAATAAAGTTGATGATTCCACTATGGAAGAGTTGAAAAAGATCCTCCAGCTACCCAAGGAAGAATTGGAAAAGATGAATGTTTTCACATCTGATGCTATTACTAAAGTAATGGATTGGATTGAAGTTTGGAATTATAGGAAGGAGCTCTTGTCCAAAGCGTTAAAGAATATTATGAAGTTGCAAGGCAATATGAAAGAAATATATGATATTTGTAATAATATTTTGGAAATAATGACCGAAAGGAGAAAGTTTGGCCAGAAAAACATGAACATTGGTAGGTTACAAGGATGGTGGCATGAGATATATGCTCCTTCTGGTAATGCACCAATTGCCAAAGATCATTTAGAAGATGCAACCATATATATATCAAAGTTGGATAAATATCATGAGCTATAGGTGGAATGGGATAAAGCTATCCTAAAATATGTTGATGAATTAAAAATTCATAAGACAAGGGTTAAATTTATCCAGTTCTAGATCCAGAAGATGTGAAAGAGATATTGGAGAAAGTCAAAGAGTTGGCTAGCAAATTAGAATCCAATAAAGAGGGGGAAGATAGCCAGCCTCCAACCACCTAGGGACTTGAGACAAATATGTGACTTCATTGCCAGAAAGGACAACCTCAAATTTTTTTCCATCAAAAAGAATGTTTCTAGAAGGATCCAAGCCGACCTGGAGTGAATGTGCAAATATTTAATGTAATTTTATTTTATTTTAAAAAATCTCTAGCCCAACCTGTTGGGCCATCCTAATCATGTAAACCCTAATTCTAGGTCGACCTATTGTTACTTTTCTATAAATTAATGCTCAAGCTTAATTTCTATGGGTTAGACATAGTTGGAATAGTGAGAAAAAAGCTAGGAGTTAGTATTTTCTAAGAGAAAGTGTTGAAACATTTTGGACACTTGAATTGTTGCAAACTTGGGTGATTTGATATAAGTAAAGACACTGTTCTTTGGTGCTCTTTCTTATGTTATTCACTATGCATGGTTCTTTTTTTCTAGATCTTTGAGAAATTATTTTAAAGTTATGGTTGCATGTTGTATTCTAGATTTAGATATGATGCAATTTTTTTGATGATTTAATATTTGAAGTGTTTGAGCAATCTTTGGTCCATATTTTTAGCAACTTGTTGATTGTAAGTTGTTGTGTAAAGTTAGCTTGGCCCTTGAATTTGTGTGTTGAGATCAATTATGGTTATTTATTCATTTCAATTGTAAAAGAAGGTTGATTTGTGTGAATGCTCCATGATTTGAAAATATTTGTTTCCTTAGAAGATTGCACTATTTCTGTGAGATTTCAAGTTTAATTTGTGTTGAGCAAGAATTGGTTTTTAAGGATTGGTCCACTTTGGATATTAGATTGTTTGCACAATTGGTCTTAGGGATTAGTTTAGTTTTGGAAATCTTTGTAAACCTTTATCTTTTGTCGTTTCTTTTGAAATTTGGGTTAGTTTTAGGAAAGTATCACCATATTGCAAGATTTGATAAGTCTGAAGTTTCCAACATTTGTTTTTGTAAGGCCCCTTGTAATTACCAACATTTTTAGATTTATCATTGAGTTGATTTTGTGTTGTCAAGACCTGACATTAGAGACCTTGGGATTATCTCTTGAGGCTTGTTTATAGATATTTACCTTTCAAGAGAGATAAAGTATTTGTATTATGTATATGTTGTTGGTGTGTAGAAAACACCATCAATAGATTGGCGCTAGAAGTAGGGAATGAATAGACAAGTCGGATCATTTTCTATCTGTAATTTTTCCCTAGAGATTTTGAAGAACCAAATCTACACTAGGGGAGGAATATTTTCAAGAGTTACAAGCCCCTACTAGGTCAAGAAGGGCCAGAAGAAGGGGAGAATCATCATCTACCCCACCATTTGTATCCTCTCCATCATCTTCACCTTCATCAAGCCCCTCATCATCTGATTTTGAAGCTATCCCCATTCAGTAGCCCAATCCAACTATTAATTAAACTCTACCACCTCCACCTCCACTAATGGCTTTCTTGGAAAACAACACTTCACCCTTGTCCTTTAACAACTACAAGGTTATGCCTTAAAATCTTGAACATTTCTGCTTCAAGTTTCATATTGTTGACCCTAATAGGATTGTAGAGGGGCACATTAGGATTTTCTAGACTTGTCTTAGGGATAGAGGGATCAATCATGAAGATGTTACATGTAGGATTTCCCATATTCCCTAGGAGAAGATGCTTTTTACTAGTATAATCATTTGTATGTCGGGTCAATTCATATTTGGAAAGAACTTGAGAATGCATTTCTATAGAAATTTAAAATTCCTATTAGTGCTAATGAATTGTATCTGTAGTTTACTAAGGTTAAGAGGGAATTCAATGAGCCTATAGGGTCATTCAATAATATATTCCATCGTGCATACACTAGGCTACAGGCTCCTTACACTGTGGATAATGCTACTGCACTGGAAGTTTATTACACAACTCTTGACAGTATTACAACCACTTTCCTCAAATGGAGGCCTAATCCCCCTAACACTTTGCTTGATGCCTGTATAGAGGTAGTCAAGGTTAGTACAGATCTAAGGAATTATTTTTTAGAAGCTTTGTCATCTTTAGGACCTGCTGCTAATCTTGGACAGATTCAAACACTCAATCAGGCTTTGACTAACCATGCACCCATCATGAATCCAATGCCACAACTACCCTTGGTTCCACATCAAGGTCTTACAATGAATCAAGCCCCACCAATCCCTAATTATCTACAAAATATCAATCATACCCTCAATCTACAACAGGAGGTTGGTTTCCCAACTTGTAGAATTCTGAAGTATTGTACTAGTCCATAGGCTCAAGAGCAACATCAAGATATCCTTAATTTAATGTGAGTTTTGTGCCTTATAGTAATCCTGACAAGGAAATATTGGATGAGCTCATAGAACATGTTAAGAAATTGAATATGGAAGTAACTTATCTGAGGAAATAGAATAGTCAACTTCAGGCTACTCAGAGGAATATGCAGTCCAACTATCATAGGGAGAATAGTCAAATTTAGGCTACTTAGAGGAATATGTAGTCCAACTATCATAGGGAGAATAGAGATTATGCACAAGGACATGGGCATAATTTTGATAGGGAGCAACCATCTAGAAAAAACTTTGATAGAGGATAGTTAGGAGGACAAGGATTTGATAGAAGACAACCACCTAGGAAAAATAGAACATGGAATACAAGGCCAAATAATGGAGGTGTCCCTATTCCATTGGATCAACTTCCCAATTAGGATAAGCCTTCAAGTGGTGTGTATCTAGCTGAGGCAACTTTGTCAGGGTGGTGTAGACTTCATAAGACAAATCAACATTATGAGTTGGACTGCCCTGAGTTCTAGACTGCTACATCCATTTTTTCAGTATGAGGTTGAAAACAATTCTAGCAATCAAGAATTGGTACCATATGGCCCTTATGATTCCTCGGTAATGGTGCTAAATCATGCTCCTTTCCCATGAAGTGAAGAGAATAGGCTAGAACAAGAGTCAAGTGAGCTAGATGACAAGGTGGAACAAGTGTGCAATGAAGATGATATTTCCCAATTGTTTAGTGAAGGTACCAAGAATGATAATGGCCCCTTGGATGAGGAAGAGACAAGTATTGAAGAATTTCAAATGTTCCAGAAACACACAAGGAAATATGATATGAGGAGTAGTCAAGAAGGAGGTCCATTCACCACATCAATTCCTCCAAATAACTTCACCACACGATCTGAACCGCATGCTAGTAATAATCCATCCTATCCTCATGTACCCACACAATATTTTTCAAAAGGAGAATAGTATGATTTCTCTAAAGGAAAGAACATCAATGAAGGCAAGGATAAGTTGGTGGATCATCCTAAGGATACCCATACTCATATGAACATGGAGAAATTTTGTGAATACATAGCCAAGGATCTCAAGAAATTGGAAGTAAATCTTTCTTCTTTTGAATTGTTAAGGGTTCCTTTTATTAGAAATGCAGTCCTAGGGGCTTTCAAAACTAGTGTAGTTCATCAAGATAGGATAGTTAATGAGGTGACTGGGAAAGCTTCTAGCTCACAATCCTCCAAAGATCAAGGTCAAGTCCAATCTAAAGATAAAGGGAGAATAAAGGATATGAATCAAGTTGCATAAGCTGATACCTAGTTAATTCTATTTCAAGGCAAGGAACAAACTCCTCTATTTCTGATTTCTATCTGCCTATTTGGGAATAACTTACACAATTTTATTTTAGATTCAGGGGCCTCCACAAATGTCATGCCTTTTTCTATCTATAGAGCCCTAGGTATTACTCCTACAACCTCTCAATGGAAGGTCACTCAGTTGGATAAGACGAAGGTGAATGTGGTAGGGGAAGTAAATATGTTTCCTATGCAAATTGCATCAGACCCTAGAATTCAACAAATTATCAACATTCAAGTGGTAGATATTCTTGATACATATGGTATGATCCTAGACAGAGAATTCACTAAGGCATTGAATGGATATGTCTCAACTAACCATTATCACATGTGGCTTCCTTGGAAAGGATTACCAAACCAAATTAGAATTGTGAGGGAACCAAGGATGATGTATGTGATCACTAAATACCAAAATACTTCAAATGAGATATTAGTATCAAAGGTTAGTTTAGGGAATTATGTACTGGAAGCTCCTCCTCCAAAACTAGGTACAGATGAAATATTCATGCTGGAGAGGATACCCAAAGAGATCACACCTAAATCTAGTAACACTAGAGCGTTGGTTGAATTAGTAGAGAAGGATGATGATAAAGAAGATGGCCAACTTAGCCTATGTCAAACAATAGTGGAGAAAATACAAACCTGCATCAATCCACCTCCAACTGTTAGGATAAGTGTACAAAGTATCCAGGATGATCCCAAAGGTAAAAGCATAATGCCCCTTGAAGAACCTCCCAACAACAACAAAAATAATAAACAAAAATCAAGAGGATTGGGAGCTGTTGGTTTTTGGACACTCAGATTCGATGGATCCAAGTCTAAGCAAGGTGATAGAGCTGGATTCGAGCTAATCAGTCCTTGAGGTAAAACTTTTTTTGTTGCAGATAGACTTCAATTCCATTATACTAATAATGTAGCTAAATATGAGGCCTTAATTCATGGATTATTGATAGCATTAAGAAAAAAGGTGAAGATTCTGCAAGTTTTGGAGATTCTAAGTTGGTATTTAGGTAGGTTAGAAACCAATACTCATGTCATGATAGAAGGAAGACTAACTAAAAACATGGAGTTTGGGATCTCATTGAAGGGTTTGATGCTTTCAACATTCAATTGATACCTCATAGCAAGAATCAAATAGTAGATTTCATAGCCCAGGTAGCAAGCACGTTGCAGCCCTTGTCACTTTTAGGTTTGAATAAGTTCACTTTGGAGCTCACTCCGGTACCATTAGAGCCTAATACTGTAACCAATTTTTAGGTGTTTGAAGATGACAAGCATATTCTTGATTTCATTACAAGCTCTGATGTGTTCAATTCTTAGATAATTGATGAGGTGGAGCCCCAAGAAGTAGAAATGGACCTGGAAGGAGTTATCAATATGAAAACCAACATCATTCCAAGAGGGATGGTACAAATAGAAACAATATTAAATCTAGATAGAATAAAAGATCAAGAGAAACAGACCAAGAAGGAGTCAATTAGTTTCCAGTGTGATACATATAATATGGGGACTCCAGACAATGTTAAGAATGTTTTTATTGGGAAGGTATGTACTCCAAAAGAGAAGAGAGGAATAATAGATGCACTTCATGCATATCAAGATGTAATAGCTTGGAGTTATGAGGATATGAAAATGTATGATACTTTAATTACTATACACACTATCCCTCTTAAGCTAGATTCCAAGCCGTTCAGATAAAGACAAAGACCAATCAATGCCATGTTGGAATCAATCATTCAAAAGGAGGTACAAAATTTATTATCTACTCATATCATATTTCCAGCTAAGCATTCAACTTGGGTTGCTAATTTGGTTCCAGTAAGGAAGAAGAATAGAGATATCAGGCTTTGCATTGATTTCAGAAATCTCAATCATGCCTCAAAAAAGGATAACTACCTTGTCCCATCATTGGATGAGGTATTATAAATTGTTAATGGATCCCAGATGATGCACTTTCTAGATGGATACTTAGGGTATAATTAGGTTATGGTGCAATATGAGGATAGGCACACAACTTTCTTCACCACAAAGTGGGGTATCTTTGTTTATAGGAGAATGCCTTTCAGGTTAATGAATGCAGAGGCAACCTTCTAGAGGTCTATGGACATCTCCTTCAAAGATATCATCAGTAAGTGCATCATTATTTACATGGATGATTTGATGGTTTTCTCAAAGAAACGAGGTGATCATATTGAAGATTTGTGCAAAGTATTGCAAAGATACAAAGAATTTGGTATCTCACATAATCCTAAGAAGTTTATCTTTGGAGTCATTGAAGGGAAGCTGTTAGGACATGTTATCTCATAAGAAGGTATCTCTATTGATCCAAAATGAGTAGAGGCAATACTAAAGATCCAACCTCTAGCTCGTAAGAAGGAGATGAAGTCCTTTTTTGGGAAAATCAACTTTGTCAAAAAGTTTATTACTGGATTCACATAAATAGTTAAACCTCTAAATGCAAAGGAAGATTTTGAAAAAATAAAGAGGGCAATAGCTGATGCCCCAATATTAGTAAGTTCAAATTATTCCAAGCCTCTCTATATATACTCATTTGTGTCTGATCATTCTTGTGATGGTATGCTAACTCAGAAATATGACCAAGGAAGTGAGCATCCCATAGCCTTTATGAGTGCTCCATTAAAGATGTAGAATTGAGATATCCCAGTGTAGAAAAACAAGCTTATGTTTTGGTCAAACCTGTGAAGAAGTTTAGGCACTACATCTTGAGAAATAAGGTCTTTGCAATAGTGCCAGATCCTGTAGTCAAGCTTCTACTGATGCAAAACAAATTAGGAGAATGAAGGGATAAATGGGTTACAATGTTGCAAGAGTATGATATTGAGATCCAACCCATGAAGCTTGTGAGAGGGTAGGGATTGACTAAGAATATGGTTGAGATTGGTCCTGATCTCATAGCCCAATAATACTAGCTTCAAGATGTCTCTCCTAATACGATGACATTTTTTATTATTTGTTGAATCAAGGGTTTCTTGACCATCTCAAAACTGTACAATAGAGAGTGTTACATTTGAAAAGTGACAGTTACATGTTGAAAGGGGCCATTTTATACAAGAAGAATCATAAAGTAATTTTCCTTTTCCATCTTGGAAAAGAAGAAGCGGTAAGAGTGATGATTGAATTTCATGACAAGTATGGCATAGGCCATGGTTCTAGACCAGCTACTGCAAATCAGATCTTGAGGGTAGGATATTATTGGCCCACTTTATTCAAGGATTCACACAACTATGTGAGAACTTTCCATGTATGTCAGACTATAGCAAGTAAGGAGAAGCATTTAGCACTTCCACTCTAGTCGGTAATTGAGGTAAAACCTTTCACGTAGTGGGGATTAGATTTTATTAGTCCAATAAACCCACCTTCCTCTATAGGCCATATGTACATTCTCACTATAACTTATTACTTTACTAGGTGGAATAAGGCTCTTGCTTGTAAGAAATGTACTTCCGAAGTAGTAATCAGGTATTATCAATTGCTTTGGTTGTCCTAGTGCTTTAGTTTGTGATAATGTTCTTGCATTTTCCTTGTTGAAGTTTTCTAGATGGGATTTTGATCATGGTATATCATCAAGTTTTCTTCTAATTAATACCTGCAAGGAAACAATTTGGCTAAGTCCACAAACAAGAATCTTTGGCCAGTTGTTCATAAATTGTTGGAGAGGAACCCTAAGGATTGGCATACCCAACTCAAATTTTCTCTTTGGGAAAATCATACTAGACACAAAACCTCTCTAGGAACTTCTCCTTATCACCTTGTGTCTGGTCTTGAGCAAGTATTCCCAATCTAGTTGAAGATTCCCACCTTGCAATTCATTAATGATTATTATGGTGAAGGGGACATACATGAGGCTTGTTTGGATGAATTGCTGCAACTTGAGGAGAAAAGAGATGAGGCATTAGAGAACTTTGCTAGGAACCATGTCATTGTTAAGAGATAGTTTGAAGGAAATCCAAAGTGAAAGCCTTTAGAATCTTTGACTTGGTCTTATATTGGGATAAAGCACATGACAGAAAGGGGGAGCATGGAAAATTTGATAATCTTTGGCTTGGCCCATTCCATATTTTAGAGATATTGGGAGACAATGCCTTTCATTTGAAAAATCTCACTAGGGAGGATGTCCCATTTCCTCTCAATGGGCAATATTTGAAGCATTACTTCCTAGCACTCAAGCTATTTACAACTATTCCTTGTACATAGTTTAGGGGTTGTTTCTGTTTATTCTCTACTTTCTTTTTCTTTTCTATTTTGGTTTCTTTTGCTTTATTCTTTTGGGTTAGTGTAGGTTTTCCTTAGGATAGGTTTTGGTTTGGTTTGCTTTAATTTTTTTGGTCTTGGGTTCCCCTGTCCTCTTTTTTGGAGTGTTTTACTTGCAAACAATCATTATATTATCTAGGATTATTCTAGGTATTTCTTTTACAAACTCTAATCATCCTTCCAGAGTTAGTGGTGAGAATCCTTTACTTGGTGTCACATGTGCTAAATGCTTGAAGTGGATGAGTCATTGGATTAGGTTAGATCTAGAATGTGCTTAGGTCTTACACTTATATACACATCTTAAGAATTCCAAGGTTGTTAAAGGTTCCTTGTGAAGTCTGGTCAAGTGAAAAATCCTATTTTTTCTCTAGTGCCACTGTGGTTCTCAGCCCTAAGTGTGAGCTTTATTGCTTACAAGGTGAAAAGGAAAGTTTAAATGATCTTAAAAGAATATCAAAAGAAAAAGAAAAAATATTGAAAATCAAATGTGAATACTCACCTTACCTGGAGTATCTGAGTATCTCTACTAGGGCTATGGATGCCTGGTTGGTAGTAGAGCTATGATTGGGAGGGAAACAATGATAACCTCATTGGGGCTATGTATGCCTAACTGGAAGCGAGGCTCTATCCAAGATGATTTTGGAGTTAGAATATTTACATAGCTTGATTAGACTAAGTTTGGTTCCTACAGCAGCTAAGGGAGGGAAATGAACACATTTGTACATGCTTTGAATCCAGCACAGGAAGGGCTTTCTTGTTCATGGGATTTTGAAACTCTATTTATAGTTAACCCAATGCGAGGATTAAAACCAGATTTTTGGGTTCATGATTCTAGTTTGTCATCAAAATGCTCTAGAGAATTTTCCTAGCAGGAGACACCATTTGTTGTGCAATTTTTGCACACACCCTCTTTTCTTGCTTTTCTTTCTTGTTTGTTTGTTGTAGGGTCCTGACCTTTCCCCCTTAAGGGATAGGTCTCTTGGTCTTGGTCTTTTCTCACTCATGGTGCTTAATGATCAATCAACATTTTAGATGCCTCATCATAAAAAAAATAATGCCAGCCTAACTCCTTAAGGCTAACCCTTGCTTGAATTTTTGATTTGAGGGAAATATTGGTTAAGTATGGGGTAGGTTTGGTAATTCCAAAGTACCTCAGATTACCCAAACCTTAGTCCATCTAGGTAATTCAAGCTACCTTGTATTTCCTAGGTTTGAGCTCCCATCAAATTTCTAAGTCTTTGAATGCGTATGCCTGGGCATTTATTGCTCGCCTTAATGAGCTTAAACTGTCAAAGTGAGTATAAAAGAGTGGTTTCAATGGTCATTTTTGTTATTTTTCCTTTTGTATATTTGAAGTGAGAGAAGTCACCTACACCTAGCATTCGATTTGGATTCCAAAGTGAAGGTTTTTTTGCTCCATGTGATCATTCTAGGGTTTGAGGGTCTCCACTGTGGGTATTCCATTGCCTCTTCCTTCATTGTGCACCATTTCAAGATGCATGCATAATTGAGTCCTACCAAGGATTCTAAGTCAAAATATGCTTTAGTGCAAGAGGAGGTCGAAAGAAGAACGGAAAGGATGAAGCATGGCTTCAAGGGCATATGGCCAGAATCCAAGATTGAATCTCCTTGTTCAAATATTACAAACACAAACATGGGACATATAGATTATGGCAAATTTTAGCAGAGGATGTATGGAAATGCACCAACCCAATTGGCATAAATCATTACTCACACTGAGTTGTCTCAAGCAGCAGGGTTTCCTCCAACACAACTTTGTCCATAGTTGTTTTTAGAATGTGCAAAGCACTATGACTCTAGAAAAAGAATTATAATTGGCCCACAAGGAAGAGTTATGGAAAATATTACTGAAGAGTCCATTATAGAGGTGTTTAATATTTCCTCACATCACAAGCTCATTGAGGAAATTAAGATTGGGGAAGCAATAAATTTTTATGATGAATACCCCAATAGGGCTTTGGAAATCATGAACAATTGCTAGATATTGAAGCCTAAACCACACTACTCTAAGTTTCCCAAACAACTGCATAGGAGAGATTTCAAGCTGAAGTATTGTAATATTATAACTCTTTTGGGTAGGGTCATGCCTGAGTAGAAGAAGTTCACATCTTTTAGAATTGGGTGTTCTACCCCATCACATAAATTGTGGCTAACAAACATTATCATTTGGCTAGAATCATAAGCAACAATTTGGATGCCCAATTGAGAAGTTTGTAGGAGACCAATAGATTCACCATGACTTCATATCTTGTCTACATGTTGGCACATAAGACTAAGTAAAAAGGTCTCAAATGAAAAGGTACTATAGGGAAAGACAGGATATGGGATATTTACCCATAGTTGCAGCATAAAACATCTAACTATTTAAGAGCCAATGATTCATTTTTCATGTACATCCCCAAATTGTTGCAAGATGCTCTTCATGTTAGAGTCTTTTTTGATGGAATGGACTTGATTAAAAAATATGGTCAATGGTTCATCCAGTTTCAAAGGTTCACATACATCTGGATATAAGGATCTCTAGTTGTACCACTGTGATTACCAAGGTATCCAGCCAATAAATTCCTAATGCTAGAATTGACAAGGAAAATGGTGGCTTTTGGAGAGATATTACAACAATAATTACATAAGAAGGGGCTAGGAGAAGAGCTCCCCTTGAGAATTGGAACTTTGAAGGCTTTCCCCTCTATTCAAAGTGCTCAACATTTTGAAAAAGATATGGCACAATTTGATCTATATTCCCACACCAATAGGAATAAGTTTGATCCTTATGGAAAATCCCAAAAATAAGCCAAAAAAACATTCATGCATAAGGATCACATCAAGGATTATTGGGCCAATTGCAAGGATTAATTTGATGTCATTAGGAGGATATTTTATAGACTGCCTCTTAAACTGATAAGGTTGTACAAGGTGGCAGAGGTGCCTGATCAAGTGCAGGATGATAAGGTAAACCTAGTTCAGCACCATGACTATGATCCCTATAGGAACAAATGCTTGCCTCCAGTCAAATGGTCAAAGGAAGAAGTAACAGACTTGGATCAAATTACTGAGCCAGTGAAAAATACTCTAGGTTATGGGTGAAACATAAGGTTTTGGAGTTGGAAGCTGATGGTACTAAATTCACCAATGATTTGATGGGAGAATTCGAGTCTCAATGTGAAGAAGAAGTTGAAGCTGACAAAGGTGATGATACTGCTGAGCCTCATGAAGGGGATATTCAAGAGGAAGAAAGACTTGTGTCAATAAAGAGGAAAACTAGGAGCCAAACATAGGCTAAACAAGGTGATAAATCATCTCCTAAAATAAAGAAGGTTAATACTTTAACTAGAGAAGGTGATACCTCACAATTGACAAGAAAGAGGAGACTAATCACAAAGGGACAAAAAGTAGCAAATGCTAAGAAAGATAGTGCTACTATTGATGCTCAAGAGGAAGAAAGACTTGTGTCAATAAAGAGGAAAACTAGGAGCCAAACATAGGCTAAACAAGGTGATAAATCATCTCCTAAAATAAAGAAGGTCAATACTTTAACTGGAGAAGGTGATACCTCACAATTGACAAGAAAGAGGAGACTAATCACAAAGGGACAGAAAGTAGCAGATGCTAAGAAAGATAGTGCTACTATTGATGCTCCTTTCTTGGCCAAAGTTGTTGATGTGGAAATTTATAGGGAGAAACCCCAAGTATAGTTCAAGAGAAACTCTCCCAAGCATAAGGAATCTCTAGTAGAATGGATGAAAGCTATAGATAAAGAGATACAAAATGAAGAGGCACCTATGGATGCTATGGAGAAGAGAGCAGCTATAGGAAATAATTCTCCTATACCTCCTCCTCATCATAATGTGCAAATTTCAAAAGAAGCAACCCAAGATGAAGGTAATATATATAATAATCCTGAACAGCTAGATGAGGAAGATGATGAGGTTTCTACTCTTGAAAGTGGAGAATGGATAAATTTTGTGAAAGAGATGAAGGAATCCACCTCTAGAGTAGAAATAAATAATATGGATTTTGAAGTAGTTCAGGGAAAAACATCCAAGTCTCCAGAGAAAGTAATGATTGATGAACCAGAGGATCATCCTAAGGCAGGGAAGAACATGGAGGAGGTTGCTAAAAGTCCTCACTGGGACAAAGATGAGCAAGATGATCAGCCGAAAACATATAATAATATTGATGAAAATGTGGTTGATAGTCCAAATAAAGAGGTGGCAACTGAACAAGCTACTATCCTTGAATGGCTAGAGAAAAGGCTTAGTAAGAAGCCAATAATTATCCAAGAAGAAATTGTTGGAAAGAGACATTGCAATTTTTTGTTGTTGTTGTCATTAATGGCAACCCTTGTCAGCTATTGGATCTACACATTGTAATTTATTCATACCGAAAAATAGATTGAAGATCGGTGACTATCTATTAAGCTAGAACAAAGCATCTGGTAGTTTCGTATTCTTCAATTCTTATGCAGACTTTTTATTATGCAGACTTTTTATTATTATTTTGTGTTGTGGATCTTAGGGAGTATTTTTCGATGCATAATATATGTTATTTGTAAATCTTGGTGCCTTGTATCAATTTGGGTGAAAGTTAGAAGGTTCGGTGAACTAATTTTCTATTTATTAGTGTATGAAGGCTGACTTGGTGAATGGAGTGTGTCTTGGATAGTTAAGGAATTATTGATGAGTATTTTTGTGTTTGAATATTTTGGTTTGGGTCCTCACTTGTTGTGGACAACTCTTGTGGATGTACATTGGATATTATGGATGGTTTGAGCTGAAAGTTTATGAATATTTCTTATTTTGTTGAGGCAGACATGAGGTGATTGAATTCCTGGTGGTGGATATATATAAGTGATCAATTATATCATTTTGGTGTGTGTTCGATAAGAGTTGATGTATGTTGTGAATGTCAGAAGGTTAGTAGAGAGATTATGCATATTTTCACTTGTGCATTGAGGATTTTTGGTGTGAATTGAAGTTGAACAGAGCAAAAGAGTAGAATCAGACATAATTCAATTGTTGATCTTAACTAGAGCTATAATCAAGCATTTGTAAATGCTACTCTATTAGTTCAATTCCTTGGAAGTATTCAAAAATTTTGTAAGGTAGTGAGCTTTTCTATTTTTTAGTAGTGAGCTCTAGGGAGTGTGCTTGAATGCAAGTACATTTTCATTTTGTAATATTTTCTTTTGAGTATACTTAGAACAACTGATATTGTGGATTGACCTCCACCGTGGTTTTTCCCCTAACAAGGTTTCCACGTAAAAAATCATTGTGTTATGGTTTTGTGGTTATTTGTCTTATGTGCATGCATCTTTATTTTGGTTTAATGTTACCTACACTTGAATGATTAGATTAATAAATTTAAAAATTGCATAATACTGATTCACCCCACCTCTCAGTGTTGCTTGATTCCAACAATTGGTATCATAGCCCAGTTCCTCGGAAGAAGCTTAAAATCTTGGGGAAGATCTTGGAAAGTGTTTCAATGGATTCAAATAGTCTTTAACAATAACTTATGGTGTCCCTAGATGATTTTGATTAGGAAAAAGCTAAAGTATAGGAATTATAAACAAATATTATGAATGTTGAGAGATTCATTGAGTAATTGAAAGATAAATCAACAAGTCTAGGGATAAGAGAAGGGAATTTTATGATCAGATCAAGTAGGAAGATAGTAAAAACATTATAGATGAGCAACTAAGTCAAACCTTGAAGGAAAAGACAAAAGAATGTGAATTTTTTTCTAGGGACAATGCAGTTTTGAAGCACGATATGGAATTTATCATGATGAGGATGACTAAGGAAATTGAAGATAGAAAGAAGAATGAAGAAAAGCTTGCCTAATCCCTGAAAGAGAAATCTGAAGAATGCAGTTGAATCACTGGTGTATTCATTTAGTTGGAACTTGAGTTAGAACAAACCAAACACAATGAGGAAGAGCTTGAAAAGCACATTGTTGATCTCAGAGATGAACTTGCTACAAAAAATGAATTTAAGGAGAAGTTCAAGATTAGCTCAGCCAAGCTTGATAAGCTGATTAAAAGTCAGAGGATTGATGGTGACAAGAAAGGTCTTGGTTATGAGAAAGGAGAAAGTTTTGGATTTGGATAGAAGAGATTTAGACAAGGAAATTAGATGAACAATGATGGAAGATATCTGGTAAGACAACCTAATGATCAAAATTTTAATGGTATCTATTATGTTTACAATAAATTTGTTCATATGGTAGCTCAATGTAGAAGTAGAATGAATTCAAGTGGTCCGTCATTCTCCGGTTAGTGCTTTAATTGTAACAAGTATGGTCATAAGTCAATTGAATGCAGAAATGTGATGAACAAATTTTATAGAGATGTTAGATGTTATACATGCAATAGATTTGGCCATATTTCTAACCCATGTAGATCAAGAGAAAGAAAGTGTAACAACTGGTCTAGACAAATAAATGTGGTATGCTACAATTGCAGCAAAACTAGTCCTATTGCTAGATTTTATAAAAGAGGTCCAGTAAATCAGAGAAGAAACATGCAGAAGGATGAAAAAGGAAAAGGGAAAGTTACTACAGATCAGATCAGGAAGCAGATGAAGAGGAAATGGGTGAAAAAGAGTCCCTCTTTTGTAGAAAATGAGCCAGCACCATAATCATCTTCTGGTAATTCCTCTAGGAATTAGGTTAATGCCTTTGGCCTAGGGGAAATCTCAAGAAAATATTTCAGACCCCTTGTAGGTTATTGAAACCTAAATGTGGATGAGTTCAATAATTGTATTGATGATCTTTAGATGTTATTCAATAGTTGGAGAGAGTATTTATGCAAAAAAAAGATCAGAAAAAGAGTTATCTTTTACAGTGTATAAAAATAGGGTATCCAGATGAGTTAGGGAAAAAGCATTTATTGCATCAAAAAGGTTAGATGTGCCAATGACAAAAGGTCATTTCTATCTTTCATTTGTCACTTTGCATTTTGAAAAGAATAAGTTTGAAGAAATATGAAGCAAAATTTGGTGAAGTTTGGTGGGAATTCAAGTTTGAAGGTGATTTGAAGATCAAACCCTAATCCGGAAAAAAAAGGTATTTATCAGGAAAACTTGTCAACCTGTGAATTTGTGAAAATGGCTACTCCATTGGTAGTTGAAATCAAGGATAGACCCCATCCAAAGTTCAAATGGCATCCTTTCAAGTCTGTTGATACCAAGCCCTTAGGTGCATTTTTAAATTTCCCCTCCATTCTCACTTGGGGCGTGTAGGTAGTCTAGCTAAGGTATTTGAAGAGGAAGATAGAACAAGAACTTCTGAAGGTACTTTTGTGGCTATGATGCACATTGTTTTGTTATTATTATGATGCAAGGATTTATTGGGTAGTTAAGTGATGCAGTAGCATGTTGTAAGGATAGGTGGAAAGGGTGGAATCATACCATTGAACATATGGGGACATACGAGAATAGGATACGATTGCTAGAGTTCCTTTCCTAGCACCTCAACTATTATGAATGTGTACTCTAATTTGTATGTTTGAATGAACAAGTATAGGAAAATAGCTTCACCTGGATTCACAGGTCTAAGTGTGTCCACTATCCAACAATAATGTTGATTGGGAGATAGTAATTGGTTACCTAGTAAACCTTTACACTAGTATAGTGTGTCATCAGTCCATGTATTAGTCGTATTCTTTATCCACGTTTTCCTTGTTATTTTATTATTGTGCAAAGTTTAATTGTGAGGATTTAATTATATGTTATGATTAAGTATTTACTTAATTTGTATTATTGATGTAGAGAATTTATAATAGATAAATTAAGTAATTTAATCTATGTTATAAAGTAATTTTAATTATTAGATTAAATGTGAATTGAAATAAATAAGTTATTTAAATTTGATTTGAAACAAATAAATTAATTAAATTTTAAATGCATGTTATTGGGAAAAGATCTTTGGAAATATCTGTGGTTGTTGAAGAAAATATATTTGTTTTGTTAATTGGATGTTAGAAGGTTTTGATTACTAATTGTTGAAAATTGATTCCCAGAGAGATTTATTAAAATGAAAAGAAGGAAGTTGTTCTCACGGGAGAAAAGAGAGGATGTTGAAAATGGTTGAATGGTTTAAAGGTTTTGGGAATTTTAATTTTAAAAGCTCTCACATAAGTTTAGGGAATCTAGTTTTGTGCATTCTTGGTTCTCGTTATTTTTTGTTATCTGGGAAGTGACAATTCTTCTGGAAGAAGCTTTGACAAGTTGGAGATTAAAGGGAAGCTCTGCATCAAACTTCAAATCAACAAATCTTCTAGAATAGGTTCTTTATTGTTTTCTTAAATTTAATTTGGAAAGAATATTTTAAATTATCTTTGTTTTGCAAATTGAAAAATTTTCATGTAGAAAAGGGTTTCATTATTCGTAGAAGCTTTTGTTTTAAGAGATTGTCGTGAATTATTACAGCCTCTGTAGAAAATATTTTAGATCCTCTGTTTAAATTGAGATTTAGAAATCGATTTATATAGCAAAAAATTATAGTTAAATTTTAAAGCCTTTGTTGAATTGAATTGAAACTCTAGAAAATTGTAATCCTCTATGTTAAGATTATTTAAAAATTTTGTAGAGAAATTGTGAAAACTTTAGATCCTTTGTAGGGAAATTGTTTTTAAAACCATTGAAATTCCAGAGGGAATACATTAGAGGGTTTAGGTTGAATTGAGATCCTCTATTAAATTTGTGAAAATTCAAATTCCTCTATTAAAATTTTGTTGAAATTGGAAACCTTTGGTTAATTTGTAAATATTTTCCTGTAGAGTCACTAAATTAATCATATCTAAAAATTTACGAACTGGGTATGGCTGATTTTTTTATATGTTTTAAAAGGCTTGGTGGTGCACCTTTTGTAAAATTTTTAGAGAAACGGAGATCCGAAAAAAAAGTTATTAAAGTTGCAATAGAATGCTTTTATGTTTAGTATTGTTAGAAAATTGTATATTAATATTTAATATATATATATATATATATATATTTAAAAGGAATATATATAAAGAGAGATTATGTTTTGGAATTTGTATTTAGTTTTAAATAGTTAAATATTATATATATACTTGTAGAACCCTTATCCAAATACCTACAAAACACAATGAAAGGAACACATGAGAACATCATATGCAAGTAAGAACAAACATTCCCCACGGAATCCATTAGCAAAGCTAAAAATAGGAAATAAACAAGAATAAAATGAAAGAACAAGAAAACAAGCTAAATCCTATTGAAAGCAATTCAAACTCTTGATCCCATGGGGGAATTGGTGCCAATTTGATGTGAAAATTGGCCCTTTCCCAACTCCAACGATGTGATGAAGATGATTGATGAAGGATGAATGCTTGTAGTGATGACTTCAATGGAGTTCCATGTTGAAAATCTGCAAAAAACCTAACTATGCTTGGATGAAATGGATGAAGATTGGTATGAATTTGAGTATAGTAAGTTTACTCAAGTTGTGATGAACTAAAAATGACTATAATAATTGTACATGGATTGTGGATGATGAAATGAGGAATAAGACCTCTTATTTATAGAATGACAAGTTGGAGAAATAGGTGCAGGAGCACCTAAAAAACATGCAATTGCAAAGTACATTCTATGAGGGTTGGTATAGAAGTTAGTGGTAGCGAGAGTCATTTTTTGTTGAATGAGGGCCATAAGAAAATTCATGATGAAACAAGGTTTATATGAACCATTTAATGTAGGTTTGAGTCTTTAGAAGGAATTCTAAGTTGAAAATCTGAAGTTAATCATTAGTAAACAATGCATAATTAGCAATGTAAAGGGTTAAAATCCTCCAAAAGAAAGGTGGTTAGGTGGTTATAGGTGTTGGAGGAGGTTATTGAAGATATATGTAGTTGATTCCATCGTTGTAAACACAATTTTGAAGATCTTGAATGAAAAAAACTTAGTTTTTCTTTGAAATTACATGTTTTCTTGGTATTTTCCTAAACTTTGCTTGGCTAGAATAGTCCGTACAACTCTAGATCTTGTTTGAAGGTTGAAATAGTATGTTAGGGAACTGAGTCTATTTTCAAATGCTTCAGGTTTGATTGAAAATCATTAATTTTGGAGTGAGTTATCTTTGTTTTCCTAAAATTGCTCTATTTTGGTGCAAGTTGGTGGTTTGAGAGTAATAAAATGATTTTTTAGGGAATTCCACCTACTATAGCAATTGTCACTCAGTGGAATGAACCCATTTATTATAATATAGCTTTCCAAATGCTGAGGAGATCAGAGGAAGTGTGTTTGTGGGTTTTGGGTGTTGCCCTAGGTTGAATTTGGGTGATTTTCCTTGTGAAAGTGAGGAACTAAAGGATGGTTTATGAGTTTTTTGGAAGAAATAACCTATGTAATGAAGTTTAAAGATTTTGAAGGCATAATTATGAATGTTTGAAGAAGTTCCAGGGTTTGGGAAGGTCTAGAGATATGATTTAGAATAAAGCCTCCTTTTGAAGGCCTAAAATCAAGGGTTTTATGGTTTTCCATGTTGGAAGAGTCATCTTTGGAAACTAGTGGTGGATTTAGTAGTTTTTGGGCATTTGAATTGCTGCCCCAAAGTTTCATAAGGTCTAGTGGAGTTTAGAGGGTACCTTCTTCATAAAAGTGGGCTAATCCACTAGCCTTTTCCATGGTAGGAGTATTGGATCTTTGAACTTGTCCAAAATAATTGATATTGTTTTTCTTGTATGTTGTATAACTTAGAAAAGGGTATCTTAATTATCTTTTATTTTTTTATGTGTTTTGGAAAATATTGGTGAAAAATCCCTAAAACTAGGTTTGCACTAAAACTAGGGTTGAAGGGTGAAATTGGGAAATTGTGCTTCTGATGATTGTTGAACTTGGAAGACTGATTGAATTACTTTATATGCTTATTTTAATCTTGATAGATGCCTCTTGAAGGTAGGTTGTCAATTGGATTTAGATTTAGTCTCCTAACTCTACATCATAGTGGTATCAGAGCGAGGTTGTAGATCTCTTAAAGATTGAAGGAGAAGCATTTGAGGGAGAAAGGACATCATGACTATCAAAGGTTTGAATGAGAAGGAGACACAAATGAGGAAAGAAATTTTCAAGACTAGGTGCAAGTGCAAAGGTAAGGTATGCAAGGTTATGGTTGATTCAAGTAGTTTGGATAACTTGGTAGTGCTCTTGAAATGGTTGAAAAATTGAACTTAGAAAGGTTTCCACATGATTCACCTTATTATGTTTCATTGATGAATGGTCAGAAATTTTTTTTGGTTAAAGAGAAATCATGGGTTGAATTTCAAATAGGTGAATATAAGGACAAAATATTATGTGATATTGTACTATTGAACTCTTGTCATCTAATGTTTGGAAAACCATGGTGTTGGGAAAAGATTAGATTGCAAACTAGAAAAATCACCTTCCACATAAGAGAAAATTAGAAAAAGTAGAGAGGTTGCAAAAGAATGTGCAACATAATATTATTCAAGAATTCAATAATTACATGATAATGTTTTTCTTTATAAAAGAAAAGATGCATAGCCCTAATCTTATCTTGAGCAACAAGATAGCTCAACAAGATAAGGATAAAACCTATAACTTAGGAATTAAATAAAGCCTAAGTAAACTTATGAAAAGTGTAATTAATAATTAATTACACCAACATCCCCCCATAAGTGCAACTTAGGGAGAAGCAAATTATTATGCACATATGAGTTCCAAAAACAAGGCCTGATCAGGTACTCATGTACAAATGCAAAGAGAGAGAAAACTGAGTGGGAAAAACCCGCTCTCAAAGAGATGAACTGCTGCAAAGAAGCACTGGAAGAACTCTGAAGATGCAACACTAGAACCCCAAATCTGGCAAGCAAGGAAAGATACTTTTGTTTTCAAAATACCATATCAAAATCACAAATGCAACAACAAACCCAATGCCAAGGAACACTGGAAACTCACATACTGGATCAACCCTGGAATATGTAAGTATTAGAGGATGAAAGGATGAAAGGACCCATAATGATGACAAATCTGGAAGTTGTGTCTCTTGAAGCCAATGCCAAATTGAAACTAAAACTACCCATAGGACGAGTACCATCAAGATTCTGGAACATTCACCATAAAAAACATGGCCTCCAAATGAGAAAGATCTAAACCAATGTGGATCAAGAACCATAAAATCCCAATGTGAAGTGTGAACCGAAGCAAACCAAAGATGTGTCTAGCTAACAAGAAAGAAGCAAAAAGGAGACAATAGGAAACCAAAAAAACTCATGCAAGTTGTCACCAATATGAAAAATGGATGCAAGAACCCCCCTTAATGAAACATTATATCAGTTCGTTATTATAATACCCAATGATTGCAGAAGGAGATAATGCAACACTACAAAAACATAAGCAAAAATACAAACCTATTGCATGAAACAAAAATGAATGCATGCATAAAATAAGGTACAAATATTTTTTAAATGACCTCAAATCTGCATAGAGGCCGAAGCCAGCTTTCCAACACCATGAAAATCACAAAAAATGGATAAGTGAGTCAAAAGATATGCTTCCCAGAGTGAAAACAGAAACATCTTACTTCCGAGGCTGAAAAAGGCATCAAAAAATAATAACCAGAAAACAAAACCTACACCATTACATAGAACATTGAAACAAATTTCCAATGATATCTCGTTTGCAAAAAAAGGACACTGTATGCCCAAGTTACGCCCGTTTCCATGAAAGTTGTCCAAAAAGGTCTGATTTGGCCCCCAGAAGCCCTCAGGGGCTAAAAAAATAAGGCCCTTGGTCACTTGTAGGACCAGGGGCTGGAATGCTAGGATAGAGGCCAAAGCCCTTGGTCGCTCATATGACCATGGTTGGGGCTGGAGATCTGGCGAGGTGCTAAGTCGAGTGTTGGTCGCCCATAGAACCCAACTGCTTTGTTTTAAGCCCGCAGGGGCTAAGGATTGGTGGGGGTTGAGAACGGAGCCCGCGGTTGCCAATAGGACCAGAGTAGGCTCTACATACCAGTGAGGGCTGGGAGCCTGGGCCCCCCGGTTATAGATGTGACTTCCGCTGGCTGATTGAAGCCATCGGGGGCAGATATGAAGGTCGGCGGAGCTGGAGGCTGAGCCGTCAGTGTTGGCGGCTACCCAGTGGTGCGGCGGTGGCCGCCCAGTGGTGTAGTGGCGGCGCTGCAAAAATGAACTGGCCATGCAAAAAATACAAATATTTTTTGATTTTTTATTATTTTTTATGAATTTTTTTCATACTGCGTGCCTCAAAGATTGTACCTGGGGGCCGTACGGCCCTTGGGCAAAATGTTTTTCCTCTCTAAACGATTTTTCCCAAATTAGACAAATTTTATATAAAAATAGGGGTTTTTGGGTGCTACAAATCCAACGGCGAGGTCTGTTTGGGCCCAAAGTGCTCCGAAAATCAGGCAACCCCTAGATCTATCAGAAAAATCACTATGCTTGAAACCCTCGTAGATTTGGCAAACGGTGACGAAAATGAATGAAATAAAAGTCATTTTTGATTTTTTCCTGGGCTTTGAATCCAACGGAAAACCCTGATCTGATCCAAGATGCTGCATAAAGATTCTCAAGGAATGAAACCCTTAAGGGACCTTAAATGAGCTTTGCAATGTGTTCCTCCAAAAAAGCTGAGAAGGGGCTGCAAATCGAGGCTCTGATACCATGTTAGAAACCAAGATCAGATTGCAAACCAAAAAAATCACCTTCTACAGAAGAGAAAATTAGAAAAACCAGAGAGATTGCAAAAGAATGTGCAACATAATATTATTCAAGAATTCAATAATTACATGATAATGTTTTGCTTTATAAAAGCAAAGATGCATAACCCTAATCTTATATTGAGCAACAAGATAGCTCAACAAGATAAGGATAAAAACTATAACTTAGGAATTAAATAAAGCCTAAGTAAACTTATGCAAAGTGTAATTAATAATTAATTACACCAATGGATTTGTTGTGTACTATGGAAGGGATAATAGTTACTAGATTAAAAAGGATGGGAGGATTTATGATTTGACTTCATTGGTGGAAGAATATCATGGCCAATACAAGAAAACAAGGGTACTACTGCAAGAAAGAAAAAAGTTCCAAGGATACAAAGAAGACAAAGTCAACGAAGAGGCAAAAGGGCACAACATAGATACAATGGAGAAAGAAAATCACCATGAAGAAGTATTGAATAAGAAAAAGAAAATTGAAGACAAAAAGGAAACAAAGAAAGTGAAGGTCAGAAGTGAAAGGACCTTGAAGGCACGAGATAAGGATGGAGAATGTGATGAAGGAAAAGTTGCATTCACCACCTGTGAAAGTATTGTTGAGACAATATGGGTAGAAGCAGATTCAAAGTTGAAGTGTGTAAAGGATGATGAGAAAGGAAGAAGCAAGAGTGAAATGACCTTGAGAGGGAAAGGTAATCTTGAAGGTTGTTTTAAAGATAAAGGATAGGTAGAAGTTTGTTCATTAAAGGATAATGGTGTTCTAGGGCAGACACCCATAAAGAATACAATGGTACATAAAGTTGAGATAGGGTATTGTGAGAAGAAGGTGCTTGGGACAGAGGTCCTAAGAAGAGAAGATGAGATCAAAGAGAATGAAGGTGAGTTATTTGAACAAAAGCAACTTTGGTACAATGGAGCCACAAGGGAAGAAGAGTGTTGTCCACTGTTTGGGAAAGAGTATGAGATGTAGCAAAAGGTTGAAGGTGCGGATGGCAGACCTAAGGACAAAGAGGTCTTGGAAATTGAGAAAATGAAGAATGAGGAAGTGAATAAAAAGGAAAATGATGAGAGGAACGAAATAAGTCATGAAGGGTTTGAAGATGGTGAGAAGATTATCATTGGGGTGGTGATGTGTCCCTTAAGGACAAATGCAAGTGATAGGAAAGAAAATATTGTAGGTATAGAGAGTTATGTGGCAAAAGGTATAGAGGAAATTGAGACAAAAAGTGTGATGCAAGTGATGGAGAGTGAGTTGGTTGAGGCCAATTAGTACGAGAGAATAGTATTTAGAGGAGATGAAGGACAAATGGATTGTTTTCCTAAAGCTAATAAGACTAAGGTCCTTGAAATGGAATCTTAGAGATTTGAGATAAACAACCAAGAAGTTAATAAGTCTAAAAATACAGTGCAGGACATGAAGGTAGTGATGGTGGAAGCCAAGGGTCTGAGACATAACCTGAGAGTAGGTGATGAGAAGGATGTGAAAATTAGGGAAAGGGCAGTAAGCTATGAAGATTGGTAGAAAATAGTGAAAGAGACTGTGGAAGAGTTTGGAGAGTCTATAAGAGTTGAGCAAAGGTTGGAATGTGTAGTCACCATGAAAGGTGAAGGACAAATGGTAAAGGTTTTGTAGAGGGTTACAATAAGGACAGAGGCTAATATCATTGAGAAGTTGAAAGTGCTAGGCCAAGGAATGGGTAAGAGAAGACAGTGTGTGTGGTCTCCAAATGAGTTGGAGAAGAGAGGAAAATCTGAGATTGGGATAGTGAGTTGTCCTTGGTTGTTGAGTTTAGTAATAAGGTTGTTATATGCTATTGAGACAAGGTATCCAAGAATAATGCATCTTAGTATAGATGTGAAGTGGAAGGATAAGAGGCTGAGAGTGAAGGGAATCACTGGTTATCTCCCTGATTTTTTCATTCTTCTGATAGTGGTCAGACCAAGGGTTAAAATGAAAGTGGAAGGGAAAAATGCAGATTATGTTGCAGATAATAGAATTGAAGATCAGAACTACATGTATAATTGGCCAAGGCTCATGGAAGGGAATGGAAAAGATATATTAATGCATGGTTATTTAGGTTTGCATATTTAATTTTTGTTTGTAGGTGTTAATGAAGACAAAAGTCAGCAAGAAGATTCATTTGAGTAGGATCAAGAATGGCAAGGTGAAGACAAAGAAAAGTATGAAGGGTATAAAGTACCTTGGAAGAATATTTCCATGCAGGTGACTTGGATCAGGTTTGAAGGGATTGTGCAAAGAGTTGGAGCAGACCTATGGAGTGATTTATGGGGCATAAATATTTTGTACCCAGGGAGTATGGTGCAGGAGCACCTAAAAACATGTAATTGCAAAGTGCATTCTATGAGGGTTGGTCTAGGAGTTAGTGGTAGGGAGAGTCATTTGTGTTGAATGAAGTCCATAAGACCATTCATGATGAAATAAGGTTTATATGAACCATTTAATGTAGGTTTGAGTCTTTAGAAGGAATTATAAGTTGAAAATATTAAGTTAATCATTAGTAAACAATGCATAATTAGCAATGTAAAGTGTTAAAATCCTCTAAAATAAAGGCGGTTAGGTGGTTATAGGTGTTGGAGGAGGTTATTGAAGATATATATAGTTTATTCCATCATTGTAAACACAAATTTGAAGATATTGAATGAAAAAACTTAGTTTTTCTTTGAAATTACACATTTTCTTGGTATTTTCCTAAACTTTGCTTGGCTGGAACAATCCATACAACTCCATATCTTGGTTGAAGGTTGACATGGTATGTTAGGGAATTGAGTCTAATTTCAAATTCTTTAGGTTTGATTGAAAATCATTAATTTTGGAGTGAGTTATCTCTATTTTCCTGAAACTGCTCTGTTTTGGTGCAAGTTGGTGGTTTGAGAGTAATAAAATGAGTTTTTAGGAAATTCCACCTATGGTAGCAATTGTAACTCAGTGGAATGACTCCATTTGTTGTAATATAGGTTTCCAATTGCTGAGGAGGTTGGGGGAAGTGTGTTTGTGGGTTTTGGGTGTTGCCCTAGGTTGAATTTGGGTGATTTTCCTTGTGAAAGTGAGGAACTAAAGGATGTTTTATGAATTTTTTGGAAGAAATAACCTATGTAATGAAGTTTAAAGCTTGTGAAGGAATAATTATGAATTTTTGAATAGGTGGTAGGGTTTGGGAAGGTCTGGAGGTATGATTTACATTAAACCCTCCTTTTGAAAGCCTAGAATCAAGGGTTTTATGGTTTTCCATGTTGGAAGAGTCATCTCTGGAAAATAGTGGTGGATTTAGTAGTTTTTGAGAATTTTAATTGCCACCCCAAAGTTTCATAAGTTCTGGTGGAGTTTAGAGGGTACCTTCTTCGTAGAAGTGGGCTAATCCACTAGCCTTTTCCATGGTAGGAGTATTGGATATTTGAACTTGTCCAAAAGAATTGATATTGGTTTTCTTGTATTTTGTATAACTTTGAAAAGGGTATCTTAATCATCTCTGATTGTTTCAGGTGTTTTGCAAAATATTGGTGAAAAATCCCCAAAACTAGGTTTGCACTAAAACTAGGGTTGAAGGGTGAAATTGGGAAATTGTGCTTATGATGATTGTTGAACTTAGAAGACTAATTGAATTACTTTATATGATTATTTTAATCTTGCTAGATCCCTCTTGAAGGTAGGTTGCCAATTGGATTGAGATTCAGCCTCCTAACTCTACATCAAAAATGCCCAAAATGAAGCAATGTGGGACTAAGAATCAACCAATGGCAAGATGCCACTTGTCAACATGTGAATGGATGAGGGATGTGCAATTTTTGAAGAATGTGTCAATAAATTCAATTAGATGGAATTTGAAATTGTTGAAATGACATGTAAGAGGGAAAGAAAATGCATTGAATGCCACTTGGCTCAAGGCAAAAAGACTTATTAGGTGGATTAAATGCCTTGTTGGAAGGACAAAGTCCACTTGGATTTTTGAATTCAAATTTGAGGAATATTCCTTTATTATGCCTTTTGAGAGAAAATAGAGATTTAATAAATGAATTAAATCTATTTTCATGTGAAATTTGCAAAAGATAGAGGATGGGACATGGATGGAGATTAAATTAATCAAGGTTAATTAATTTAATGAGAGACTAGCTGATGCACAAACAAATTTGACTTAGATTTGTGGATTTATTTAAATTAAATATAAGAAGAATATGATAAAAGGATTAATTAAATAAGGACTTTTGATTTATTTAATCAAAAGAGATGATGTTAGATTAAACTAAATAAGGTTTTAATTTATTCAATTTAATAGATAGACTTTAGAGATTTAATCAAATAAAATGACTTATTTAATTAAATAGAGATAATTAGATCATACTGATTGATTTAATTAATGAAATGGAATGACTTAATAAAATAAGATGATTTATTAATTAAGACGTGAAAATTGATGAATTTAATCATATAAGGGTATCTGATTAAATGGTTAGACCAAGGGATGATTTAGGATTAATCAATGTTAATTGTATGGATTAGATGTGCAGTGTTAATTAGTAAATTTTCCATGTCTACATTTTTCCCCTCTTTGAAGCAGTACACTCATTACGTTGTTTCAAAGAATAAATTGCCTTGATCAATAGCCAAAAATTTTGATTCTAAAGTTTTCCCCACTACTACCCCTGTGAGGGAAAATATGCTAATATATTGCCCCCTCAAGAGATCAGACAAAAAATCTGATTTTTTGGGTGATCTCGCAAAAAAAAGGACAAGGTGGTCGACAGGTCCAAAAAGGGTCCAAGAGGTCAAAAAAAGAGGTAAAATGCCAAAAAACAGAATGCAATGACCTTCGAACAAAGGAAAACGGGTTCGAGGGACCTAGACCTCTCCCGGATGGTCAAACAAGGTAAAAAATAGGCTTAAATAGGCCTTAGGAGGCCACTTTTAGTTCATTTGCACACATAGCCTTTGTAATTCCTTGAGATTTGAGCTCTGATACCCCGAGGAGATGGCGAAATGGAAGCTCCCAATGCAAATTTTTGACCGATTTTGGACATACCAGTGACCTCTCGGCACTGGGGCACTGGTAAGTGATCCTTACTTGAGCATTTTTTTTCTTTTTCTGCGCACATTTATTGCTTCCAAACTTAGTTTTCTAGGTGCGGTGCTATATAGCATAGCTCAAAATTTTAAATTGCACTGCTTGGTATTCAAACTAAGCCACCATCACAAGGTGGATCGCCACAATGGAGTTTGGAGTTTGGGAACAAACTTCAAACTCTAATGCATATGTGAAATGCAACACTAGATTCTAAAATCTAACGCCGCGACAAACTTTTGAATTAGGGTTTGGGATACTTAAGCAAAGTGCATCACCATGATGTAGTTTAGGACTTGAAGGTGCTAGTGTCACGGTTTGCAAATTTCAAACTATGATGCATTCACAGTTTGCAACACTAGGCTGATTTCTTGAATGCTCGGGATAATTTTTTCTTGATGATTTTAATACAGTGACCTTTCTTGATGCAGGAGGCAGCGAGGGAGCTCTATTCTTGTGAGCAAAAATCACAAGAGATATTCGGCTACTTACAAGATCTAACTGACAGGGAGTAGGATTGACTTCATGAGATGGGGCTATGGTACATATCCTATGTAGCACCTATGTGAACCCATCTCAGCATGATGTATGTGCTTGTCGAGAGATGGGACAATGAGATGCCATCCTTTCATCTTCCCACTAGCGAGGCCATTGTCACCTTGGAGGATGTGTGGCACATCCTTAGATTGCTGATACATGGTCAGTGAGTTATTCATGATATGGATTCCAGATGGGATGCATGCCATGCAATCTTGGCTACAAAGGACATGATATATTGCAAGGGCCAAATAGAGCTAGAGTGTTGTAGGACGCTCATGACACCCTTCTGACTAGTGATTGCTACAATCGTCTTAGGTCTTGTCACTCTAGAGAAACGAGGCTGGTACTTCAGTCTTGGCTGGGGGCTTTGCTAGGAGTGGATGGTTCGTGATAGGCCTGTCCATTTTGCATGTGGTCCTATTCTTCTAGCCTCCCTCTACAAGGATTTACACGAGTACACATACTTGGATGGCAGGGAACTTAGTACAGGTGTCATGCTCCTTCATGTGTGGGTGTGGGAGCATATCTTCATTCTTCGGCAACAGTTTGTTCCAGTGCCATTTGGGCTCAATGATCCAATGGTTTGGCATTATAGAGGTGGTGTGTCCTTCACACACACGGGCGAGCATGAGATCCCTCACTAAAGGAGGTTCATTGATGAGATGAAGGTGTTCACATGGCACCCATACCTTGGTCAGCTTGGATGGGTTGATGATGTTCAACAACTATTCTTTTCCCACCAAGACCAACTTATGTAGGGGTGGGAGCATACTATGATTGAGAGATACTTACCAAGACGAGTTCAACACCAGTTTGCTGAGATTCAGGATAGGCCAAACGATGACTATGTGGCCATTTTTTCTCGCATAGTATCACAAGGTGCTTGGGGTGATACATTCCTGCTTCTGAGGTAGTGGAAAACTTTAGGAAGCTAGCGGCCTAGCCATGGGCATATGATCAAGGGGCTATAGATCTAGGGATGACTTGGGCCTATAGAGATTAGTTCCAACCACCTCTATGACTGATAGTTCCAAGTGTAGCCTTTTCTCGACAGAGAGCTAGTGGGAGGTGGGTAGGCTGAGGATGAGGAGGTGGTGGTCCTTCTGTAGGATAGCTAGCATAGGTTCAAATGGATTTTCCTCATGCCAATGTACACATGCAGGACCAAGATCAGGGGCCGAATGGTGGATATGACAGGCACCAGGATTAGGCTGCTACACCACCATGAGGTAGGGGTGAGGCTCAACCTCACATGTAGCCTCCACTAGTACAACCAATAGGTTAGCTAGATCCTAGGGACATCCAGATATTATAGTTGTAGGTTGAGGTCCAGGCCTTGGCAGTAGAGAGGGACTAGGCCCGTGCAGAGAGAGATCAAGTGATTTTACAGAGGCAGGCCACATAGTTATAGGAGGCCATAGAGATGGGTCACAAACAACAACTAGGGAGTATGGTGGCCTCCTCCCCTCACAACATAGTGTCTCTTCGCTCATACAGGGAGACTATTTGGGAGGTGGATTATTATCGGTTGCTCTATCATCAGGTCGTACCTAGAGTAGCCTAGCCCCCAAATTTTTCATAATGGATTAGCCATAGATCGATAGAGGGTCATGGTGACAGAGGTGAGGGAAGAAGAAAAGAGGGTTAGACTACCTTCTTGATCGAGATGTTATTCCTTTGTGTCATATGGGCTCATTTTTGATAGCTCGTTGGGCCTTTTGTAATCATACACACATGTATAGTGATCCTAATTATTATTTTGTACTATGACAATATTTCGATGATATATATATGAGATGATGATGTTGATGTGATATTTCATGTACCATTTATGTATTATTCATGTTTGCATGGTTCTATTTCCATATGTGATGCAATAATTTTATGGTATTATGATGTATGTGATGGATATACTATGTATGGATGCATTTCTTTCTGATGATGTATGTGTTATGTGATGGTTATGCAACTAATAGATCTATATTATGCTTCTAATGAATGATGATATATGATATGCATTTGTGTTATGGATGATGATATGTATGTTTGTGATGGTTTAATTCTCTTGCAGTACATTTTATGTATGCTTTAATGATGGTGTATGATGCAATCTATATGATGATTTATGCTATGAAATAATTTCTTTTTCAATATCTTTTTCTGTTATGATGGTGATGATGATACAAATGCAATGATCATGATATGTGGCTATGCAATGATGAATGTATGTGATTTTCCATGTATGATATGCACTTATGATGATATTATATAATGATGTGATGTTATATATGAAATGATATGTTATGCAAAATGGTATGGAGATGATGATTTATTATATGCAAAATGATATGTGAGTAATTACCTTATGATGTATATGTGATGGTATAATGAATGCTTTTATGAGATGTTCTATATGATCATGGATGATATGTATGCACCTAATGCAATGGATTTTTTATAATGCTTACGTACTTGTTATGTTTCGTTTGATTATGCACTAGATGCTAATAATAATATGGGGTGATTTATGAAATATTTATGCAGAATGAATGTAATGTGATGATTTATGAGATGCTTAGACTAAAAAATCTATATTATATGATGATGGGATGCATATGAGATGATCCATGTTTCCTATGCACTATGTTGATGATTTGTGGATGCAGGATTAATGATGATGATGATTGACAATCATAGTACCTTTTTAGTGTGAGAAGCAAGAAGGGATGAAAGAAAGAAGATATTCCTAACTAGTCATGAGATGATGATGATAATGAATATCTATCATGGAGTTGGGATTTTCAAAAGGCCAATTATCTTATTTTTGATAACACACATAAATATGATGCATCTAGGTATTAAGAACCAATATGGCATGGTATCTAGTGCAATGGACTTTGACTCAACAATCTGATGGAGTATCTTTATTCACACCTAACATACGAAAACCTTACTATGATACACTTTAGGTATTTCACACATCTCAGACCAAAACATAGGAAGGTAAGCCTTCCTATGTGGTCAAAAAGATATCTAAAACACCCTCCATTCATATCTAATAAAGCAAGTATTCGCCAAGTTATATTAGAAGAACACCCAACAAGTGCAACAGATAAAAAGATAATGATCATTGCCCCATTCCTATCTCTCTAAATCCTTTTGTTTGGGACATCATGGAGAGGTCATTAGAATGAGCACAAATAAGATAAGTCAAAAGAAAAAGAAAAAGTAAACAAACAAGCTAATGTTCTTCAATACCACTAAACAAAAGGAAATATGTTTTTAAGGATAATTACTGAAACTATTACCAAAAGATAATGCCCATTGTAGGAAGGATACATCCTAGGACATGTTAGTGGATGGTGACACATCATTTCATTTATCCAAAGTGCTCTTTTTGATAAATCATGCCCATTGTAGGAAGGATACATCCTAGGACATGATTTTATCAGATGATTGATATGGGATTGATTGGATGATAGGCTATCGACACAAAGAGTTGACTAACTTGTTTATGTACTGACCTAGATTTGAGACTTTGACGATTTGAGTTTTTACTTTTAACCTGCTAGACTTGTTTCCGATTGTTTTACAAAAGGTTGGGGATGATGATTGATTTATTATGAGTTGTATTTATTGTGGGTGAAAGTGAGATGAGATGGATGTTTTTGATCTTTTTGACTGACATTTTGACCTGTTTTTGGATTTTGATATGATTTGGATGTTTTTGGATTTTTGGATTTTTTTTGGATTTTCTGGTTTTCTGTTGTTTTTTTGATTTTTGGATTTAAGGTCTTCAAGAATATACACGAATCCAATCCAATGAGAACATACCCCCAACGTGATGCAATAGTCTACTCTGATAAAGGCATGAAAAACTGACCTTCAAAATGGGTCGAGTAGTACTAGGAGGGATCATGACACGAACAATGTAGAACCCCTATCCAAATACCTACAAAACACAATGAAAGGAACACATTAGAAGATCATATGCAAGTAAGAATATGGATTCCCCATGGAATCCATTAGCAAAACTTAAAATAGGAAAGAAACAAGAATAGAATGAAAGAACAAGAAAGTAAGCTAAATCCTATTGAAAGCAATGCAAACTCTTGATCCCATGGGGGAATTGGTGCCAATTTGATGTGAAAATTGGTGCTTTCCCAACTCCAATTATGTGATGAATATGATTAATGAATGATGAATGCTTCTAGTGATGAATTCAATGGAGCTCCATGTTGAAAATTTACAAAAAACCTAACAATGCTTGGATGAAATGGATGTAGATTGCTATGAATTTGAGTATAGTAAGTTTACTCGAGTTGTGATGAACTAAAAATGACTATAATAATTCTACTTGGATTGTGGATGATGAAATGAGGAATAAAACCTCTTCTTTAGAGAATGACAAGTTGGAGAAATTTCCAAAATGAAGCAATGTGGGACTAAGAATCAACCAATGGAAAAATGCCACTTGCCAACATGTGAATGGATGAGGGATGTGCAAGTTTTGAAGAATGTGTCAATAAATGCAATTAGGTGGAATTTGACATTGATGAAATGACATGTAAGAGGGAAAGAAAATGCATTGAATGCCACTTGGCTCAAGGAAAAATGACTTATTAGGTGGAGTAAATGCCTTGTTGGAAGGACAAAGTCCACTTGGATTTTTGAATTCAAATTTGAGGAATCTTCCTTTATTATGCCTTTTGAGATAAAATAGAGATTTAATAAATGAATTAAATATATTTTCATGTGCAAGTTGCAAAAGCTAGAGGATGGGACATGGATGGAGATTAAATTAATTAAGGTTAATTAATTTAATGAGAGATTAGCTGATGTAACAAATTTGACTTAGATTTGTGGATTTATTTAAATCAAATATGAGAAGAATATGATAAAAATATTAATTAAATAAGGAATTTTGATTTATTTAATTAAAAGAGATGATGCTAGATTAAACTAAAAAAGGTTTTAATTTATTCAATTTACTAGATAGACTTTAGAGTTTTAATCAAATAAAATGAATTATTTAATTAAATAGAGATAATTAGATCACACTAATTGATTTAATTAACATAATGAAATGACCTAATCAAATACGATGATTTATTTAATTAAGAGGGGAGAATTCATGAATTTAATCACATAAGGGTATCTGATTAAATGGTTAGACTGAGGGATGATTTAGGATGAAGCAGTGTTAGTAGTCAGGATCAAATGTGTAGTGTTAATTAGTACATTTTCTATGTCTACAATACTTAATATATATTTATATTTAAATTGGTATTAAACATTTAAATTTTATATATGTATATATATTTAAATGCACAATTTAGATATTTTTATAATAAGTGCACGCACATGCACAATTTAGATATATTAATATGAAATATTTTAAAAGAGAGAAATAGATTTTATTTGTGTATTTGTGAAATTTGGAGTTAAACAATTATTTTTGGTTTCTTTATTTCTATTGTAAATATAATTATAATTAAAATGACTTACTTCATGCAGTGCGATTGTTTGAATTGGATTATGTGATTAGAGAATATATATATATATATAAATATATATATATATATCTATTTAAAAAGGGTATTTATTTAGATGGATTTTATTGCTTTAAGTGCATGCAAACACGAATGGTTAACTTTAATTGATTGATTACTTTATTTGAGGAAATTGAGCTAATTTTTATGAGTAGTTGTGAAATTGAAAGTTAAACATTTAGTTTAATTAGTTGTTGATTTATAAATTGGAATTATGTTTAGATGATATATTTCAATAATGAGATATTGATCTATTGGATTTAGGAAATGCGAATCGTAGTAATTTTTAATTACATGAGTTATTTATTTTAATTACATGTATTTCAGTAATTGTGAATTGGGGGGATATTTGTTGTTGAGAAAATGTAAGCCTTCTAGAGATGGTAATTGTGAAAGGTTTGTTGTGTCTCTTATTCACCCTTGAGTTTTCCTTGGGTAGTCCACGTAGTTGGGATTTAGTATTGGACGTCCGTAGGGATGTGTTATCTCTTGTGTTATGATATTATAAGTTTTGTGCACTCTTTACCCTTGGGTTGTGGTATAAGTTATTGTGTTGTCAGTAGGGGAATGGAAAGATCGTTATCTTGTCTTCTCAAAAGATAATTGATTCTATGTAACTCATGTGCATGTGGGGCCGAAGTTCGTGAGAGGTTACTAGGATAACCTAGGATGGGGGCTGGGACTTAGGAAGATCTCCTTAGGATAACCAATGCAACCTTTGTGATGACACTCCTCCTATGACAACAGTCAGTTTGTATTGTACAGTGGTTGTTCTTGATTCAATGATTCTAGAAGCAATGTAATCTTATGTTTTGTGTTTACTGGTACATTGTTGTTTAGTATATTGCCTATGTCTAGAGGTAGTAGGTTTGTCTTGGTTACCTTTTACTATCTCCTAGCACAGGGGTTAGGCCTACAAGTACCACATGGCTGGGTGGATCATGCACCTTACACTATTGGACTTTTTCTTTTTGATTGTAATGGCGGGATCTTCTAGTTTAGGGAGCTTGTGTGTTTCTATGGATTTGTTACTTCACTTATATTCATTATATCAATGGGACACTATGTATTTGTATTCCTCATTTGTAATAGAGGAGGATCCATATGTTTTGTAACTATATCATTTGTATGATCTATTCATTCTTGGATTATAATTGTAATTATCGTTTAATATGGTGTTGTATCTGTGGAAATATGTTCATTATATTTTCATGTTTAATTTATTATGTGATGGATTAATGATTTGATGTATGTTGTTTATCATGAGTTAATTTCATATGCTATGTTTAGATTAATTTTGCAAGTTTTGGGATTCATATGTAGATGCGTTGTGTGGCCTAGAGGATGTATGTGTTTAGAGTAGATTACTTTACTTTTTATTGTTACTCTTTTCAAGAAAAAAAATTAGTTGTGCTTCCGTAGTGTTGCATCATCCTCTAAGTTACATGGCGGGGCATTACACTTGTTATAAGAGCCCAAGTTCAAACACTAGGTACTCTGGTTTCACATGAGCCCATTAGGCTATCCTTGCTCCTTGTACTCTTATGTGTGTATTCCTTTCTTTGTTTCATTGAAAATGCTAAGTAGTTTATATTTAGGGTCAACCTAGTTACCCTATAGGTAGATAAGAGATGATCTTCTCTCCTACTATTCTTCCTATTATAGATGACTAAATAGTTGTTAATTATGTTAGAAATGAATATGGGATGCTCTATTTTAAATATGTTAGTATGTATTTGTGTCTTGGAGTTGTGTAGACGTTTAACCACTGTCTTGTATAAAAGATAAATGCTTTTCTATTCTGAATAGTGAATATGGATTTATGTTGGGTGTATTGCAAGAAAAGATAATGATGAGTTACAGATATATGTGATGATATGAATCACATGGATTATGGAAGTAAATATAATTATGGAATTATGTATGTAATTGTACTCCCCCCTATAAATGTGAGAAACTAGTAACTATACATTGGTTGAGTGTTATAAATACCTTGTACTTGTTGTGTGTGCCTATGGGATGGTGATACCATGTATCCATCCATAAGGAATATGTTGTATTTTGGTGTGGGATTAGCCATACCATTTTGTGTGTTTGAATGTTTGTTACTTGATTGAGGACCAACCCATGTGTGGTTGAAAATTTATATATTTAAGAGTAGCCAAAAAGATAGTTTCATAGATTCTTTTCTTTTGGTTCTCTAGCCCCTCAATCTATGAAGGGATAGTAGCAACCACTAGTTTTCTTGGGTGGAGTATGCAATGTACGCACATTGTGACATAGAGTGATCTTAGCTCAACTGAACTCGAGGAAACATACCCACTACTTTCCCTTATGATGGATCAAGGTACTTGATCCATATGTGTTAGCCTAATCCTCAAAATTTTGAGTACTACAACATTGGTTTGTTAGTATATGCCTAGTCATCCATAGAGACGTTGAGCTAGCATTTCTTGACCGCCTATAGGGGCGTTGATCTGGTGTTAGCGAGTCAACCTCGTCCATATGAGAAGTAAAGCTCGAGTATCCCCATGTTGATATACTTATATATGTATGGTATATACTGTATCTGCACATGTTTTGACATGTTGCAATGGATACAATGCTACACCCCACTGATGTTTTGACACAGTGCTAGTGATGATGCCGTGTGAGTTGGGCTCGAGGACACGATACCACGTGCATAGACACATGAAGGTGCACTATGAGATTGTGTTATGATAGCCTACTTGTGTGATGAGTGTTATGGGGACTCACACACTTGTAGAGGGATACCCATGGTTGCTTTGACAGTATTTGGGTTAGTTAGCATATGGGTATGTCCTAGCCATGTATACCTCTAGCTACAGTGAGTACCTGTGTGTGCCTTTTTAGTGAGGTATCGATATGTGGGATGTGAATTGTGCATGCCTACTTTTGTAGAGCCACAAACACATTTCCATGTGACATATGACCAGTGTGTTCCTTCTCTGGCTGGTGTATGACCATGTCGCATGATGATGAGAGGCAAAGTGTAGCCGAGGAGTACACTCTATGACATGTGGATGGAATGCTCACTCTGCATCACATGTGGGCTATTGTTATAGCCAAATTATGTTCCCTCCTTCCTTTTTTGGTGGCTAGTATCTAGTCACATAGTGTTGTACAATGCAATTTCAAAGATTGTGTACTTTCTTTATGGTTATTGATGATTTTCTGTCGATTATAAAGGTCAAAAACTTATTTATTTTTCATTGTGATGGTTTAGCCACACTTTGTGATCTTATTTTCTCGTAACCCTCATGGTTACATTTGATTTAGTGTTGAAATTACGTGTATTTCTTATTTTATTGCTGAAATTGAATCTTATTTGATGTTTATTTATGACTTTGGTGGCTAAACTAGTTTATCCTTATTGTTTTCAATGTTGACCATGTGTCGTATTGTGATTCCTCTCCAAGGATGTATGAGGTAGACTTGGTGAGTGTATACGAGGAAGCAGACATAGGGAACCTTGAGGATGGGGGTATGTGAGACTGTTACACAACTAGGACCCACTACCCACCTATGTATGATGACTATCATTTGGAGGCTAACCACCTTATACAACAAGAGATAGGTCATTGTGGTCTTGTTTGGATGGTCTCACCATGTGTGTATAGCTTAATGCCATCAAGCCACTAAGTGTGAGGTATGGATTATGTGAGATGGATATTGGCTCTTGGCTCATGGATTATATATCATGGATTATGTATCATGGATTAGTATGGTACTTTTTGGTGTCTAGATGGACCCTTGTATAGCCTTGTGATGTGATGTTTAGTGTTGTAAAATGAATAAAGTGGAATGTCTTGTTTGTCAATGTTGGTTAATGGATAAAAATGTGTGTTTTTGGGTGTATTTATGTTATGTTTATGGAAATGTAGCATTCTGCTATATTGATTGATTAACAGTGTACTAGAAGAGGAGTTGTAAGTGAAGGGAAAAGAAAAAAGAAGAAATGGTAATGCATTTCGAATTGAATAATTTTATGTTTCTGAAAACATGAGATGGTGTGTTTTTTTTAATATCAAGTAATCATAGGATGCGTTCTCTTTGTATGAGATTTTGAAGATGTTTGTATTGGAGTACTTGTTATATTTATTATTGTTAAAATCAAGTATCTTACTATAAGAATTGTATGGATTTTCACAATAAAGGTGGTTAGAAAGATATTATTTTCAATTGTGTAGCCAAATAGTGATTTTAATTGTAATGATTCATAAAGGGGATGTACATTAATTATAGATTAGAGAAATTTTGGGACTAATGTGTTTATGTTTCCATTTGGAGCCTTGTGACTTCTAGGAGTAAGTCAAGTTTTAGGGGGGGAGAATGTAGTCCCCCTCCACTCTCACTTGGGTGTGTAGGTAGTCTAGCTAAGGTATCTGAAGAGGAAGATGGAATAAGAACTCCTAAAGGTACTTTTGTGGGTATGATGCACATTGTTTTGTTATTATTATGATGTAGGGATGTATTGGGTAGTTAAGTGATGTAGTAGCATGTTGTAAGGATAGGTGGAAAGTACGACATCATTCCATTGAATGTATGGGGACATACGAGAATGAGACACAATTGCTAGAGTTCTTTTCCTAGCGCCTCAGATATTATGAATGTGTACTCTAATTTGTATGTTTGAGTGAACAAGTACATAATAATAGCTTCATCTAGATTCACAGGTTTGAGCGTGTCCACTACTCAACGGTAATGTTGATTGGGAGATAGTAATGGGTTACCTATTAAACCTTTACACTAGTACAGTGCATCATCAATCCATGTATTGGTCATATTCTTTATCCACGTTTGCCTTGTTATTTAATTATTGTGCAAAGTTTAATTGTGAGGATTTAATTATATGTTATGATTAAGTATTTACTTAATTTGTATTATTGATGTGGAGACTTTATAATAGATAAATTACTTAATTTAATTTATGTTAAGTAATTTTAATTATTAGATTAAATGTGAATTAAAATAAATAAGTTATTTAAATTTGATTTCAAACAAATAAATTAATTAAATTTCAAATGCATGTTATTGGGAAAAAATATTTGGAAATATCTGTGGTTGTTGAAGAAAAAATATTTGTTTTGTTAACTAGATGTTAGAAGGTTTTGATTACTAATTGTTGAAAATTGTTTCTCAAAGAGATTTATTAAAATAGAATGAAGGAAGTTGTTTTCGTGGGAGAAAAGAGAGGATGTTGAAAATGGTTGAATGGTTTTTAGGTTTTGGAAATTTTAATTTTAGAAGCTCTCAAATAAGTTTAGGGAATCTAGTTTTGTGCATTCTTGGTTTTGGTTATTTTCTATTATCTGGGAAGTGACAATTCCTCTCGAAGAAGCTTTGACAAGTTGGAGATTAAAGGGAAGCTCTGCATCAAACTTCAAATCAACAAATCTTTTGGAACATGTTCTTTATTGTTTTTATAAATTTAATTTGAAAAGAGTATTTTAAATTATCTTTTTTTGCAAATTGGAAAGGTTTCATGTAGAAAAGCATTTCATTATTTGTTGAAGCTTCTGTTTTAAAAGATTGTCGTAATTTTTACATGTAGAAAATATTTTAGATCCTCTGCTTAAATTAAGTTTTAGAAATGGATTTATATAGAAGAAAATTATAGTTAAATTTTAGAGCCTTTGTGGAATTGAATCGAAACTAAGTTGTAATCCTCTGTGTTAAGATTATTTAAAACTTTTGTAGAGAAATTGTGAAAACTTTAGATTCTCTATAGGGAAATTGTGTTTAAAACAATTGAAATTCCAGAGGGGATACATTAGAGGCTTTAGGTTGAATTGAGATCCTTTGTTAAATTTTTGAAAATTGAAATTCCTCTATTAATTTTTTTTTGAAATTGGAAACCTTTGGTTAATTTGTAAATCTTTTCCTGTAGTCACTAAATTAATCGTATCTAAAAATTTACGAATTGGGTATGGCTGATTTTTTTATATGTTTTAAAAGGCTTGGTGGCACACCTTCTGTAAGTTTTTTTTAAAGAAACCTCGATCTGAAAACAAAAGTTATTAAAGTCGCAACAAACTCATTTTATGTTTAGTAATGTTAGAAAATTGTAAATTAATATATTTATATATTTAAAATAAATATATATAGAGAGAGATTATGTTTTGGAATTTGTATTTAGTTTATATACAAATTCCAAAACATAATCTCTCTCTATATATATTTATTTTAAATATATATATATATGCACAATTTATATATTTTTATAATAAGCGCATGGACATGCACAATTTAGATATATTAATATGAAATATTTTAAAAGAGAAATAGATTTTATTTGTGTATTTGTGAAAATTGGAGTTAAACAATTAGTTTTGGTTACTTTATTTCTATTGTAAATAGAATTATAATTAAAATGATTTATTTCATGTAGTGTGATTGTTTGAATTGGATTATGTGATTAGATTATATATATTTATATATATTTAAATATATATATCTATTTAAAAAGGGTATTTATTTAGATGGATTATATTGCTTTAAGTGCATGCAAACACGAATGGTTAACTTTAATTGATTGATTACTTTATTTGAGGAAATTGAGCTAATTTTTATGAGTAGTTGTGAAACCAAAAGTTAAACATTTAATTTAATTCTTTGTTGATTTATAAATTGGAATTATGTTTAGATGATATATTTTAATTATGAGATATTGATCTATTGGATTTAGGAAATTTGAATGATAGTAATTTTTAATTACATGAGTTGTTTATTTTAATTACATGTATATTGGTAATTGTGAATTAGGGGGGTACTTGTTGTCGAGAAAATATAAGCCTTCCAGAGATGGTAATTGTGAAAGGGTTGTTGTGTCTGTTATTCACCCTTGAGATTTCCTTGGGTAGTGCATGTAGTTGGGATTTAGTATTGGACATCCATAGGGATGTGTTATCTCTTGTGTTATGATATTATCAGTTTTGTGCACCCTCTACCCCTTGGGTTGTGGTATAAGTTATTGTGTTGTCAGTAGGGGAATGACAAGATCGTTATCTTGTATTCTTGAAAGATAATTGATTCCACATTGGTGTGCATGTGGGGTTGAAGTTCATGAGAGGTTACCAGGATAACCCAAGGTGGGGGCCGAGACCCAGGAAGATCTTCTTAGGATAACCAATGCAACCTTTGTGATGACATTCCTCCTATGACAACAATTGGTTTGTATTGTACGGTGGTTGTTTTTGATTTAGTGATTCTAGAAGCAATGTAATCTTATGTTTTGTGTTTACTGGTACATTGTTGTTTAGTATATTGCCTGTGTCTAGAGGTAGTAGGTTTTTCTTGGTTACCTTTTACTATCTCCTAGTATGGGGGTTGGGCCTATGGGTACCACATGGTTGGGTGGATCGAGCACCTTACACTATTGGGCTTTTTATTTTTGATTGTAACAACATGATCTTCTAGTTCAGGGAGCTTGTGTGTTTCTATAGATTTGTTACTTCACTTATATTCATTATATAAGTGGGACACTATGTATTTGTATTCCTCATTTGTAATCGGGGAGGATCCATTTGTTTTGTAACTGTATCATTTGTATGATCTATTCATTCTTGGATTATAATTGTAATTATCATTTAATATGGTGTTATATCTATGGAAATATGTTCATTACATTTCCATGTTTAATTTATTATGCAATGGGTTAATGTTTTGATGTATGTTGTTTATCATGAGTTAATTTCATATGCTATGGTTAGATTAATTTTGTAAGTTTTGGGATTCACATGTAGACGTGTTGTGTGGCCTAGAGGATGTATGTGTTTAGAGTAGATTACTTTACTTTTTATTGTTACTCTTTTTAAGAAAATAAATTAGTCGTGCTTCCGTAGTGTTGCATCGTCCTCTAGGTTATGTGGTGGGGCATTACAATTTTTGTCTATTTTGTATGGTGCTTTGCACATTGAAGATATTAGGGCATATATTCATGATAATATTGAGGAGTTAGGAAGCTCACAATTGCTAAATTTGTACTCCAAACATTGTTGGAGAAAATTTATGGGTCAAGCCCGAATTCAAAAACCTAGAAGAGAATAAATTCATGCAGATCATGAAATTTCCTATTTGATGAAAGTGAATGGGTCTAGTACATCTTGAGTTGAGTCCATGCGGAGTTCATGTGGTTTAGTCAACCCTTCAAGATTAAAAAAGAGGCTATAAGTGTTGTTACAAGTTTTAATTCCTCCAGTGGATTGCCGATTTTGAAGTCTGTGAAGAAACAAACAATAACTGATGCAACTGGTTCGATATTTGATAAAAGAGAAATGAAAATTGATGACATCATTGATGTGGGTGTGAAATTTACTTTAATGGTCATTGGTTATAAGATATATTACTCCAGTAGAGAAAATTTTGTATCTGGTACAACCATATATGCAACATATCAAATGGTAAAGGAGAATGCAGAGTATGATTTATGTGAATTGCTTTGAAGTCAGCTTATGGAGAATCTTGGGAAGATAAAGAAAGACAAGAATAATTCTTTTAAATACGGTAATCTATTTCTATGTTTATTCTTTTATCAAATGAATGAAGTTCTAGGAGTTGGGGAAGTGTGTTGGAGAAGAGACAAGCCTATTGCTATTCAAATTAGAGACATGTTATTCATTCTTGGTGATTTGCAAGCTAGGAAAAATGCAATTTTGGGATACTTCAAGAACTTTTAGAATGTAATGCAAGCTAGGGAAAGAACTCCTACCTATATTGTGGAGAAGTATAAGGATACAATATGTTTTATGGTGGATATTGATCAATGCTTGATGGAAGCAACAAAACCCATAAATTTGGATTATGCCTATGGGTTATGAGGTTGAGGAGAGAATCTTGGAGATTTATGCACAAAATCTATTGAGTAAGCCCTTAGATTCATCTAAAGAAAGGTTTGGAACATATGCAGAGAAGGATATGAAAGTCCATGAGCAATTAAAGAAACCAATGACAGTCTGACAAGTGAGAAAAGAAATGGAAGTCTTTACAGAGAGCATGGGAATACCTGAAAAAGCTATAAGAGAAGCTAGAAGGAAAAGAGAACAAGTTGAAAGTGAAAAAGGAAAAGAGCCTACTAAAACTGAATTTGCTAGTTTGGCAACATCCTCTGCCTGAACTAGATCAACAAGGAGTGCAGTACCCCTATCTGGTCATGGAAACAAGTCTACCTCTACAAAATCTCAAGTTAAGGCATTCAAAAAAGGGAAGAAGAACAAGAGCACAAAGTGTATGAAGTTGTTTCATAGGATGAAGAGACAAAATCTAATGAAGTAGTTAGAGAAATAAAAGCTACAACAATAGTCAAGCCCTTTGGTAGAGAGGAGAAAGCAAAGCAGAAGATGAAGCTTGAAAAACCAAGCATGTTAGTAGAGGAAGTTGAAAGAGGTATATTAAGGATGGAAATATTAAGCCCCTATGTGAAGTGTATGGTTCCTTTGACACTATTGGTCAAAGAGTCCTTGAAGAGGCTACAATACAATATTTGAGAAATTTCAATATGAGATAATGGCACAATTGCCTAAGGAATTATATGAAATTTTGGAGATGAGGAGATTTAGTGCTAGAACTAAAGAAGAACAGCTAAGAGAATGGGTTCTTGTAAATATATGTCTGGTAATGTCTATTGAAGAAATGAAAGCAATCCTAAAGTACTCATTTTGAGTCACTTGAGAAGTTAGCTTTGGTTAAAGTATAAAATATTTTGATGACAAAAGGTTTAGTAGATTGAAAGGATTGATAGCTAATGATAAATCTCTATTAGCTACCTATGTAAAACATGTTCAAAGTGCATTATCAAAAGGTGGAAGGATTCATAAGTCATGTTTGTCTTTGTCCAAACTTACTGAAGAAAATGAGAAGAAGGTTAAGAATTATGAAAAATAGTTAGCTACTATTTATGATGCTTTTGATCCATTAACTGTTTCTATTGGAAAGCAAGAAGGTCAAGTAATATCCTTGACAAAATAAAGAGCTTGAAGTGTGATAATGGTAGAATTGTGGAAAAAGCTAGTGAACCTAGAGGTATAATTGGTCCAAAGATGGAGACCATGTTGAATGCTTTAAAGGAAGCATAAGATGCTATGGTGGTCAATGATCCAGTGAACCTTGAATCTACAAAAGTGCAATCTTATTTACTCTATGGTCACATAGCTATTCTAGAAAGTCTCAAGAAGTGTTGGAACACAAGGTTGAACTTGTTAAAGACAAATTTTGTAGATATCTTGAAGTTTGTGTAAGTTGTTTGAAAAAAGGTTTGTACATATGCAGTTTGGAGTTTTGTATGCAGATTCCCCATATTTTCCATCAATGTCAAAGGGGGAGAATAGAATAGTGAAAAATGTGTATTCATCTAAGGGGGAGTTGTATTTTTGAGCTATGGATGAAGATATTTTTGGAGTTTTGGTGGGCAATGTATTTTTATTGGTACTGATCCAACACTTAGTCCATTTTCACTAAGTCTTGCCATCAATGCCAAAGGGGGAGATTGTTGGCAAGAGACATTGCAAATATTTTCTGGTGTTGTCATTAATGGAAACCCTTGTCAACTATTGGATCTGCACATCGTAATTTACTCATATCGACAGACAAATTGAAGATCAGTGACTATCTTTTAAGCTAGAATAGAGCATCTAGTAGTTTTCGTATTCTTTGATTCTTATGCAGATTTTATGTTATTATTTTGTGTTGTGGATCTTAGAGAGTATTGTTTGATGCATTATCTATGTTATTTGTAAATCTTGGTGCCTCATATCAATTTGGGTGAAAGTTAGAAGGTCTGGTGAAGTAATTTTCTATTTATCAGTGTATGAAGGCTGACTTGGTGAATATAGTGTGTCTTGGATAATTGAGGAATTATTGTTTGAGTATTTTTGTATTCAAATATTTTGGTTTGGGTCCTCACTATATTGTGGCTAATTCTTGTGGATACACATTGGATATTATGGATGGTTTGAGCCGACAGTTTGTGAATATATCTTATTTTGTTGAGGTTGACATGAAGTGATTGAATTATTGGTGGAAAATATATATAAGTGATCGATTATATGATTTTGGTGTGTGTTCGATGAGAGTTGATGTATGTTGCGAATGTTAGAAGATTAGTAGAGAAATTATGCACAGTTTCACTTGTGCATTGAGGATTTTTGGTGTGAATTGAAGCAGAAAAAAGTAGAAGAGAAAAATAAAATAGAAGGTCCTAAATTCAATCGTTGAGCTTAACTGGAATTGTAATCGGGCATTTGTAGATGCTACTCTATCAGTTCAAATCCTTGGAAGTATTTGAAAATTTTGTAAGGAAGTGATCCTTTCTATTTTTGAGCAGTGAGTTCTAGGTAGTGTGCCTAAATGCAAGTGCATTCTCATTTTGTAATATTTTATTTTGAGTATATTCAGAACAATATTGTGGATTGACCTCCACCACGGTTTTTTCCATAACACAGTTTCCATGTAAAAAATCCTAGTGTTATGGTGTCATGGTTATTTTTCTTATGCCCATGCATCTTTATTTTGGTTGAATTCTACCTGCACTTTAATGATTAGATTAATAAAGTTAAAAAATGGAAAACACTGATTCACCCCCCTTCTCAGTGTTGCTTGATTCCAATAGAAACTCTTAGTTGGGATAAATTGCTCAAACAATGGGGGCAACCTAAGTAGAGGAAAAAAGATAGGACAGTCTCAAAGGTTCAAGGGATGATTTCAATGATAGAGTCATTCATGTAGTTGTTCCTACAACAAATAAATTCAAAGATGTGGTAAGACCCATTGATTACAAGGTATAGACTATTAATCTAGGTCCAACAACCAAGGAGAAAGAGAAAGAAGAGTTTCAGGAGTCTTCACAAGCCATTCTTAGAAGGCTTGATAACAAAATAAAGGAAAAGGAAAAGCTACAGAAATAATTGAATGATGTTTATAAATATGTTCAACACCTAATGAAGCCTTTGTAAGCTTGTACTGATGGTAGTTCATCCATTCTAGAGTGATTGTTTCCCAAAGAAGTTGTTTCAAATATAGAGAAGTTGAAATCCTCAATGCACAACACACATGAATGGATTCTAGAAGTTAGTAAGAGAGGGGATGAGTCATTTGAAAATATTTTTGCTATCCATGCTAAGGCAGCTAAATTCCTTGAAGACACCTCCTAATTTTCTATATACTATAATAAAGTTGATTCCACTGTGGAAGAGTTGAAAAAGATCCTCCAGGTGCCCAAGGAAGAATTGTCAAAGATGAATGTTTCCACATCTAATGATATTACTAAAGTAATGGAGTGGATCAAATTTTGGAATTATAGGAAATAGCTCTTGTCCAAAGCTTTAAAGAAGATTATGAAGTTGTGGGGCAAGATGAAAGAACTATACGACAATTGTGTTACTTTTTTGGAAATAATGACCGAAAGGAGAAAGTTTGGCCAAAAAGAACATGAACGTTGGTAGGTTACAAGGATGGTGGCATGATATATATGCTCCTTTTGACAATGCACCAATTGCAAAAGATCATTTAGAAGATGTAGCCATATATATATCAAAGCTAGATAAATATCATGAGCTATAGGTGGAATGGGATAAAGCTATACCAAAATATGTTTATGAATTAAAAATTCATAAGACAAGGGTTAAATTTATTCCAATTCCAAATCAAGAAGATGTAAAAGAGATATTGAAGAAAGTCAAAGAGTTGACTAGCAAATTATAAGCCAATAGAGAAGGAGAAGATAGCCAGCCTCCTGCCACCTAGGGACTTGAGATAGACATGTGACTTCATTTCCAGAAAGGACAACATCAAATTTTGTGCCATCAAAAAGAATGTTTCTAGAAGGATCCAGGCTGACTTGGAGTGAATGTGCAAATATTTAATGTAATTTTATTTTATTTTAAACACTCTAGGCTGATCTGTTGAGCCGACCTAATCATGTAAGCCCTAATTTTGGGCTGACCTATTGTTATTTTTCTATAAATTGAGGCTCAAGCTTCATTTCTAGGGGTTAGACATAGTTGGAATAGTGAGAAAAAAGCTACAAGTTCGTATTTTCTAAGAGAAAGTGCTAAAACATTATGGATACTTAAATTGTTGCAAACTTGGGTGATTCAATATAAGTAAATATATTGTTCTTTGGTGCTCTTTCTTATGTTATTCACTCTGTATGGTTCTTGTTTTCCAGATCTTTGATAAATTATTTTAAAGCTGTGGTTGCATGTTGGATTTTAGATTTAGATATGATGCAATTGTGTTAATGATTTAAGATTCGAAGTGTTTGAGCAATCTTTGGTCCATACTTTTAGTAGCTTACTAATTGTAAGTTGCTATGTAAAGTTAGCCCAAGACTTGAATTTGTGTGTTGAGTTCAATTTTGGACATTTATTCATTTCAATTGAAAAATAAGGTTGATTTGTGTGAATCCTCTATGATCTGAAAAATATTTATTTCCTTAGAAGATTGCACTATTTTTATGAGATTGTAGGTTTAATCTGGGTTGAGTAGGAATTGGTTTTGAAGGATTGGTCCACTTTGGATATTATATTGTTTGTACAATTGGTCTTAGGGATTAGTTTAGTTTTGGAAATCTATGTAAACCTTTATCTTTTGTTGTTTCTTTTGAAATCTGGGTTAGTTTTAGGATTTAAATTATCACCTTATTGCAAGATTTGATAAGTTTGAAGTTTCCAACATTTATTTTTGTAAGGTCCCTTGTGATTACTAGCATTTTCACATTTATCACTGAGTTGTTTTGCATTGTTAAGACCTAACATTAGAGACCTTGGGGTTATCTCTTGAGGCTTGCTGATAGAGATTTACCTTTCAAGAGAGATAGAGTACTTGTATTCTATCTAAGTTGTTGTTGTGCATAAAACACCATCAACAGTATCCCTAACAAAATACTTTTTGGAGAGGTCTATCAAAGCTTGAAAATTGCATGAGAGGAAATTCATGAGTGAAATTCCTCCATATCATTAGAGTCTAGCTCCTCTTCATTTAGAGAAGTGATTTTGAAAAAACTATGGTGGAACTAACCTGATTTGAATGGGAGAAGAAAATATTCATTTTTCTTGCACATATTCACCTTATTCCAATGGCAGGGAAGGATTGTGAGACTGCCTTTGAGATCCTGACACGAGAGGAGAAATGTTTGATTACACGATGATAATGGAAATAGGCTGAGGCATAGCCTTTGGCCTAGGCTATGCTGGAACATTATCAACCCTGACCAGAGCCTCTTTCCCCTTCATGGAAGGGTTTGAAGCATTCTTTGTTGTCTTAGGTATTTTGGAAGATGACCTGGAGCCACTTGAATTATTTTTCTGGTTTGTAACCATGGTCCATTTTTTATCAAGTTTAGAAACAAAATTATCCTCCTAATGAGGCTTTTCAAATTCTCATGGTGGAGTACAAGGTACTACCAAAGGGAAATCCTTGATCTTGTGGTCTGTGGACTGACACCTATAACACGTGTTAGGAAGATTAAAATAAGTGAGCTTCTGGGTATGCCTGGGAGCTCCAATTTGAATGTTAATGTAGTCCTTCAAATCTTGTGAAAGTTCCACTTCAACACATACCCATTTCTAGGGTCGGGCCTAAAAAAAACTATCTAGCTCAATACAAATCCATCCCTAGAGGGAACACAAGGCAAAGGTAAACCTAGAAATTCAATCCATATCGAGACTTGCAACTTGGTGTCATCTGAGATAGTGAAGTCTTGGGTCCATACCTGGAAAACCAACAAAGAAGACCTGACATACCAGGGACCATGTCCTAGGATTCCCTAAACATGATTGACCTCTACAAAGTGGAACAAGAAAAAACCCTTGGTTACGTTTTGGACCATATCAAGGCAGGCCTCATGAGGGACCCAGGCCTTGTTGACCCATTCCTTAAGCACACTTTCAAGGGGAGTCCTCCCAACAAAATACCCAACAAGGGTGTGTTGCTCAAGCCATTAAAAAGCATAATCAAAATTAGGAAAAGGTAAAACCACATCAGCTAAGGAATCAAAAGAATTACCCTATGAAATAATTTTAGAACAAATTTATGGGGTCATGTTTTTAGAGGAGGAGCCATTGAGTAGAGCTATTGAACCTCCAACACCAGCATGAACTGCTAGGTTAGAGCTGATTGAAGGCATATTAAAATAAAAAACCATAGTAAAAGTGGTCGTACACACAAGAAAAGAGGAAATTCTTGCATAGTAAGTGTAGTATGACGTAAGAGGGGCCAAGAATGACCATAGACACAAGAAAACCCTAGCCTTTTTTGTATTTTGGAAAATTTGGTTTAATTTGGTACTAAAATTTCCAAATATAAGGAATTGGAAGCATCTTGTTTGTTGTAGTTGTGTGGAGTTTTTAGTTTTATTTTTTAATTTAAAGTGTAGTAAAATAGTATTTTTTTATTTATTAGGGGAACATAGAAATATTTTTTATATTTGAGGATATTTTAGTCCATTTTGGTACCAAAATGATCAAATTTGTGGTTTTGGAGGAATCTATTTTTAATTCTCTGTGGATTTTATTGAAATTTTTTGGTGTAATTTGGTACCAAAATTGCCAAATATAGGGAATTGGAAGCATCTTGTTTGTTGCAGTTGTGTGGAGGTTTTAGTTTAGTTTAGTTTTAGTTATATTTTTTAATTTTAAAGTGTAGTAAAATAGTATTTTATTTTTATTAGGAGAACATAGAAATATGTTTTATATTTGAGGATATTTTAGTCTAGTTTGGTACCAAAATGATCAAATTTTGGGTTTTGGAGGCATCTATTTTTAATTTTGTGTGGATTTTGTTGAAATAGTTTTTAGCTTTTGTTTCTATTATTTTTTCTATTGTTTATACTATTATTATATATTTTTAAATAGAATTTAACACCTCCAAAAATCAAATATTTAAATGGAGTTGTTTCTATTATTCTATTGTTAAGTTGTTGGAACAAGATTATCAATGGATGTGTTATTTGGTAGTATTTTATAAAAAAATAAATCAATGTTTTTGTATCTAATCATTTGTAGAAGTAAAAATCATGTATATGTGTTATATTTTCAATTAAAAAATTGGATTTCAATGAATGCAAGAGATTTCAAGTATTTTTTATGAAAATTGACAAAGTTCAATTTGATTAGTTTATTGAAAATTGTATTAGAATTTGGACATTCTTGTAAAATCAAGTTTAGTGTTTTAGAATATCAAATTTATTGGATAAAATATATGTGGAAGACAATATAGTGGTTTCAAAGCTAAGATATTTCTGACATATAGGTTATTTTAATGATTGATGCTTCCAAGTGCTAGATAAATCATAGATTGGAGGGGAGAGAAAAATAAATTACAACAAGAAATAATGGAAGATAAGAGAGAGAAAGAGATTGAAGAAGAATCAATTGCAAGTAATTTTTATCAAATGTTATAAGAGAAAATTTATACCTCACAAATATGATTAGCCAAATGCTAAAATTGATAAAGAATAATCTAAACCAACTCAATAGTAATGGAGAGGAAAATAAATTAGAAGGAAACACCAATAATAAAGGAAAAGGAAAAGAAGTCAACACTTAGAATTTAGGGGTTGGATTTCTAGATAGACCTTTAAAGCCTACTTTCATTCAAAGAGAAGAACTTATTCCTAAGGAGATGAATCAAAATAAATTTTAGGGTAATATATCTACTTGATATGTAGAATACAAAGCACTCCTAGCTAAAATCCAAGAGGCAATGCCATTGAAAAAATATATGATTGTGAGGAAGATCAAGGGTATATCAAGTCAAGAGCATTTAATGAAATCAAAACAAAAGGATCTATAACACACTTTGAGAAATTGAATATCTCTACTTCTAATGGACCTAATAAAATTACTACAAGGGTATGGTTACAAAATATAGATAGTTATTTGTCTCTCAAACCAATGAAAACACATGAAGCTATCAAGTTTTCCACTTTCCATTTTGAGGGTATATCTCCTGATTGGTGGTGTCATGGGTTGATTTTCGAGGGTCATAATATCACCCACTCATATGAAGAGCTTAATAAGATATTGATTTAAATATTTGATAGAAAGGACCATAAAATGAATTTAAAAGAGTTGGCTCAACTCAAACAATGAGGTAATGGGTAACTACACAAAGATGGAGGACTAAAAAGGGTTACTAAGTGGCCACATTTTTGAAATCAAGGACTAATCTTGGATGAGAAATTGAAGAAAATTACACTAAAATTTTGAAGACATGACAAGAACAAGAGTTGTAGTGCTTTGAATCTACTTTCTGAGCTACATTTTTGAAAATGGTAGAGATTAAGAGGTCAAAAAGGGGGAGTAGACAAAGTGCTCCTATTTTTGTCAAAAAAACATGATATAGTATCTAGTGTGCTTCCCCTAAAATGTTAATTTATTTTAGTATTTTAAAAATCTTTAGTGAGAAATTAGCTACAACCATGTAGTTTATGTGTAATTGGTTTACTAATTTTTTTTATGAATATATGAATTTTTACTAATTTTCAAAGTGGAAACATCCTGAAAAATAGAAATTGAGGGTGCCACCTCCTAAATTTTAAGGAAACTAATAAAAAATACTTTTAAAAATGTACAAATAATAGAGTCTAGTTTTTAAAAATCTAATTTGCTTCAAATTTTGACAAACGGGCATAAAATGAGACCAAAAATACAATTCATAGGTTTTTGATAAAAAAATGGAGACACTAGCAAAAGAAATTAAAGATAAAACCATTGAAATATTTTTAACATAAAAAAAATACATGGTTACAAAGATAACAAAGATCTCAACATTACTATGCCATTTCTACACTTGACATTAAAACACATGTAAACTTTATGGGGAGCACACTCCAAATTGTGTCAATTTTCTTACAAAATTTGCGAAAATACATCTTTGGATGTTCAATTATTAGTACAACCCTTTATATGTGGATATTTACTTTCTTAAAATTTATGTTATATTTTATGTATATAGTTTCAGAGTGTTTGATAATGGTTTCAAATCTCTAGGATTTATAATGAAAATTCAAAGTTTCAGAAGATCTTATAATTTTTAGAGTTAGTCAAAATTCAATATTCAATAGGTCAAATTTTAATAATCAGTAGGTTCTCATAATCTTGCTCTCTCTATTTCACTTTATCTAGATCCCTTGCACTCTCTCTCTCCCTATCTCCACCCCTTTCTCTACCTCTCTCCATCTCAATTTCTCTCGCCCAAGCTCAAGATCTATCTCTTGTCCTCTCTCACTCTCTCCTTCCATATTTAATTATTTCTATCTCACATATCTCTCTCCCTACCTCTCTCTCCTTCCCTCCATCCCTCCCTCCTAAATCCCTCTCTACTTCTCTCTATCTCATTTATCCCTCTCTCTCTCTCTCACTATATCTCACCTCCTTCTCTCTCTCACACTATATCTCACCTCCCTCTCTCTCTCTCTCACACTATATCTCATCCCCCTCTCTCCCTCCCTACCTATCCCTCCCTCCCTCCTCTCTCCACTTCTCTATATCTCATCTCTATCCTTCCCCCTATCTATTTCTCTCCATATCTCCTCATTGGATCTATTTAATAAAGTAAATGTCCATATAAATGTTATTTATACTTTAATACTTATTTCATGTATAGTCTGATGGGAATAGAAAAATATATATTTTCTCTGACAGGAAGAGAAAGAGAAAGAAAGGTTTTTTCCTTACAAAAACATGAGTTCTTTATAATGCACTCACATTATATAATTTTTACATTATAACATGTTTGTGTTATACACATACCGCATAATAACACGAGCATGCTTTATTATAATGTGCTCACATTCTCTCTTTTATGGGAAAAAAATGTAGTGTGGCTAATTTTTGGTCCCCTATATTTTTACACTTACCATAATGTGGAGGAGTATGATTCTATTTTAATCAAAAAATTGTTAAGGTAACATATATTTTAGAGAAGAGGCTTATTTTTTTAATAAAATAACTATCTAAACTTCTTAGGTGATTATTGAAAGATTTCAATCCTACATTTCTCCTAGAAGATATTAGGAAATCCTTTTATTTTGAAGTGATATTCCTCAACTAAATACTTATTCAAGGCCATTATTTTGGAAAAATCCCAAGGGAAGTGTACATAAGAAATTATTTCTTGCACCAACATAAATGAATATAGCTCCATTTTTGGCAATGAAGATTCATGAGGAGACAATTAATGTACTTAGAAAGAAAAATATATGTTTTTATTTTAGGGAGCTATGAAATCGAAGTCATAGATGCCTTATCAAGGGGAAATCATATCACAATATGCTTGTATTTGACATAGATTTATATTTAACTATGACCCTAAATAGTTTATAGAATTATAATATCATGCACAAGAGGATGAATTTAGAAAGAAGAAAACGTTGGTGGTATACTTGAATCTCTTTAAAGAGCACCTAGAAAACATCATTTTTTATAGTTTGTGGAGAGCTTGCTTGATAAAGAATAATTATTCTCATTACTAGTTGAGCTACCCATGATTTTGTAGATGAATGACATGGTGAAAATAATAAGAAATAAAGTAGATGATTTTTAAGGCTTCAATGTTATTGTAGTTGATGGATATAAAATTCCACATTTGAAGAGGATTTTAAACCTTGATATAGAATTTTGAGACTATATTTTTTGTGATGGTTTTTATGTTGTTATTTTAGGTGGTATTGACATGGTTGTGGGTGTGAGTGGCTAAAATTTCTAGGAGAGTATTTATAGAATTACCAAACAAAGAAACTCAAGTTCAAATATGATGGAAAAGATGAAGTTTTGAAAGGAATTGCAAATGATGCACCTCCAATAGTGACTTATTTGCTTATATCATGGTCTCTTATAGGAAATAGGTAAAGGATTTGTCATGTTTTTTTCTTGGTTAGTTGGAAGGGATTTTGTTCAATCATGGTTTCATTAGGGATAGGAGGCTCAATCGTGGGCTGAGGCATATTGTTAAGGGATAATTTTTTTATGTGCTTTACCTTAAACTTTTGATAGGATTTGAAAAATAAGTCCTCACGAGGCCAAATATATTCCATAGGTTTAGGCCAAAAGAAATCCAATGATAAATTATCATGGGAAGATACTAGATTAAAGCCACTATGATGCACAATAAATATCTCATTTCTAAATGGAAAATTTAAGAATTTATGTACTACCAATGAGATGAATTTCATGGAGTGAATCCATTGGTAGGCTAAATTCACATGAAACTGGTCTAATGATGAGATGATGGAGGATGAGCCACTTAATTTTTTCCTAGTTAAAATTTTTGAGGAAGAGTTATCAAACCTATTGCAGGGAAAAAACAACCATTATGATTTTTAATCCATTCTTTTGGTTTTTCATAAGTATCTTGATGAATCTCATGCACAAACAAGAATTATTTAGTGATCACTGGTGTAGGGGAACCTTTGAAAAAAAATTGTCAATTAAAGTTGTTAGGGAGTAGGCTCTAGGTTGTTTTGAGTCATGAAGCATCAAATAAAGTCATGTTTACCATTTTTGTGTTGTAAAGAGTCATGGTATAGGTTATTAGGTGATTAGGTGGTTTGAATTGCAAAAAAAATTATAAAAGATGAAAAGTTGTCATATTTGAAATGTTATAAAGTTGAAAATTTTGCAATTTGTTAGAAGTCCAATAGTCATGTTATCTCAAAAGACATTTTAGTGGGTTGAGATAGTATTTTTAGGAGGGAATAAGTATAAATAAGATTGTAGAATCATTGTGGACATTGATTGTGAAGTTTGTAGAAGATTTGAATCAATAAAACCACTAATTTCTCTTAAATTATGTAGTTTTCCTTTTGTACAGTGAATTTGCAGTGAATTGTATGGCCTGTATAGGACCTATCTTTCTATGAATTGAATTGGATGTTTTATTAGGGTGAATATACTTTCAAATATTTTAAATTTGGACAAGTTTCATTGAAATTTGTGAAAGTTAGATCTATTTCTTTGTGATTGGTTTGTATACATTGTTTTAAGGGTTTTGAAAGTCTCTAAAATACAAACTTGATCCATTCCACTCTTTGTGGCTACTGTAAATTGTGGAATGGTTATGATATATTAGAAAATATGTGTGTGAATTTTGTGGGAATGTGGGGAGGTCAAATAAAGAGTTGGACATGATGCCCTAATGCTGAAAAGTGTGTTTTCTTCATGAAATTGGGTGGTTTTTGAATGGTAATGCATGAAATTTGTTGGGGAAGCACTATTTGTCATTTTTTTGAGTATGTGTAAGTCTATTTAAAGGTGTTTAGAGCACTTACTAGGTGTGAGAAGGACTGGAATAGGGGTTTTCAATAAACCCTCTTGAAAAAGCATAAAATCAAGGGTTTCAAGGGTAGGCATGCTGGAGGCCATGCCTTAGAGGAGAGATTATGGAATTGGTGGTTTAGATACCTATTTATTTCTTTGCAAGTGATTTTAGAAGTTGGTAAGAAGATCTGTGACAAGTCTCTTTGTAAAAGAGACCTAATTCAAGGTCTAGGTCAGCGTAGGTGACCTATTTTGGTGAAGTTGTTCAAAAGAAGCCTATTAAGAATTTGGGATATGTTGTTATGTGCCCTAATGGGTCTTTGAAAAGGTACTGGTCTTGATCTAAGAGGACCTCATTGGAGAGATATACTAGTTTCAAGAAAATTGCAATACTACAAGGAGTGGGTGAAGGTTTGTTGTGTTAAGGAAAATTTGAAGATTGGTGACTTGAGTGTTGTTGCTTTTTAATAAAATTGAGTTATTTTTAGTAATGACCTCCCTTGATTGACATCAATTGGTATTAGAGTGAAGGTACTAGATCTCTAAGGAAGAATAATGAAGTTTGTAAAGGAAAGAGTAGAAGGTGAAAGATAAAGTTGTGAAGATGCCTCCAAAATGAAAGAATGTGGCAAAATAGATGAGTGATTTGAAGGATAGGTATGTGAGAGAGATTAGAGAACTAAAGGAAAGGTTGGAAGATTTAGAAACCAACAAGAGAAGAGATGAAGTTGAAAGTGATTCAGATGAAGAAGTGAATGAAGAGTTTGAAGATATGGAGGAAGAAGTTGATCTAGAAGATTAGAGAATGGAAAAATTATTAAAGGAAGTTAAGAGTGACAAGCATAAGGTAAATATTGATGTTCAAAAGTTTGGTGGGAACCTAAATGAAGAAGAGTTACTAGATTGGATAACATCTTTGGATAACTACTTCGAGTGTGAAGATATTCTAGAAGAATAGACAGTCAAGATTGCAAAGACAAAGCTAAAAGGTCACACACTTTTGTGGTGGAATTATCTACAATCAAAGAGAAGGAAGCAAGGTAAATCCAAGATTATGACATGGGACAAGATGGTAGCCAAGCTAAAAGGTAAATTTCTCCATTCTGATTATTCTATTCAAATGTTTAAGAAGTTGCAAAGTTAAAGGAAAAAAGAGATGGATGTAAGAGTATAAACTGAAGAGCTTTACAAATTAAGTATGAGATCTAGGGGTATGTGCAGGATCATGATGGGCCAAACAGGCCCTTAAGTGGCAATGAAAATTCAGAAAAATCAGAGTTAGGAAACTTGACATAAAAATTTGAATAAGTTATCTATATTATTTCAAAAACATGTAAGAATAGAATCTGTGGGAAATTGAATGTAGTTTCTAAACTACTAGGTTTATTTTTTTTAAAACAAAATCTATTTGGTGAAAATTTGAAATTTCAATGCAGATTGCTTAAATTTAGGAAAAATAAAGTAGGTCATCGACCACCCTAACCATAATAAAATGATAATATTTTTGTGAAGTTTTAGATATAAGTAGAGGGACTCGTAATGCGAGATGTGATGCATATTTTTTTGTAATTTTTCCAAGTAAATAATTAATTATGAATTTTATTACAAATTTTAAAATATAAAACTTCATTGTATGCGACCACCTTAACTTGGTTAAAACCTCATAAAATTCAATTTTTAATCCTATAGTATCTGAAACATAGAATGTGACACATATTTTGGATTCAAAAATATGATCTTGTTGAAGTTATAGATGTTTTCAATGGAAGGCTATCAATGGGACTTTAGTCATAATTCTAATAGAAAATGAATAATAATTATTTATTAAATTCAAGTAAAAGAATAATTTATATTGGTTGGAAAGGTCTCTACAAGCCCTTTTGTTTCATCAATTTTTGGCTAAAAATAAAGTGGAAATTGACCACATAGACAGAGATCTAGAAAAACAAAGGTAAGTTGTCCAACACGTTTTTTACGTTGACTTCTTAGGATTGGCATGTCCAAGCCGAATACCAAAGAAAGCTCGAGGCTAATCCCTAGGCAATAAATTGTGTGTTAGAAATATCGGATATCCGTTTCAAATTGGATATCCATTTCAAATCCAGATATCCATTTCAAATCATATATTCATTTTTTTATTGCATTTTATAAATCATATATTATAAAGTGTATACATTTTTTTTAAAATCATATATAAACCATCCGGATATCCGTTTCCATGGATATCCGTTAATTTATATATGATTTTAAAATACATACACTTTATAATATGATTTATAAAATACAATAAATATTTTATAGTTTATTTTAATTTATCTAGTTGAAATATACAATATAGTTTATAATTTAATACATAATATATTATATTATTAGTATAATATTTAAATAATGCTTCTATATTTTTACTTAATGTATATATATTTATTGCTAATAAATAAAATATTATATAACTAATTAATATTACTAACATATAAAATGTTAAATATTATCTCTTTCCCTCTCTCTCTCTCGTCTCTCCTCCTACCCCC
>VDFB02179234.1:30629746-30727267 GCA_007258455.2 Sequoia sempervirens | reverse complement strand
CTCTCTCCAACTCTCTCCAACTCTCTCCCACTCTATCCTAGCCTCTCCCACTCTCTCCCACTCTCTCCAACTCTCTTTCACTCTCCCATTCTCTCCCACTCCCTCCCTCTCTCCTAGTATCTCCAACTCTCTTGCTTCCTATCCCACTCTCTCCCATCCTCTATCCCACTCTCTCCCACTCTCCCACTCTCCCCCACTCTCTCCCACTCTCTCCCTCCCTCTCTCCCCCTCTCTTCCACTCTTCTACTCTCTCCCTCCCTCTCTCTCACTCTCTACCACCCTCTCCCACTTTCTCCCCACCCTCTCCATCCCTCTCTCCCACTCTATCCCACTCTCCCACCCTCTATGATCTTATCTCACTCTCTTAGGTCACTCTCTCACACACTAAATCCATCTATCTCTCTCCCCTATACCCTTATAACCCTTGACCCTTAAACCCTCTACCATATACCCTAAACCCTAAAGCTTTAACCCTTAAACCTTCTACCATCTACCATTAACCCTTAGGTCTATGTGTACACAAATCGGATATCCGATTTGAAACGGATATCCGATTTCTAGACCATTACTTTAAAACAACAACAAATTTTGTATATATATGCTTTTTACAAATTAGATATCCGATTTGTAAAAATCATATATATACAACTATTTTTGTTGTTTTAAAGTAATAGTCTACAAATTGGATATCCGTTTCAAATTGGATATCCGATTTGTAGACCGTTACTTTAAAACAACAACAAAAAATTTATATATATATTTTTTTACAAATTAGATATCCGATCCAAATCGGATATCCGATATGGAAAACTAGGATTGGTGTTTGCTTTGGTGGTATGTACTGACACCCAAGCCTAAAAAAGTCAACACGATATTTTTGCGTTTTTGGGTCGATGAAAGACATGTTTTTTTCCTCATTGCCACTTTTTGGCATACCATGATCCTGCACATACCCCTAGCCATAATGAGAATGAGGATGAAAAGATAGCTAGGTACTTGGGTGGTTTGAGATTGAACATACAGGATGAATTAGCTTTGGAAAATCCAAGGAGTGTTGAAGAATGTTAGCAAATGGCACTGAAGGCTAAGGAAAAAGTAAAAAGAAGACAAGAGAAGACCATTAGAGGAAGAGGATATTTCTCTACTCCAAGATGAACAACTGAGAGCGAAGAGGATGTGCACAAAAGAGAAGAGCAAGTTGCAGATTTCAAAGGAGGTTTTAGAGGCACAAGGGGAAGATTTGGTGGTGGAAGAAACTCAAACACTTTTGCTAGTAGGTGCTTCCATTGCAATGAATTTAGTCATCCTTTTTACAAATTCCCTGAGAATTTTGGTTCAACATCAAGTGGAGGAGAAAGGAAAAATGAAAGAAGAGCTCAAATTGTCCAAGAAGATGATGTTGAGAATTCAAATTCTAATAATTGTGCTTCTAAAGTTGGAGAAAGTTTGATGATGAAGAGACAACTCCTAAGGAAATCCAAGGAGAAAGAGCAATATTGAGGACATCTTGGAGATGCAAAAACAAGGTATGTAAGGTGATAGTAGATTCAAAATGCACTAAAAATATGGTGTCTAGTGAAATGGTAGAGAAACTGAAATTGGAAAGAGTGCCTAGGGAAAATCCTTACAAAGTGTCTTGGGTAAGTTATAATCAATCCATTGTGTTAAATGAACAGAGCTTCAGTTGAGTTCCAAATTGGTAGTTATAGAGATAAGGTTGTTTGTGATACTTTCCTATGAGTTGTTGCCATTTGTTGCTTAGAAGACCCTAGCAGTTTAACAAGTCTATAATTTATTATGGGAGACAAAACAATTATACAATTGAAAAGGATGGGAGAACATGCACATTAATTCCATTGATTGAAGAAACTAAAGCGCAAGGTGAGATTATTATGATTGGAAGTAAAGAGTTTATGAGTATTAAGGAAGCTAAGAATAAGGGGTTGGAAGCCATTTCTAGGTTTGATAGTGTTGGGACAGTGGATATTAGAAATCAAAATAATATATAGTCAGTTGCTAAGAAGGATGCTACCATGTGGAAGAGGAAAGAAGATAGAATTTTGTCTTAGATTGATATAGTGAAGTATAAGGGTGAAGTGCTTGTGGAAAAGAAAGAAATGTGTGGAGGAATTCTGGTTGGGACAATCATGTGTCCTGTGATAGTAAAATAAGTGTAGATGAAGTTAAATGGCGTTGAATGGGAGGTTTCTGGGATTGATAGTATAGTGAAAAAGATGTTTGCAAGTTTGATAGAGACTCCTAAGTTTGTTGGTGAAGGAGATTGCAAGTTTGATAGAGAAAAGTATGAGGATAAGAAGGGTATTGGGCAGAGGTTTAAGCCTAAAATAGAAATGGAAGAGAATACAGTTAATAAGGATTTAGTTGTAGAAGTGAGAGAGGGTATAAAATTAGTGTGTGATGATGCAAAGGTTGAAGGACACCCCGCTGATTAGTATGTGAGAAAGGAGCATGAAACAAGTAGTGACAAAGGAAATAATGTTAAGAAAGATGTTAACCAATGGAAAGGTGTATCAGATGGAAGAGTGCAAGAAGGATAGAGGAAAGAGATGATAAAAGGTGAAAAAGTTGCAAGATCCTTTCCAAGAGACTTGGAAAAATTCCAAGGTGGGGTGTATGGTACAGGGGCACGTTTGATTTTTTTTTTGTCAATTAAAGTTGTTAGGGAGTAGGCTCTATTGGATGTTGTGGTTGTGTGGTTGATATGTGGTTGTCATTGATGTCAAAACTATTATAATTTCATGTATTGAAGGTTGTATATGTTGAGGATATTGAGAAAATTGTAAAAGAAAGTGTTCCAAGTTCCTAGTGGAACTATGAAGGTCATGAAGGTGTCTTGTTCTGTACGTTGACGATAAATTGTTGTGGACTAAAGGGTTTATTGTTGAGTGTATCTAGTCCATCTTCTAGAAGTTTTAGAGGTTTATGTGAATATTTTTTCAAAATTATGAAGATTTGTGTTCTAACAGTGTTTATGTGGTCTCTTTCAGTGTTCTTGAATAAAGTTGGTATAATTCTGGTAATTCTAGTTGTTGTGGATGTTTATCTATTGTTTCTTGGTGTTCTTGGATGTTTCTAGATCATGCTCTATATTTGTGGTACATCAACATTGATCAATGTGCTCGTGGTCAAATATTTTTCTCTGTATGTTCAATTTTTCATGTTCTTGGTTGACACTATGGGTGTAACATGTGGTGGATATTTGGGGTGAAATTAATTGAAGTCTTTTTGGGTTGGAGTTGTTAATTTGGGTCTCCACTATGCTGCGGTTGACCTTGGTGGATTCGCATTGAAAATTTATTTGTAAATTTGGGCTGACATTAAAAAAATGTTTTATATCTCTGGCTGACTAAGTTGTTGATGTAATCAAATGTTGCAGATATATAAGAGTTATTGTTTCATCGGTGTAAAGTGTGATCTGTGTGCTCCTATGTGTGTATGTGTGAACATCATTTGATTGCAGAGTAGAGTGTGAAGAAGACTGAGTGAAGTGTGAAGAAGTTTGAGCCAAGAGTGAAGAAGGTTTTTCCACACATAATTGGAACTGTAATTAGGCTTGTATAGAAGCTATTTTCTCAATTCACAATTTGGATGGTTTTAATCCAAAATTTTCTTTGGACAATGAGTCCTCCTTTGTATTTGAGTAGTGAGCTCTAGGTAGTGTGCTTGAATGCATGTGCATTCCCATCATTTCTCATTATACTTTTAATAGGGTATAATATTGTGGACTAACCTCCACCGTGGTTTTTCCCCTAACAGAGTTTCCATGTAAAAAATCTTGGTGTTCTGTGTGTTTCTGATGTGTTGTATATTTATGTCATGACCCCTATTTTTAAGGTTCATATTTTAAAATGGTTGATTTAATTAATTAGTAATGAAATAAAAACATAATGAAATAAATAAATAAATTATATTTAATTATAAGTTTTGTTTTTACAAATAAATGATAGCGCTTGATTATTTAGAATAATTATTTTATTCTCCATTGAAATATTTTTCTTTATTATTAATTTGAATAAATATTTATTTTACAATTAAATGATATTTATTTATTATGGGCAATTATCTCTCTCTTGTAAATTAAAATGGCTTTCTTTTCTAATTGCTATGGAAAATTACATAGTTGTAATTGAAGTAGAATTTCTTTATTATTATTAATTGCCAAAGGTAAATATTAGGCATGCAAGCAAATATTATTTTTCTTTTATTATTACTTCAAAATTAGGTATTCAAAATATGGAAGAAATCTTTAAAAGAGGAAAATCAGTAACATAAACCGACACAAATAGTTTTCACAATCCTTCTTGTTTTTCACTGTAAAATGGTAACTGAAAATAGACTCCAGGAAGTAGTTTTCTTTGGATAATATACCAAAACATGAATGATGGGAGAAAGGAGGAAAAGAAATAAGAAGAGGAAAATAAATTGAAAGCAAATTTCAAGTTTCCCAATTCTTCCCCAATGCTCTTAATTTTAGAATGGGTAGATGAATGGTTGCTTGAGGAAAGAATTGATCTTCTTCTTCTGAAACCTAAATGACTACTTCTATTGAATTATTTTTTTTACTCTTCAAATGTGTGGGTTTTGCACGAAATTCTGTATCTTGTATGTCTGTATATTTATAAAATATGTACATAGAATATTGTTAATCTGCTGCATACTAAAACCCCCCTTCTATAAAAAAATTTCTTTCCTTGAATGAATGGAATGTTACTCATTTCCGAGGATGCAAAACAATATTGTTATATATGTATATTTAATTATTTATACTTATGCTCGATTTTTCATATAATCGAATGAAGAAATGAATCATACTCTATTTGGTTTTAAATCAATTAGAATTGGGAAGCTCCCTAAAAAGGAGTCCCTTTTTAAAATGTGGGAAGGCTTTGCCTCCAACCACACATCCTCCAAGAGGGTTCATTCGCTTCTTGTTGCAAGGTATATAGATGTATACATTTATATATAAAACTCATATATCAAAAAAATGAAATCCAAAGACTTTTTACGGAGTTGTTGTAATTCTTGTTTTCTAGTTTGGAAGCCTTAGGAAAAAGTATGGGAGAAGTTGTCCAGCCGTGCTCTCCACATTGGAGAGGGTTGTGTTGTGGAGGAGCTTCCCTCCATAGGAAGCATTTTTCCCAATGGGAGGCCGCCTTTTGAATTTTGTAGAAGTTTAATGGGAAGTTTTAAAGATTTATATAACCTCCCTGATTCTTCTGACAATGATCTATCACAGTTGCAGTACTTGAAAATAGAATCAATGTATTGAGATATTGTCCTTTATGCAGTCGAATTAACCAGCCATAGGCTATGATCTTTTGAGATCTACAAATGTTCTATCTTCATCTACTCACTTTCTTGCACACATTTGACCCTTTTGTAGAATTTTTTTTAACACCCATTTGTTAGAATCTGAATTTATTGATCTGTAAACCCAAGAATGAATCTCTTTTGTTCAAAATAGGTTGTTTGATTCTTTTTACTTCTGTGTATTCACACTTCTAAATTGTTTTGAATGTTCAACATTTTATATTATAATGCATTTGTCAATACTTACGAGATGTTGTTTCTTGTGGCTGTCATTAGAAGCGAAATGCATATCATTAATAATATTTAGCAAACCTGTAGAAATGGGTTTGATTCAACGTAGAACATTTAATGAACCGATTACTTATACGTTCTTCGACAACTGGTTAATTAAAAATTCCTTCATTCAAAGTTCTAGGTGGTAATCTTATAAAAGCAGTTGCCATCCATCTGTCAAGCCTACATTTTTAGGAAGTTATTGCATATGTGTGCCTGCAGTAGAAAGGACTTAGTATGAATAAAACCAGAGGCCAAAAATAAAATGAACTTGAAACAATATCCTAACAGATAATACAAACCCTATTTTGTTGAACATTGAGGTGCAATTATTGTTTGAACGTCTGAGCGGATGGTACTTCAAGCCATGTTGTTAAGGAGCTTGGTTTGTTTGAATAGTTGGAATAATTTCAATGAAACCACTGATGAATTCAAGCTTTATAGAAAATAGAACTAGTTTTAATGCCTTAATGAAATGCTTCTCAATTCGTAAGGGAATTTGGAAAAACTCCCTCAGAAAATTCCTCTCTAAAGGGCCGCAAAGATGCAAAATAAGGAAATGTAGAAACTATTGCTTTTACACCACTCTATATACTTCCCTTAAATTCGATAGTCTCAAGGAATATATATATATATATATATTTTGATGCTTATAATTGTAATGAAATCTTGTAGAGTGAAGGTTTGATTTATATGTGTGTGTGTTTTGTGTTGTTACCATATAATTACATTAGCTTGAAGAAAAAATGTGTGTTATTATTTCAACAATTGAACTATTTTGATAGTTAATTAAATGGATAAATGAAGATTAATTCACCTTCTATGTAAGAGATTAATGAGATCAGCATATAAATGTTACTAATTAGATTAATACATAATCTTGTAAGTGTTATGAATGAAATTATGAAGGATTTAAATATGAGGTTGATTGGTTGGATACATGGAATAATAGATTGTTCATGTTAAGAAAAATACTTGAAAATGTAATGGCTACATTGTAGATCTACCTTGCATGCTTTGATTTTGACCTTGAATTGAGTTATTGTATAATGAAAATGAGATATTTATTCTCATATTTTATCTCTAGCTTATATATGTACTCATTTATAGTTTTATTCTCTTATTTTAGAGACCTCTATGAATCAATGAATTTTGAAGTAAACACTTTTGCTCTAGTTGCATAGGCATGTGTGCATTCTAGCAAGCTTAGGATCACCACCAGGAAGCTTTAAGTGATTGATTATGTTTGTTAGTGTATTTGTGTGATATTTGAGAGGTCAATGAGAGTAGAATTGTCTTATTTGCAAATACATGCAAGTGATTCATGACAGTGTTGACTATGCCTTAATTTCTTATGCAAGGATGATGCATGGGTGGAAATTGAGAATATTACTTGCAGATTTATGTGACTTGTAAAGAAACTTCAATAGTTTGCTTGTGATATAGAGATATGTAATGAATGTTCATGTCAACGAGACAGTATGATCATTGCTCGTGAGACATGTTGTAGCCATTTAAAATGTTGTAGCCATTAAGGCTCTACCAGTGAGGCACTTTTACAAGTGGTTTTTCATCCTTACGGGGGTTTTCCACTCATGGAAATCTTTGTGTTATGGTTTCTTTGTGGATGCACTTATGATCTTTTTATTTCCTTAATTTGCATTTCAGTATTTAAATTGCATGCATTGTTGTGATGTTATCACATGAGTAAGTCTACACGACAAAATCTAATGAATACACCACCTTATTTTAATATACTTTCATTTGTTGATGTATGTTATTTCATTTGAACAAAGTAATGAGGGTTATTTAATTGTTCATATATTTTTTTTATGCCTTTCTATAATTGTGATGAAATTAATTTTGAGAACATAAGGAAATAACCAGCATATGTGTTTTTCTGGTCGTTGCAGTTTATGGTTTATTGTTTATTGATTAGATCTAAGATTAAGTTAAATAAAGTTTGAATAGATTTAAGTATTCTATGACAACAGATTCAACCCCCCCTCTCAGTTTTTTGTTCTTGTTTTGCCAACAATTGGTATCAGAGTAGGTTCCTCTGAAGAAGTTTAAAAGCTTGAGGTGATCCGAGATGGCATCATACAAGGACAGTCCTAGATTTGATGGAACAAATTACTCTTTGTGGAAAGCTTGGATGGAGTGTTATTTGAAGTGTATTGGTGAAAGCTTCTAGAAAATTACAAAGAATCAATATGTTATTCCTCAGAATGGTCCTTCCAATGCTAATGAGATTAAAGAGGTTGAGAGTAATGTTAGGGTTATGGAAGCTTTGCTGAGTGCTTTAATAGATTCAGAAATGACAAATGTGTTAGGTCTAAAGAAAGCTCATGAGATGTAGATGAAGCTGGAAACTTTGTATGAAGGAGATGTACATTTGAAGATGGATAGGATACAAAGTTTGAAAGGAAATTATGAAAATTTGAAGATGGGTGAAGATGAAAATATTTCTTCTTTTATGTAGAGAGTAAATGAACTAGTGATGGGCATTAGATGTGTCGGTGGTACCTTGGATGAGGAAGAAATTGTGGCTAAGGTGCTCAGATCATTGCCTACCTCCTACAAAGGAAAGGCTCATGCTATTGAAGAAACCAAATCATTGATGAATGTGACAAGGGACACATTGATTGGTAAACTTGTTGCCTTTGAGTTGAGTGAATTTGGTGATTTTGTTCCTAAGATTGAAACTACATTCAAGGCTACTATATCTAGAAGAAACAAGCAAAGATATGATCTAGGAGAGAGTTCTAGAAAGACATTCAAGTATGAGGAAGAAATGAAATAGCTTGAAGTTGAAGAAAGACAAGTAGAAGAGTTGAAAGCACTGATTGTAAAGAAAGAAGGTAGAGGACAAGGTAAGTATAAAGGAAAGCTACCTATCAAATGTTTTTCTTGTAGTAAAATAGGTCATTTTGCATCAAGGTTTCCTAAAAGAGTTCCTAGATCTAAGCCTTAAAATCCCAGATTCCAAAAGAAATGATACTTTGCTGAAGAAGGTGTGACTCATGATGATTCTAATAAAGATAATGGAAATGAAGATGATTGGGTTTTCATTGCTATCAAGGAAAATAGTCCTGTGGCTACTGAATTTGCTAAAGTTGAGAAAGCTCTTCCAGTCTAAATTGAAGAAAAGGATGAGTGGCTCATTGACAACGGGTTCTCACATCATATGACTGGTGAAAAAATCAAATTTTTAAGTCTAGAGAAGTATGATGGTGGGGTTGTAAGATTTGGAGATAACAATGATTGTGTGATTCATGGTAGATGATCTATTTGTCTTGGTGGTAAGCATAACATTGATGATGTTCTTTATGTTGAAGGCTTGAAGCATAACCTCATGAATGTTGGATATATGGTAGAAAAAGGTTATGATCTTTAGTTCAAATATGGAAGATGCAAGATATATGGAAGCTCTAGAAATGTAATTTCCTTAGGTAAAAAGACAAAAGGTAATTTTTTCATCTAAATGCTGCTAGTGAAAGTTGTTTAATTACTCAAGCAGATGAAAGCTGGTTGTGGCATAGAAGGCCATGTCATGTGAATTTTGATAACATTGTCAAAATAAATTCCACTCAAGCAGTAAGAGATCTACCTAAGCTAGTAAAGCCTGCTAGCACAATTTGCAAAGAGTGTCATATGGAAAAATAGACTAGAGTTTCCTTCCATAGCAAACAACATAACTCAAATGGATTGTTGGAGCTAGTACATACTGATCTATGTGGTCCCTCCAAAGTCAAGAGTCTGCTTGGTGAAAGGTACTTTATGCTACTTATTGATGATTATTCTAGAATGATATGGGTTGCTTTCTTAAGAGAAAAATGTGAAGCATTGTAAAAGTTCAAAAGTTTCAAAACTATGGCAGAAAATGAGAAAGGTCTAAAAATAAAATGCCTAAGGTCAGACAGAGGTGGTGAGTTCACCTCTTGGGATTTTAATTTTTTTTGTGAAGAGCATGGAATCAGAAGACAATTATCTACTCCCTAAATGCCTCAACAAAATGGTATTGCTGAGAGAAAGAATAGGGCAATTCTTGATGTTGCTAGAACAATGATGATTGAGGGAAATGTGGCTTACATCTACTGGAGTGAAGCAGTAAGAACTCCTATGTATGCTTTGAATCGAGTAAATGTAAATGGTAATTCTAGTAAGACTCCTTTTGAATTATGGTTTGGTTATAAGCCTACTGTTAAATATTTCAAGATCTTTGGAAGAAAATTCTACATCAAGAGAGATGATGATATAGGAAAGTTTGATGCAAGAAGAAATGAAGGAATCTTTCTAGGTTACTCTATTGAAAGCAAGGCCTACCGGTGCTATAACAGAAGATTGAGGAAAATGGTTGAAAGTGAAAATGTCAAAGTTGATGAGGATTATACTAAATCATCTAGATATTGTGGACATGATTCAGATGAAGACAATACAAACAAAGGGAATAATGTTAAGACAAAAAATCAACTTCAAATTGTGCCATATGTTCCAATAGGAGAACTTCAATTTGTTCCGGTAAATAAAGATATTCAGGAAGTAGAGACAAGTGCAATTACAAAAGAAAGAACAAAAGAATCAAAAGCTCAAGAAAATCCTAAAACTCTGAGGTATGTAAAGCTAAATCATTTTAAAAATAAAATTATAGGAGATAAGAATAAAGGAGCACAAACTAGAGGAACAATTGCAAAAGAGTATTGCCTGATTTCCAAGATTGAACCTAAAGATGTCAAAGAAGCCTACAATGATGAATACTTGATGGAAGCAATGAAGGAAGAGTTAATATAGATTGAAAAGAATGATACATGGATACTAGTTCCCAGACCAAAAGATAAAAATGTTATTGGTACGAAATGGGTCTTTTAAAATAAGCTAAATGAACAAGGTGAAGTGGTTTAGACTAAAGAAAGACTAGTATGTAAAGGGTACTCACAAATGGAAGGTATTGATTTTGAAGAAACCTTTTCCCCTGTTGCTAGAATTGAAGCTATTAGATTATTTCTTGCTTATGTTGTATACAAGAACTATAAAGTCTACCAAATGGACGTGAAGTCAACTTTTCTGAATAGTGAACTAGAAGAAGTATTTATTGAACATCCTGATGGAATTCAACTAACTGATAAGGAAGACATGTTTTGTCGATTGAAGAAAGCATTGTGTGGACTCAAGCAAGCCCCCAGAGCCTAATATGCTAGATTAGACAAATACTTATTGAAGCTTGGATTCAATAAAGGTACTGCTAACAACAACTTATACTTCAAATTGGATCATGATAAAGAATTAATTATTGAAGTGTTTGTTGATGACATTATTTTTGGAGGAGACGATAATCTATGTATGAGGCTTGTTGATGAAATGAAGAGTGAATTTTAGATGAGTATGATTGGAGAGATGAAGTTCTTTCTGGGATTACAATTTACTTAGTTAGACAAGGGGATGTTCATATCTTAGTCCAAATATGTGAGAGAAATGCTAAAGAAGTTTGGCATGGATGATTCAAAACCTATTGGTACTCCCATGGTAACCAAATGTAATTTGACATAGAATGATGATTCTCTTAAGGAAAATCAAACAAGATACAAATCAATGATTGGTGTATTACTCTACTTAACTCAGCCTAGACCAGACATTATGATTGTTGTATGTATGGTTGCTAGATTTCAGGCTGATCCAAAAGAATCTCATGTGATTGCTACTAAGAGAATCTTCAGGTATCTGGAAGGAACAGTTGATTTTGGGCTTTGGTACCCTAAGGATGATGATCTTACTTTAAATGCATATACTGATGCGGATTGCACAAGAGATGTAGATGACAAAAAGAGTACTAGTGGTGGTGTTTTCTTCCTAGGGAAGAAGCTGGTGTCTTGGTTGAGCAAAAATTAGAATTCTATTTCTGTATCTACTGCTGAAGCAAAGTATATTGCTGCTACAAATAACTGTACTCAAGTGATGTGGATGAAATAGATGTTGAAAGATATCAAAGCAGTATATGATGAACCTATTTCCATATACTATAATAACTCAAGTGGAATTAACATATCAAAGAATTTGGTGCTACACTCTAAGACCAAGCATATATCAATCAAGTTTCACTTTTTGAGGGAGAAAGTGAGTGAAAAAGAAGTCAAATTGCAGTATGTTCCTACCAAAGAATAGATTACAAATATTTTCACTAAGCCATTACCCAAGGATAATTTTGAGTATCTCAGAGGGATGCTAAGGTTGATTACCCCTCCTAATATAAAATATGATGCACTAAATTGCATCAATCCATGCATTTCATGATCATATTTTGATCCAAATTGATGTTTATGTGGCTGCTACTTAGGGGGAGTAGTCAGATGTGCAAATATGTGGTTCAAAGCTTGCATGTGGAAAGATAATGTTTATCTTTTCCATTGATGTCAAAGGGGGAGAAGCTTAATGTGAACAATGTTGCTTATCTAGAGTGAAGAGTCTTGTGGGGAGAAGATCTTGTAGAAGAAGTCAAGGAAGAAGAGTCATAATATAAGGAGGAGTAAGTGTTGATTGAGAGTTGGGTTGATGGTGTTTTTCACATCATGTGTTGACATCAATGTCAAAGGGGGAGATTGTTAGATGTTGTGGTTGTGTGGCTGATATGTGGTTGTCATTGATGTCAACACTATTAGCATTTGATGTATTGAAGGTTTTATATGTTGAGGATATTGAGAAAATTGTAAAAGAAAGTGTTCCAAGTTCCCAGTGGAATTGTGAAGGTCATGAAGGTGTCTTGTTTTGTACATTGACGATCAATTATGGAATAAAGGTTTATTGTTGAGTGTATGTAGTCCATCTTCCAAAAGTTTCAGAGGTCCACATGAAGATTGTTCAAAATTATGAAGATCTTTGTTCTAATAGTTTTTTTGTGGTCTCTTTCAGTGTTCTTGATTAAAGTTGGTATAATTCTGGTAATTCTAGTTATTGTAGATGTTTCTTTTTTGTTTCTTGGTGTTCTTGTATGTTTCTATATCGGTCTCTATATTTGTGGTATGTCCACATTGATCGATGTGCTTGTGGTCAAGTATTTTTCTCTATATGTTCAATTTTTCATGTTCTTGGCTGACATGATGGGTGTAACGTGTGGTGGATCTTCATGGTGAGATTAATTAAAGTATTTTTCAGTTGGAGTTGTTAATTTGGTCTCCACTATGTTGTGGCTAACCTTGGTGGATTCACCTTGAAAATATTTTTAATATCTCTGGTCGACTAAGTTGTTGATGTAATCTCATGCTATAGATATATAAGAGTGATTGTTTCATTGGTGTAAAGTGTGCTCTGTCTAATCCTATGTGTGTATATGAAAATATCATTCGATTGCAGAGTAGAGCATGAAGAAGACTTAGTGAAGTGTGAAGAAGTTTCAGCAAAGAGTGAAGAAGGCTTTTCTGTGCTTGACTGGAACTGTAATTAGGCTTGTATAGAAGCTATTTTCTCAGTTCACAATTTGGATGGTTTTAATCCAAGCTTTTCTTTGGATAGTGAGTCCTCCTTTGTATTTGAGTAGTGAGCTCTAGGAAGTGTGCCTAAATGCATGTGCATTCCCATTATTTCTCATTATACTTTTAACGGGGTATAATATTGTGCACTAACCTCCACCATGGTTATTCCCCTAACAGGGTTTCCACATAAAAAAATCTTGGTTTTTTGTGTGTTTGTGATGTGTTGTATGTTTATGGTTTATTGTTTATTCATCAGATCTAAGATTGAGTTAAATAAAGTTTTAAAAGATTTAAGTGTTTTATGACAATTGATTCATCCCCCGCTCTCAGTTGTTTGTTCTTTTTTTTCCAACAATTGGTATTAGAGTAGGTTCCTCTGAAGAAGTTTAAAAGCTTGAGGTGATCCAAGATGGAATCATACAAGAAGGGCAGTCCTAGATTCGATGGAAAAAATTAATCTTTGTGTAAAGATCAGATGGAGTGTCATTTGAAGTGTATTGGTGAACCCTTCTAGAAAATTATAAAGAATCAATATGTTATTCCTCAGAATGGTCCTTCCACTGTTGATGAGATTAAAGAGGCTACGAATAATGTCAGGGCTATGGAAGCTTTGTTGAGTGCTTTAACAGATTCAAAAATGACAAATGTGTTAGGTCTAAAGAGCTCATGAGATGTAGATGAAGCTGGAAACTTTGTATGAAGGAGATGTACATTTGAAGATGGCTAAGCTATAAAGTTTGAAAGGAAAGTATGAAAATCTGAAGATAGGTGAAGATGAAAATATTTCTTCTTTTATGTAGAGAGTAAATGAACTAGTGATGGGAATTAGATGTGTTGGTGGTACCCTGGATGAGGAAGAAATTGTGGCTAAGGTGCTTAGATCATTACCTCCATCCTACAAAGCAAAGGCTCATGCTATTGAAGAAACCATATCATTAAAAAATGTGACAAGGGAGACATTGATTGTAGATATTTTCACTAAGCCATTGCTGAAGGATACTTTTGAGTATCTCAGCGGGATGCTAGGGGTGATTACCCCTCCTGATATGAACTAGGATTCATTAACTTGCATCAATCTGTGCATTTCATGATCATATTCTAATACAGATTGATGTTTCTATCTACTTAGGGGGAGTAGTTAGATGTATAGACATGTGGTTCAAAGCTTGCATGTGGAAAGATAATGTTTATCTTTTCCATTGATGTCAAAGGGGGAGAAGAGTAATGTGATTTTTTTTTGCTTATTTGGAGTGAAGTGGCTTGTGGGGAGAAGATCTTGTAGAAAAAGTCAAGGAAGAAGAATTAGAATCTAAGGAAGAGTAAGTGTTGATTAAGATTTGGGTTGATGGTGTTTTTCACATCATGTGTTGCCATCAATGCCAAAGGGGGAGATTGTTAGATGCTATGGTTGTGTGGATGATATGTCATTGTCATTGATATCAACACTATTAGCATTTGATGTATTGAAGGTTGTATATGTTGACGATATTAAAAAAATTGTAAAAGAAAGTGTTCCAAGTTCCTAGTGGAATTGTGAAGGTCATGAAGGTGTCTTGTTTTGTACATTGATGATCAATTGTTGTGGACTAAAGGGTTTATTGTTGATTGTATCTAGTCAATCCTCCAGAATTTTTAGAGGTCCATGTGAAGATTTGTTCAAAATGATGAAGATCTATGTTCTAACAGTGTTTCTGTGGTCTCTTTCAGTGTTCTTGATTAAAGTTGGTATAATTTTGGTAATTCTAGTTTCTACGGATGTTTCTCTATTGTTTCTTGGTGTTCTTGTATGTTTCTAGATCATGCTCTATCTTTTTTGTACATCCACATTGATTGATGTGCTCGTGGTCAAAGATTTTTCTCTGTATGTTTGGTTTTTCATGTTCTTGGATGACATGATGGGTGTAACATGTGGTGGATCTTCAGGGTGAAATTAATTAAAGTCTTTTTGGGTTGGAGTTGTTTATTTGGGTCTCCACTATGTTGTGGCTGACCTTGGTGGATTTGCATTGAAAATTTATTTGTAAATTTGGGCTGACATTGAAAATATGTTTTATATCTCTGGCCGACTAAGTTGTTGATGTAATCTCATGTTGCGGATATATAAGAGCAATTGTTCATCAGTGTAAATTGTGCTATGTGTGCTCCTATGTGTGTATGTGTGAATATCATTCGATTGTAGAGCAGAGTGTGAAGAAGACTAAGCAAAGTGTGAAGAAGTTTGAGTGAAGAGTGAAGAAGATTTTTCTGTGCTTGATTGGAACTGTAATCAGGTTTGTATAGAAGCTATTTTCTCAGTTCACAATTTGGATGGTTTTAATCCAAAATTTTCTTTGGACAATGAGCTCTCCTTTGTATTTGAGAAGTGAGCTCTAGGTAGTGTGCCTGAATGCATGTGCACTCCCATTATTTCTCATTATACTTTTAATAGGGTATAATATTGTGGACTAACCTCCATCGTGTTTTTTTCCCTAACAAGGTTTCCATGTAAAATTTTTTGGTGTTCTCTATGTTTGTGATGTGTTGTATGTTTATGGTTTATTGTTTATTCATTAGATCTAAGATTGATTTAATTAAAGGTTGAAAAGATTTAAGTATTATGTGACAATTGATTCACCCCCCCTCTCAATTGTCTGTCCTTGTTTTTCCAACAAGATCTAGGTTGTTTTCAGTCATGAAGTATTAAATAAGGTCATGGTAGATGTTATTAGGTGATTAGGTGGTTTTAATCATAAAAAAGTTGTAGAAGATGAAAAGTTGTCATATTTGAAATGTTGTAAAGTTACAAATTTTGCAATTTGTTAGAAGTCCAATGGTCATGTTATTTGAAAAGATAGTTTAGGCAGTTGAGCTAGTAGTTTTAGGAGGGAATAAGTATAAATAATATTGTAGACTCATTGTGGAGGTTTATTGTGAAGTTTTTAGAAGATTTGAATCAATAAAATCATTGATTTCTCTTAAATTCTATAGTTTTGTTTCTATAAAGATGAATTTGTAGTGAATTGTATAGCCTGTATATGCCCTATCTTGCTATGAATTAAATTGGAAGTTTTAGTAGGGTGAATATAATTTCAAATATTTAAAATTTGGAGAAGTTTCATTGAAATTTGTGAAAGTTAGATCTATTTCTTTGTGAGTGGTCTGTATAGCCTATTTTAAGGGTTTTAAAAGTCTAAAATGCAAACCTGAACCATTACACTCTATGTGGCTATTGTAACTTTTGGAATAGGTCTGATATATTAGGAAATAGGTGTGTGAATGTTGTGAGAGTATGGGGAGGTCAAATAAAGAGTTGGGCATGATTTCCTAATGCTGAAAAGTGTGTTTTCTTCATGAAGTTGTGTGGTTTTTGAATGGTAATGCATGAAATTGGTTGGGGAAGCACTATTTGTCAATTTTTGAGTATGTGTAGGTCTACTTGAAGGTGTTTGGAGTAGTGGCTAGGTGTGAGATGGATTGGAATAGGGTTTTTCAATAAACTGTCTTGAAAAAGCATAAAATCAAGGGTTTCAAGGTTAGGCATATTGGAGGCCATACCTCAGAGGAGAGATTGTGGAATTGGGGGTTTGAATACCTATTGATTGCTTCCCAAGTGGTTTTGGAAGTTGGTAAGAATATTTGTGACAAGTCTCTTTGTAAAAGAGACCTAATTCAAGGTCTAGGTCAACATAGGTGACCTATTTTGGTGAAGTTGTTTGAAAGAAGCCTATTAAGATTTTGGGATATGCTGTTATGTGCCTTGATGGGTCTTTGAAAAGGTACTGGTCCTGATCTGAGAGGATTTCATTGGAGAGATATACCCATTTCAAGCATATTGCAGTACTACAAGGAATGGGTGAAGGTTTGTTGTGTTAAGGAAAAGTTGAAGATTGGTGACTTGAGTGTTGTTGTTTTTGACTAAAGGGTAAGTGTAGGATCATGATGGGCCAAAAAGTGGCAATATTATGGGTATTTGTAGGGTATGTGGCTAACAACTTTTTTCTTACCCAAAATTGATGAAATGAAAAGGGTTTTTAGAGGAGATTCTTAGCTTTCCAACAATATAAATTATACTTTAATTTGAATTTTTATTTATTTTCTACTAGAATTATGACTAAAGTCCTGATCAATAGGCTGATTGAAAAATATCTATAAATTTCAAATAGTATCACATTTTTTGAATCCAAAACATGCATCACATTCTATTCTTCACATACTATAGGATTAAAAAAAGAAAAATTAAATTTCATGAAGTTTTGACCAAGTTAAGGTGGTCAGACATACGAGTTTTTATATTTTTTAAAATTTGTAATAAAAATTCATAATTAATTATTTACTTGGAAAAAAATTACAAAAAAGTATGTATCACATCCGAACATGAGTCCTCTACTTATATATAAAATATTATAAAAAATATTATCATTTTATTATGGTTAGGTGGCTCTATGCATAACTTACTTATTTTTTCCTTGAAATTTAAGTACTACTACATTGAAATTTCAAATTTTCACCAAATAGATTTTATTTATTTTTAAATAAACCTAGTAGTTTATAAACTTCATTCAATTTTCTACAAATTCTATTCTTACATATTTTTGAAATAATATAGATAACTTATTCAAATTTTTACGTCAAGTTGCCTAACACTAATTTTTCTAATTTTTTTGCCACTTAAAGCCCTATTTTTTCCATGATGATCCTGCACATACCCTAAAATTGAGTTGTTTATAGTAAGGACCTCCCTTGATTGACATCAATCACATTCTCTAAAAAACAATGATCGATTAATATCCCATTAGTAGGCTTGTCATTGATTCTTCTAGATATGTAAAGAGGACCATCGAAAGCATACTTGATTATGTCATTTTATTAGAAAGCAATGTCAAGGGGAATTTTGGTTAGGCCCTTACGAGTTTGAAATTTAATGATTCCAATCAGATTGTCCTTTTTTTTCATGTTATCATCACTCATGTCAAAATTAATCACATTACTCTTTGTTTCACTAGCTTTGACAAAGGAGATATTATGATTTGGCATAGGATTAGTAAAGATTTGCAAGTTTTGGTTAGGAAGGGCTATAGACTTATTACCTTGATTTTTCACACCACCAATTTGAATGTGATTAGAATAAATGAGGTCTTGCACAATATGTTTAAGACACTTGCAATATTTTGTATCGTGTCCATTTTATCAATGAAAATGGAAATAGGTATTTTTTCTATAGTTAGGAGGTAAAAGTATAGTAGTATCAGGAGATCTAATAGGAGGTAAGGAAATTAAGTTATTTTTTAGGAGTTGCAACATGGTGTTATGAAGGGTATCAAGTAGAGGGGTGAATTGTGTATTTCTATCTCAAAATGCATATGTATTTGTTGTCTTTATAGAATCCACTTGGTTGTCAACATGTTGAGTTGGTTCATAGGGATTAACTCATAAAATTCCATTATTTTATTTCTTAAATGGTTGATAGTTGTTATGAGGGATGGATTTGTCTTTTTCAAGACAGTTAGAGGGAGTTTTCACTTCACGACTAGAAACAAATTTTTGGTAATTTTGAATGGTGATCCGAGACCTGCACAAACACAAAGAACAAACATGCAATTAGTTCCAAATGCAAGTTAGGAACAACATTCCCCATGGAATTCATTTGAAATGAAAAAAACAAGAAATAGAATGAAGAACACAAATAAAAGCTTTCAAATCCAATTTAATGCAAAAATAATCTCAATCCCATGGGGGAATTGGTGCCATTTTGATGTGGAAAATGGCTCTTTCTCAGTTTCTTGAGAGCTTGAATGATGATTTGATGAAGATTTTATGCTTCCTTGGTGAAATTCCTGCATAACCTAGCTATGAAAATGTGAAAATGGATGAACAATGGATGAGAAAATTTAAAATCTCAAGATAATGACTTTGCATAAAGTTGTGGATCCCAAATCCAAATGAGAGCCTCTTATTTATAGATGAGAAAGATGGAGGATGAGGAAAAATGGATGAATGTGGGATAAAAGACCAACCAATAGCATAAAGCCACTTGTCAACATGTGAGTGGACAAAGGTGGAGCACATTTTGGTCATTGTGCAATTAAATGCAATTAGGTGGAATTTCAAAATGGATGAAATGACAAGTTGGAGGGAGAAGAAAATGAAGTTAATGCCACTTGGCTCAAGGAAAAGGACATGTAAGAAATTTAAATGCCTTGTTGGATGTACAAACCCTTTTGGAGGGAAATTTCAAACTTGGAGAATATTCCCTTTTTGACACCTTTTGAAAGTAAATAGACATTTAATAAATCAATTAAAATTATTTTTATGAGCAAGTTGCAAAATCTAGAGGATTTGATGGATTAAGATTAAGATTAATCAAGATTTGATTAATTTAAAGGGAGATTAGTTGATTTGACAATTTGATTTAGATTTTTGGATTAATTTAAATCAAAGTTGAGAAGAAAATGAATTTAGACTTAATTAAATAAATATTTTGATTTATTTGCTCAAAGAGGATGATGTTAGATTAAATCAAATAAAGATTAATTTATTTAATTTAAGGGAGGTGACTTTAGAGATTAATTAATTATTTATTTAAAAGAAGGATTATAGGATTAATTAAATAAAATTGATTTATTTAATTAACAGGAGATGATGACTTAATTAGATAAAAATTGATTTATTTAATTAAGAGGTGAAATGTGATGAATTTAATTAAATAAAGATCATTTAATTAAATGATTAGTAACAAGGATGATTCAGGATGAATTGGTGTTAGTAAAAATTAGGATCAGGTGTATAGGATCAATCAATACATTTTTTCGTGTTTACATTTTTCCCCTCTTTGAAGTAATATACCTGTTGCATTGGTTCAAAGAATAAAATACTGTGATCAAAATTCAAAATTTTTTCAATTTTTTTAGATGCACCATTGTTGCCCCAATGAAAGAATTATGCTAGTATACTGCCCCCTCGAGAGATCGAAGGAAAATTTGGATTTTTGGGTGATCTCGTGAAAAAAGAGGACAATATGCCTGATAGGTCCAGAAAGGGTCTAGGATGCAAAAAATGCACCAAAACACAAAAAAATGATGCAAAACAACCCTTGGTTGGGAAAAAATAGGATTGGGGGTCTAAAACCCTAGTTGGATAGCTAAACAGGGTAAAAAAACCCTAGCTTTCAAGCTTAAATAGGCCTCGAGTGGCCACTTCCAATTCATTTGCACACCTAGCCTTTAGAGATTTCCTACTTTTGAGCTTTGAGCATTAATCGAGATGGCACAATGTGTGCTTCCATGACACATTTCAGAGTAGCTGCAAGTGTACCAAAGGCTTCTTGGCACAGGACCACTGGTATTTAACCCTTACTCAACTTATTTTTTTGTCTTTCATACGCATTTATTAGGGTCCAAAGGTCAAACAAGTCAAGCAATGATATTTGGTGACATTGAAAGCTTTGAATTGGCATTGTATGGCCTTAAAGTGCACTGTTAATGTGTGTGGCACCGTAGTGGCATAGTTTAGAGTTTAGGGTTTAGGCTACAAAGTCTGCCACACATGCAAATTGTGCCCCATCAGTGCAATTAGGAATTTAGGTTTAGGAGCCAAGTTGATGTGTGGTCAAACTACAACGTGACAACAAAGTTTGGAGTTTAAAGGGTTCTAGCGGCACAGTTTGGAACTTTCAAATAGCAATGCCTTTGCAAATAATGATGCATTTGTTGTTTCCATCATGCAAACTCCAAATAGGATCCTATATTTTTACAAAACTTAACACAGTGACTTTACTAATGCAAGAGGACATGGAATCAGTCCACTCATGATAGCACAGGTCCTCAATTCTTAGCAAATTAACTTAGAATATTGGTTTGAACAAGGTGCTCCTGGAGCACTTGGGAGTGATTGGTCTCTGGTACGTTGCATATGGTCCAACCATTTAAACACACTTAGGGATGACGACAACATTGTAGAGAGATGACATAGTGAGACGCCCTTCTTTAACTTCCCTATAGGTGAGGTGACAATGACCCTAGAGGATGTGTGGCGTATTCGAGAGCGGGTCATCTATGATGTGGAAATTGGGACAAATGCTTGTTATGAGATCATGGCCCTTGATGGGATCATTTTTTTTGAGGGATTGATCAAGTTAGAGTGGTACAAGACTTCAGTGCCAACATTCAAATTGATTATATCAGAAATTATCTCAAGACTCATGGCACCAGATTAGCGTGACCGATATTTCAGTCTAGGATGGGGCCTTTCCTTGGAGTAGATGATCCGACGGAGAAAGTGCTTTGCATGGGGGCCAGTGATGTTGGCCTCCCTCTACCATGATTTACATGAGTTTGCATATTGCGATAGTAGGGCTATCGAGGTAGGAGTCACTCTACTGCACATTTGGGCCTGGGAGCACATTGCAGTGCTTCACTCATGAGTCACACCAATTGACATGGAGCTAGATGACCCAACCGTCTGAAGATATAGGGGTGGAATCAATTTTACTCAAATAGGGGCAGCCAACATTTGTCATTAGAGGATGGTTATTGATGAGATGACCATTTTTACTTGGAGGCCTTGGCTTAGCATGCTCGCTTGGTATGACGATGTTCAACAACTCTTCTTTGCTAAACAAGACAGACATATGTAGGGCAAGGAGGATACAATGATAGAGTGTTATCTATGAGACTGGGTTGCTAGATAGTTTGGGGAGGCACAAGACATACCTAATGACCAGTACGTGGCCATCTTTACACATACTATGAGGCAGACCACATGAGGTCGCATGATCCTTGTGGATGATGTAGTGGACTCTTTCAGATAGCTGGTGGTTATGCCATGGCCATATGATCAGGGGCCAGTGGACCTAGGGACAACATAGGCGTATCGAGATTAGTTTTATCCACCTATCAAATTGACAATGCCTGGTGCCTTATTACCATAGAGGAGACCCAAAGACTGATCAACAAGGTAGGGGCAGGGGAAAGGAGGCAGAGGAGATGGGGACAAAGATGGTGATGGAAATGGAGGTAGAGGAGGAGGTAGACCACCTCTAGATCAGAGGGGATAGAGAGACTAGGTTCCTGGAGACCAGCACAAAGATGGAGAAAGGTAGCAAAGAGATAGGGACCCATAGAGAGATGCCCCAAGGGATCGTCAACAACAACCACCACCACTGCCACATTGCCAGCTAGACCAAAGAGATGCTCTCATTTAGCAATTGTAGGCATAGGTTGCCACTTTGACAATTGAGAGGGATTAGATGAGGGCTGAGTGGGACTAGGCCATTCAATAGAGACAAACTATGGAGCTTCAGTTGGCACATGATATTGGCCATCATCAGCAGCTAGAGGCCACACAGGGTAGGACCATCCTTGAGAGGATGTACCATTAGGCAGTATAGGAGGCATAGTATTACAAGGTCCATTATCATCAAGTAGTTCCTCGAGTGGCCCAGGCATCAGACTTCTCCCAACAGATAGGGAAAAGGTAGGATCCACGAGGTGAGGGGAGCAACCATCAGGGCTAGCTTCACATTTTGAGAATCATGGGCTCTGTGTTTGATAGCCCCATGGGCGATTGTATTACATTGAATGATATACACACTTGATCCTGATTCATGTACCATGATATTTGTATTATTATTTTGATGATATATGAGATTATATGGTTCGATCCAATGTATGATGCATTCTATTCTATTTATGCTTGATGGATGGATGTACTTAATTTCCTATATGTGATGTTCTATATGCTATGAGATGACTCTATCTTATGTGATGAACATATGATTTTTATTCTATGTGATGCAATGTGATATATATTTCTATATGATATTTATGATGTGATGTAGTGATTTATGGATGCATTTCTTTTTTTTAGTACCTTTTCTATGCAATTTTTATGATGATGTATGGATAATGCAAATGATTTAAAATGATTAGACTAACAGATCTATATTATGCACCTAATGGGTGTTGATGATAAAATTTATGAGATGCAATGACATATTTTGTTTCTTTTTCAATACCTTTTCTATGTATGATATGGTGATGCATTTTATGGATGACATGATGATGCACATGATATGATGTTGCAATTGATCTGATGTTTGTATATGTGATAATGCAATGGATGTTTTGATCATGTATATGATATGATTTAATAACGCCCATGTGATGACACTTTTATTTCTATGGAATGAATGCAAATGTATGGTTTATGAGATGCTTAGAATAACCAATCTATATTATGTAATGATGAAATGAAATGCATGTGAGATGATCAATGTTTCCTATATGTCATGATATGATATGCATTATGTTGATGGTTTTGTGGATGCAGGATGGATGCATTAGTAATGATTCATGATTAATTATCATGGTACCATGTTAGTGTGGAAAGAAACAAGAAGAAATAAGAGAATCCAACAAGTCAACTTTAGAGATGATAATGATGATGATGATTTTTCTTACCAGAAATTGGGACTTTAAAAGGGCTATTTACCTTATGTTTGATAACACACATAGGCACGATGCATCAAGGTATAAAGAACCAGGATGGTGTTGCACCTAGTGTGATGAAATTTGACTTGACAATCAGATTGGAGTACTCCTATTCACCTAACATGCAAAACCTCATTTAAAATACAGTTCACATATTCCAAACATCTTAGACCAGAACATAGAAAGGAAAGCTTTCCAATGTGGTAAAAAAGACACCTAAAACATCTTTCCTACACCCAAACAAAGCATGCATGACCAAGGTTATAATACAAGATCATCCAACAAGTGCACCAGATAAAAGATAATGATCATTGCCCCATTGCTTTCTCTCTAAACCCCTTGTTTGGACATCATCGATAGGTCACTAGAATGAGCACAATGAGATAAGACAAAAGACAAAGATAAAGTAAACAGACAAGCTAATGTTCTTGAATACTGCTAGCCAAGACTTAAACTACGGTGATTCCTGATGTTGATGTCCATTGTAGGAAGGATGCATCCTAGGACATGATGTTATCAGATGATATGGGACAAACTGGATGATAGGCTATTAATACCAAGAGTTGACCAACTTGTCTACTTACTGACCTAGACTTGAGACTTTGGCATTTTGAGGTTTCACTTTCAAACTATTAGATTTGTTTCTAATTGTTTTACCAAAGGTTGAGGGTGATGATTGATTTATTATGAGTGGATATTTATCATGGGTGAAAGAAAAATGGGAAAAATGGTTTTTTCAAATATTTGGATGTTTTTGAAATGTTTTGAGGCTGTTTTTTGGTATTTTCAAGATTTTACAAATGCTTTGATTTTCAAAATTGCAATGTTTTGGGGTTTCTAATATTTTGACCAAGAGACTAACCTAAAGACCTATCCTAGGGGCCTTGTGGGTTGACCAACTAGATTATCCTTTCCTACGTTATACACGTAGAGACTACGTAGTTCAATTAACACAAACTTAATTATTGATGAGATATGAACAGATGGATTGCCAATTTATTATGATAGACTCCTAAAGGATTGACCTAAGTGTCTCGGGGGATGATCGAAGATCAATTTTTCTTATGTTTAGAGCTTAGAGACCTATAGTTTGACAAGATGACTCTATTTTTTAATTTTTCAATTGACCTTTTGACCTATTTTTTGGATTTTGAATGTTTTGAATGTTTTTGGATTTTTTGATTTTATGAATGTTTTTGGATTTTTTTTATTTTCTCAATGTTTTTGGATTTTTCCTATTTTAGGGAGGACTTCAAGAACATACACGAATCTAATCTGATGAGAACATGCCCCTAGCCTAAAGCAATAGACTACCATTATAGGTAGGACAAGCTGACCTTTAGAATGGGTCGAGTTGTAAGCTAGGAGGGATCATGACACAAGCATAGGACCAAGCTATGATGCAGACACAAATGGGTGATGGATGGAGATATGGAATGTGATGGAAGAATGAAGCGTAATGGATGGATGATGTAGAATGAGTCATGTAGATCCTGTGGATGGAAAGCTTATTTACACAAGGCGCCTGTTTGCTAGGTTTTCACCAAGGTACTTGCCCAAAGCACCACTAAAGTGATTTTCACTAGAGGATGATTTTTCTCTTTACTTTTTTAAATTATTTTTCTATTTTTTTTGGATTTTTATGTTTTTTGATTTTTTTGTATTTTTGGTTTTATACCTTGGAAGATTATGCATAAGAATTTTTGAGATGGGAGCTATTCATGGGCTCTTGCAAAGGCTCGCCTTTTGGTGTTGATAACTGATATGCCCCTGACTTATAGCTTGCTTTGATGACAAAGGGTCCCAACCAATTGGGTTCAAAATTTCCCTCCTTGTCTGGATTTGTAACATTTTTCTGATTATGCTTCAGGACAAGTTCTCCAACTTGGAAGGTATGACTCCTGATCTTCTTGTTATAGCTCTGCTTGATATGGATTTGGTATACTTACAAATGGTTTAAAGCATGCATATGTCACTCATCCAGTAATTCTAGCTCATTTAGTCATGATATCTAGTATTCTTTATCCATGATGATATCCTTAGGGACAAGAGCTTGATCTCAATGGGGAGTATGGATTTTGATCTGTAGACCAGGGAGAAAGGGGTGAGACATGTTGGTGTGCGGATACTTGTTTGATAGGCCCATAGGGAAAGATTTAATTGGAGATGCCAATCATAACCAGCTTCATTGACCATCTTCTTGAGGATTTTTAGGATGGTCTTATTTGTAGCATTAGCTTGACCATTTCCTTGGGGATAATACAAAATGGAAAAGCGATGTTGGATATTAAACTTGTGGCATAGGTCACGAAGATCCTAGTTTTTGAAAGGTGTCCAGTTATTTGAGATAATGGCTTGAGGGACACTATAGCAGCAAATTAGGTAGTTCAAGATGAAATTTTATATTTGCTTTCCTATGATATAGGTCATGGGGATGGATTCCACCCACTTCATGAAATACTCTGTGGTAGTGATGATGAACTTATGTTCACTGAATGAGATGGGGGTAATTTTTCCAATGAGATTGAGCCCCCACTGCGAAAAGGGACAAGGTGTAACAATCGGTTGGAGCTCTTGAGCTGGTGCATGGATGAGATCCCCATGTTGCTGACATTGTAGACACCTTCAAACGTAGTCATGTGATTCTCTTTCCATTGTGGGCCAATAGTACCCTATCCTTAGCAATTTCTTAGCCACTTCATTCCACTCTAATGTGATTCTCTTTCCATTCCACTCTAATGTGAACCAAAAATGTCATTATGTACTTGGTTAAAGTGGCCAAAGCTTCCTCAACATTTAAGCAACATAAAAGGGTCCCTTCAATGCTTCTATGATATAGGGTATCTCCTAGGATGACGAAACATGATGATTTTTTCACAAAGGATCTTTTGAAGTTCATGGTTATATCAGGTGGGAGGAATCCTATTCTTAGGTAAAGTGTATATATCATGGTACCAGGGATCACTAGGACCAACAATTTTGCAAAAAAAAAAAAGACTTTGGTACCTCAAATGCAGGCATGAGAAGCTTCTCTATGAGGAATTATTGCTTTGGGACATTGCATGGGACATCTAGGAGTGATTTGATTGTAGCCATGGCATCTGGTGATCTATTGTTTTCTCTTGGTAGCCACTCAAATGTGATATCAATGAAGAACTATTTGAGGGTTTCCACTAGCTTCTTGTATGGAGTCATCTTGTTGTATTTCATTTGATACTCATCATTGACTTGTTTGATTATGAGTTGTGAACCTCTATAGACCTTAAGCACCATTATCTTCCATTGCACTACAATTCTCATCCCTATGACAGGAGCCTCATATTCTACGATGTTATTTGTGCAAGGAAATGATAGCTTGAATGATTTTGGAATGAAATCCCCTTGTAGAGTGATGAAGAAGATCCCTGCTCCTAACCCATATTGTGTGTAGGATCCATGAAAGTAAATTTTCCAATGATTTGCTACACTTAGGTTGAAGATTCATTCATCGGGGAATTTTAAGACAAGGGGATTCTCTAAGTATATCAGTGCCTCTGCCAGTTGATCTACAATTTCTTGTCCTTTGATGGCCTTGCATTCCACATAATAAATGCCATGCTTTGTAAGAATCATAACCCACTTAGCCACTCGCCCTATGAGAGTCACTTTGGAAAGTAGGTACTTGAGTGGGTCTATCTTTGCAATGAGCTTTATTTGATGTGCTAACATGTAATGTCTAAATTTTTGTGCAATAAAAATTATTGCTAGACAAGCTTTTTCAATGGATGTGTAGTTAATCTCATGTCCCACCATGGTACTACTGATATAATAGATAGCTCTCTATTTCCCATTTTCATCATGTTGTGCTAGGAGAGCACCGAGGGTTGCAGCTATTGTTGATATGTATAGGATCAAGGGTTTTCTTGGAATTGGTGGCACAAGGATTGGCATCATGAGTAAGTACTCATTGATCTTGTTGAAGGATTGATCACACTTTTCATCCCACTTGTATGCTACCCCCTTGCGGAGTAGATGAGAGTATGGGATGGACTTTTCTACTAGCTGGGCTATGAACCAGTGGATGGACTGAAATCTTCCTTGTAGGCTTCTTAACTATTTCAATGTTTTTGGTGCCTCCATTGTGAGGATTTCTTTGAATTTGGTGGGGTCTACCTCGATTCCTCTCATGGATAAAATGTACCCTAAGAGCTTTCCTGATTGCACCTTGAAGACACACTTCTTTGGATTTAGTTGGACCTTGTATACTATTCTAGCCTATCAAAGATGGAGCTCAATGCTACTATGTGATATAATCTTTTCTTGGATTTAGCCAATATATCATCCACATAAGCTTCCATATTTTTTTGGATCATGTCATGAAAGATTAGTGTCATGGCCCTTTGATAGGTTGCTCCCACATTCTTCAACCCAAACAACATCATATTCCAACAATATGTCTCCCATGGACAAGTGATATTCATTTTGTGTTGGCCGTCTTTTGCTATCATGATCTGGTTGTATCCTAAGAATTTTTCCATCAAGGATAACATCTCATGTCCTGCTATCATATCCATAATCATGTCAATGTTTGGAAGTGGAAAGTCATCCTTGGGACATGCTTTGTTAAGGTCTCTAAAATCTATGCAGATGTAGATGCCCCTAGTGGGCTTTGAAATAGGTACAATATTGGAGAGCTACTCTAGATAATATATTGGTCATATGATTCCTACATCTAGGAGCTTTTGTAATTCCATTTTGACCAATAATGCTATTTGGGGATGCATCTTCCTTAGCTTTTGTCTCACAGGCTTTGCTTCAGGATATAATTCTAGGTGATGAACCACAACCTTTGGATTAAGCCAAGGAATTTTAGAATAGGTCCATGAAAAATTTATCTTTCTTTATTTTAGGAATGCAGCTAGGAGTTCTTTCTCTTATGTGAGAAGTGATTCTATATAGAATGTTATGTGTGGAAGTTCCTCTATTCCCAGGTTAACCAGATTTCACTTTTATGCTAGGACCACTGACTTCTCCTGATGAATGGAACTGAGGGGAAGATTAAATCCTTCATCCTCCAATGCCTTAGAGAGGTTTTCACTATTGGATGTGTCCTTTATTTTTACTATTTTTAGGTCAGAGAGTGCCACAAAATGGTTTTCACTCAAAGACTTAGAGATTATTCTCATATTTTCAGTTTTTTACTAAAGGATTCAATCATCTCCTTGTAATAGGCACATATGTCTAATATTATGTCAAACCTAGCCTTGTGATCTTTGTATGGTACTATATCCTACAATCTCATGAATTTTGAGAGTGCCTCATCATTTTTGAAAGTGTCTAGAATCGATGGTCCTCGTTGGTTGTAATCGATGAGTTGGGGATAGACTAGGTTTGTTTCATGGGTTTGATGGTCTGACTCAAAAGAAAAGGTACTAATCATGACCAGGGAGGAATCCTCAAAAAGCATAGGAAAGTTAGTTAGAGAATCCTCATCACTACTATACACATCAATTATGTCAAAGGTAAAGTTGTTTATGACTTGACCTATGGATACAGGTAACTAAAGGGTAGATGCTAATTACTGAGGGGGAGTTTTGACCTTTCTAACCAAGGAACCTTTTCCAAGTATGGTCACCTTCGAAGGGGTACATCCGAGGCCAAGATTGCTTATTAACTTCTCAGTGACAAGGGGTTGAAATTGGCCATTGTCATTCTTCCAGAGCTTCTTGCCTCTATCATAGCCCATACTGAGCATCATTTGTAGACCTTTTTTGCTATCATCCATTAGAATATCAAGTATAGGCCTTTCATCTTGATATAGGAGACTAGATATGCCTCTTTCATCTATTATTTCCCAACTTAGATCCCCCCAACTTCTGAATCTAGAGGGGTCTACTTTGTAGGTATGGGATGATGTTTCAGATGGTTGGGGTTTCCTATGAGTCCTAGAAGATTGAAGTAACTCTCCTATGATGAAAGAACTTTTCTTCATTTTATAATCCCCACATCTATTTTCTTGGACAATGACCTTGATTCTAGAGATATCAGGAATGGTGGGTGTCTTTGTCTGAGAATTGGAGGCTAATGTAGCTAGATCTACATATGGAGTTGTAGGGCCTTCATTGTTCTTTGGAGAATTTTATAGTATTTTGCTTCTAGGATTTTGTAGTAGTAAAAGGGTTTGGGATCACCATGAATCGTGACCTCTTGATTTTGATATGTTAACTTGACACACTGATGGAAGGTGGAAGCAGCGACTTGCATCCCATGGATCCATGGACACCCCAAGAGAATGTTATAAGGTAGATCAAGGTCAAGGACCTAGCATGTGGTTTCCATAATGGTTGGACCCACTTGAATAGAGAGTTGGATAGTGCCCTGAGAAACTCTTTCCTAATCATCATAAGCTTTGATTGTAATTCCCTTAAAGTTTTCAATGGCTTCCTTGTAGAATCCCAGATTCTTTATTAGTTTGAGGGAATAGATGTTTAGACCTGCACCCCCAACCACCAAGACCCTTTTGACTTTTTTTTTATGCTCTAGGACCTCCAGATGGAGTGCACAATTGTGAGATGGTTGGGTAGGGAAGTCCTAATAAAAAAATGTAAGGATATTTGGAGTTGTGATGTTTCTGACCATAGCTTGGAACTAGTTAGCATCAAGGTCTACAGTGATGGTGGATGAAGCCAATGCTTCCTCTAGGATTTTTCAATGTGTGGCCAATATCTTTAGCAACTCCATGATGGAGATTTGAGTAGGGGTTCTCTTTAGCTAGTCTACAACATTATAGCCATTGGGAACAAACCTTAGATTTGAGGTGGATTCCCTAGGTGGTTGCGATGATCCTGCAATGGTGACTTTGTTGCCTCGTGTGGTGACTCCACAATCATCTTTCGCTCCCTTGATATTAATAATAGCAACCATTTCATCTAGATATTCAACAACATGATCATACACATGGTTCACATTGGCATACTTTTTTTTTCCACAGTTGTTCCCTTGGTTATGATCCAACATCAGATTAATGTATATTTTTAAGTCATGATTTCTACCTAGTTGCTAAATGTTTATGACCTTGTCATCAATGAGGTCTTTGATTAGATTTTTCAACCTCATACAGCTGGTTGTTGTGTTCCCCTTCATTTTTTGAGAATCACATCATAAGCGGGGATTTTGATGAGATTTTTGTTTATCAGTTTCTTCATAATCGATTTAATTGGTTCTGCAAGAGTAGTGTACTTTCACTTGGGGGGATTTTTGTTTTGTGGATTGGTCCCCCTTGATTGTTCTGATTGTTGATTTGATTGTTCGGTGGTTGTTGTGATACTGGGTTAGCTTTCATGTTGTTTTGATTGTTGTTTTGTGGTTGTTGGTATGTTTGGGTGTTTTGTTTTAGAGCACTGATTATGACCTTGGCATCCACCACACTGTCATTGGTGATGTTCCTATTTTTCTCCCACATGCAAGGTTTCTCATTATAGTTGGTGGAAGGGTAGTTGTCTTGATGTTCTAGATATGTGGGTGCCCCACCTTGTGCAATAAGGGCTCATCCGATATTGAGCACCTTGGGAATCAAATGGTCATACGTGGTGATACATTGCATCTTAAGATGGAATTCCAAGGTTTTCTCAAGATTAGCAATGATGGTGCAAAGTTGTTGTTCTTTTGGCATGGTTCATTTTCTCTTGTTGGCTTTAGATTGCCATCTTTGCAAGAAGGAAGCAAATGACCCCCCCTTACCTTGTTTAAGAGCAGATAGTTCCTCTAGACTGACATCCATACCTATATTGAATGCATAGTTTTCTATGAATGCATCTATAATCTCTTGGAACTTTTTGATGCTAGGAGGAAGGCGAGAGAAGCACTCCATGGCAAGACCAACCAAACTTCAAGGAAATAGCCACATCATATATGTATCATCATATGTGACCTCCATGCAATGTACTTGGAATTCCCTGATGTGATCTTTAGGGTTTCCCATCCCATGATATTTGTCAAATTTAGGGATTTCAAACCCCCTTTAGGAATGGTCCAATTGCAAGGCTCTTGTTGAAAGGATAGGGACACAATTTTCTTGGTGTCTTTGTTGTTTTCCCTAATTGGAGATCAAGAACTTGCTACAAGAGAAACTTTATTTGTGTTGTTACATCATCTTGCAGATTAGGAGGTGGAGTGAATTTATTTTGAAGTGGTCGAGGTGTTTGAGTGATGGGTGGAGTGTTGGGTATGTTGGTGGGAGTTTTTTGCAAGCTCTGCTATGTGATCAAGGTTTGCTAATATGCTTGTATTTGTTGTTGTGCCAAAAAAACTTGTCGTTGGTCTTGTTGTTGTTGTTGTTCTTGTGCCAACAATGCTTGTTGTTTGTCTTGTTACTGTTGTGCCAAAAATCCTTGTTGTTGGGCTTGTAATTGGGTTGCTTCTTGTTGTACTTGGTACTATTGTCGGGCTACTTATAGTTGTTCCTAGTATTGAGCTTATGCTTGTGCCTACTGAGCTTGATATAGGGCTTGAGCTTGAGCTTGCACTTGAGCCTAAGCTTGTGCTTGTTGGGAAGCTTGTGCAACTTGTGCAACTCATGCTACTTGTGTAACTTGTGTGGCTTGAGCAGCTTGCACAACTTGTTACTGGTGTATTAAGGCTTGGGATTGAGTAGCCAACTATACTTGTTGTGCTTGTTGCACTTGTTATACGGCTTGAGTTGCTTGTGCTTGCTACGTAGCTTGTTGGGTAGCTTACATGTTTTGTGCTTGTTGTGCTTGGAATTGCTGAAGTGTCTTTTGATACCTGCCTATTGTGTTACTTGCAATGTGATGCTATATTGATTGGCCACATTTGGTCTTGGTGGCAGTGGCGGTGGTGGATTTAGAATGGTGTTTTTTGTTGTGGTGAGAGGTATTGTTGTGTTGGTGATGGAGATTTGTGTGGTAGATGGTGCAATTGATATGCTTGGTCCTTGAGAAACCACATTTATGGATGGTGTAGTGACTTCTTGTGTAAGCAGTGGTAACATCAAAGGATTGGGTATGATGTTTTGATGGATGATTGGGGGGTTGTTTTGATTTTGATTAAGCAGTGGTAAAGGAGGTAGGCCTAAACTGAGAGGTGGTGTGGATGTCAATGGAAAGAGTGGAAGTGGTGGAAAAATGGGTGGTGTAGTCCCTTGTGTAAATGATGATGATGAGTGGTCAAAGATGCCCCTTGGTCCAAATAGCCCACCTTCCCCTTGCAAAGTCATAGGGAGAGAGGTTTGTGTGTTGAGAGGATATGTCGTTGTTGCATGAAAAGATGATGATGGGAATTGGGGTCTTGAAAGGTGAGAAAAACATATGGGTGTAGTAGATTAAAGGGGATGGATTTCCCAAGATGGTGTTCACATCCAAATCTTGGTTGTTCACAAAGGGGCGTGTTTGTAGCGCTTGAAGCAATGAGCTACCCTTGTTAAAAATAGGTTGAGTTGGAGTAATGGATGATGTAATTTTTGGGATGGTTTGAGTGATGCTTTGAAATGGAGGTGTGGATGAGATTGGGGGTGTGGATGATATTGGGGCCATAATCCTAGGGGATTTTCCATGAGAGTGCTTAGATCATAGTTAGAAGGGAGTTTATCCCCTTCCTTCACTAATTCAAGCATGTATTGTGAGGGATTGAGTTTCATCATGACATTGAAAATTTTGTGTGTCTCAGGATTTTGGACCATTTCAATAATCTCATCTTGTGTCATCCCTAAGACATTGTTGGTGTTGTCTTCTACTTGGCCTTCCTCTTGATGATCTTGTGGAAGTGGAGGAAGATTGGGTAGGGGATTGCTAGACCCAACAAGATTGATTTCAGGAGAGGTTTGAATCAAGTCACTTGAAGTTGATATTTTTTTCTTCATCTCCATGTTCTTCTTGTGTTGTGATCTAGTTTGAACCATAAAATAGGGATCAATCTTTAGGAATGGGAGGTGAACCTTTAATTCTTTGGATTGATCTAAAATTTAGGTACAAAAAAGAAAGTCTAAGATATTGAGGGTCAAAGGATGTTGACAAGATGATGAGAGATGGATGATTGGTGGATGATTGGAACTCTTAGGAAATCTTGAAGGAGATGCTAAATTTTAGGACTTTTGGATTGATGTTTGATTTGATTTTAGATTTTGATCTTGATTTTTGATTTATTTGATTTGATTTTGATTTGGTTTGGATTTGGTTTGGATTATGAACTCATAAACTCTAAAAGGTTGAATGTTGTCCTAGAGTGAACCTGTTCGCAAGATGATAATTTGACTAAGTGTGTAAAGAAGGATTCATCTATACACACCTAATCAAACAAGATGATTTGGATTTGGATTTCAAAGGATTTTCCTAAAGTTTAGCATGAAGCATTTTTTCAAGATTTCCAGGAGTTGTTTGTGAGTTGAATTTTGATTTGATGTTTGAAGGATGGATGAGAGTGTTTTGATTTTGATCCTAAGAGACTTAGAAAGACTTTTTTTACTAGAACAAGGTGTTGAAGAACATGCTGATACTTCCTATGTGAGATATTCAAACCTTTGAAAGAGACTTGGATTTTGACAATAGTAAAACACATACAAATTTGGATTGCTCCTTGATGCACATTTGTAAAAGTTGAAGGTTAACCTTTCTTTGAATTCGTAAAGCATAGATAAACGTTTCTTATGAGATTTTTGACTAAGACCTTTGGACTTTGGTTTACAGATTTTGATCTTTCAAGAAATCATTTGAAAGAGAACATATATGGAGTTCAATTATTTCTTATCATTGTTTAGTGAGTTCTATTTTACCACAACCAATCTTTGATTAAGTTTTCAAACTATATGTCCAATGTCCCAATTTCTTCTCATCCCACAAAGTCCATTATGTGGAAATCAAGGAAATTAAGGAAAAAGTTCCCTAATGTTGACTTTAGTGAGAGAAAATTGAGATATAAATTCAAATTCTTAGAAGCCTCTAAGGATAGAATCCTTAGGAAAAACAATAACACTTGGATTTTATCAAAGGTATTTGCTTCCTCTAAAGGGTTTGAAATTTGATGATCATATTTGAATTTTTTTTTTCAGTGTTTAAGATTCAAGAAAAGTGTTTTGATTCCAAGAAAATGCACAACCCTACGGATATTGAAGATGCAATATTTGTTGAATCCCCACTTGGATAAATCTAGTTGCGCTTATTCTTGGTGAATGATTAAAATCTTGACCACACTAGCTCCTCCCCACGACACTCACTTCCACAGGTTAGCCAAAATTTAGTACCCATGAAACTCCCATGGCATACTTCTCATTTCTACCAAGAACCAAAAAAATGTGGGAGGGCTTTAGAGGCCCGACCTCTTGCACCAACAAATAGATTAAGGATTTGGACTTCTAAAAAAAAGGTTCTAGTATAGGAATTTTGTTTGTGGGGGATCATCCATTCAGTAAGAGACCATTTCTTCCCTTCTTTTTGGAAAAATCCTCATGATACTTGAACTTTCCTCAAGTACCCACACTTATATACCAGGTGGAAGTCACTTGGCTTTAGTGTATTCCCAGTTGGGTCGTTCCTTGGGGTGATCACTTTTTCCCACTAGGTAGGCCCTCTAAGGATAAAAAAAAGTGAGCAAGTACATTCGTAGTTTGATCAATCTTTGTTGACATGAAAAAAGAGAGAACACACATGATATACTCCACTCACACTCGCAATATTTTGTTCAATTTTAAGAATCCAAATTGAAGTGTGGAGGAAATCACTTATACAATTTAATATCACAAAAAACCTTTTGATTCTCAAGATCCCTATTAGGTGCGGGAGAAGCGCATACATCTTTTAGATGATATTATTTTGGATAAGAGATTACAAAACATAAAGGAACATGCTCATTTTAATCCTTCAAAGAAAGAATTGGATTCTTTTTAAGCACCAAAAGGAAATGTGAGATTTTCTTGTTCAATTGTTAAGCCTTAAAAAAAATCTAGTAAGTTGCCTAAGGTTCTTTTCAATCCTTTTCCTTGTTCTTTTTAAACCCAAATAAAAATTACTGAGTCCTAAAAGCATGAAGATGACAAAGTCCTTAGGAAAGGGATTATAATTTTTCCCCAAAGTGTTTAAAAACACTAGATACAATGAAATGATGATGTCATAGAGAAATCTTCATCTTCATTTCCTCCCTTCACTTTTGATCAAGCCAACCTACAAAAACTGGTTAAAACTATAGAAACAAAAGCCAAAAACCAGTTAGTAGTCAAAAGCAACCAAAATGAAAAAGCACATGTTGAAATTAATTTGAAAAGTTCCTTTTACCCAACTCCAGTGGCATGGTCTGCAAAACCCAACTCTAGCAGCACAATCTACTGTATCAATGGGTTAATTTCCTAAGCTTAGATTATTAAATATTAAATCATAAAAACCCAAAGAACTATGAAGCACATTGAAAACTAAAAGAAGAAACGATTATACTAGTTACTCCTCAAAGCTTCCATGATTCATCTTCATAGCACCTTATAACTTGTTGATTGTATTGCCCTCAAATTGAGTGTGTGAGCAATCCTTTGAATATGCCAATTTCCTAAACAAGCTTTGAAGGATTTGAACTATAAATGCCTATGTCTATAAGAAAATGACTCTAATGCTAAAGATAAGTATGCCGAAAACAAAAATACAAGTATATGCATGTGCCTGTGTGAGTAGTTGAAGATGTGAGCAAAATTGTCATATAAAAAATGCAATTTTAGACGGACAGGCAAGATTGAAAGTTGACGGAAGCCTAAAATCAAAGGTCTAGATTTCATGTGACAATCCCTAATCAGGGTTAGGGAAAAATCATTAAATGAGTGGTCGAGATGCCATTTGAGAAGATTGAATTGGTGGTTGAGAATAAATGAGATAATTAATCCAAAAGATAAAGACTACTTGATTTATGAGATTCGAAAAATCAATAAGATAAGAGTTGAAGTAAAAAGCAGATTTGGAAAATCAAGAATCTGCTCGATTGCTTGATTTTTGGAAGAATATTACCATTTTGAATTAAATTAATTCAAAATATGGATTTGTGTGATAATAAATAATCGATTTTCAGATTATTTACTAAAATGATCTGATAGTCAAGAATGTGAGATCATTTTAAATAATTTATTTATTTAAATTGAGGGAAATGTTAAATTTAGCAATTAAATAATTAAAGATAATTATTTAATTTAGAGGATTATGACCGATAATTAAATAAATTAATAAATTCATTTAATTAAGAGAATTAGTGACATATTAAATAAATAATTAAAATTCATTTATTTAATAATCAGGAAGAATAAATGAAGAAAGGTAATTAAATAAATTAAGAAACTTATTTAATAGTAAGAGAATAATAGGCCATTAGTGATGTATTGAATAAATAAATAAATATAATTTGTTTAATAATCATGAAGAATAAAGATACATGAATTAATTAAATAATTATGAATTATTTAATTAATAGTCGAATGTGGACCAAAGACCTAATTAAAATGTCATAATTATACTAGGACGAAAGTGGTAAAATAGAGCTTGCAGGCCTAGGTCATTTTTAAGTGTCTACATCTACAGTACCCAACTCTAGCGACACATACAACGTAGTTTAGAGGAGTCGCTAGCACTGTATTCCACCACTAGGACTAACAGTGACAAACTGTGCATAAACTAGTAAGCATGATTGTGGCGCTCTTTTGACCAAGCGACGTTGTTTAGAGTTTGGATGTTTGGTGACAAAAAAAAGGCAAAGTATCATAGCTTGAAATTCAAATTTTTGGGCGAGAAGATGTGAGCATTATGATTTAGAGTTTGATAGTGGTGCTATATGGTGTCGTTGGACTGATAGCATCATAATTTCTTTGTCAGTGGCGTACTTTTCCTGTAGACAAAAAGTTTCAAGAAACAACAAAATTTTGAAGAAAAATGTGTTAGATTCTTCAAGTTTTCCCTCCTAGTGCCAAAATGTGAATGGTGATCCTAGACACGCACAAACACAAAGAACAAACACACATTTAGCTCCAAATGTAAGTTAGAAACAATATTCTCCATGGAATTCATTTGAAATTCACAAAACAAGAAATAGAATGAAAACACAAATAAAAGATTTCAAATCCTATTTAATGCAAATAAACTCTCAAGCCCATGGGGGAATTGGTGCCATTTTGATGTGAAAAATGGCCCTTCCCAATTCCTTACAAGCTTGAATGATGATTTGATGAAGATTTGATGCTTCCTTGGTGAAATTCCTACATAACCTAGCTCTGAAAATGTGAAAATGGATGAAAAATGGATGAGCAAATTCAAAATCTCAAGATAATGACTTTGCATAAATTTGTGGATCCCAAATCTAAATGAGAGCCTCTTATTTATAGATGAGAAAGATGGAGGATGAGGTAAAATGGATGAATGTGGAATAAAAGACCAACCAATAGCATAAAGCCACTTGTCAACATGTGAGTGGACAAAGGTGGAGCACATTTTGGTCATTGTGCAATTAAATGCAATTAGTTGGAATTTCAAAATGGATGAAATGACAAGTTGGAGGGAGAAGAAAATAAAGTTAATGCCACTTGGCTCAAGGCAAAGGACATGTAAGAAATTTAAATGCCTTGCTGGTTTTACAAACTATTTTAGAGGGATTTTTTAAACTTGGAGAATATTCCCTTTTTGATGCCTTTTGAAAGTAAATAGAGATTTAATAAATCAATTAAAAATATTTTTATAAGCAAGTTGCAAAATCTAGAGGATTTGATGGATTAAGATTAATATTAAAGAAGATTTGATTAATTTAAAGGGAGATTAGTTGATTTGACAATTTGATTTAGATTTTTGGATTAATTTAAATCAAAGTTGAGAAGAAAATGAATTTAGACTTAATTAAATAACTATTTTGATTTATTTAATCAAAGAGGATGATGTTAGATTAAATCAAATAAAGATTAATTTATTTAATTTAAGGGAGGTGACTTTAGAGATTAATTAAATAAAGTGAATTATCTAATTAAAAGAAGGATTATATGATAAATTAAATAAAATTGATTTATTTAATTAATAGGAGATGATGACTTAATTAGATAAAAAATGATTTATTTAATTAAGAGGTGAAATGTGATGAATTTAATTAAATAGAGATTATCTAATTAAATGATTAGTAATGAGGATGATTCAAGATGAACTGGTGTTAGTAAAAAATAGGATCAGGTGTATAGGATCAATCAAGACTTTTTTCATGTCTACATTTTTCCCCTCTTTAAAGCAATGTACCTGCTGCGCTGGTTCAAAGAATAAAATGCTACGATCAAAATTCAAAATTTTCACGATTTTTTCATCTGCCCCACTACTATCCCAACAAAATAATTATGTTGGTATACACGAAAAATTATTTCGTTGGGGCAATAGTGGGGCATTTGAAAAAATGGAGAAAATTTTGATTTTTGATCACAACAGTTTATCCTTTGAACTAACACAATAGGTACATTGCTTCAAAGAGGGGAAAAATGTAAACACAAAAATGTACTGATTGATCCTATACACCTGATCCTGATTTTTACTAACACCAATTCATCCTAAATCATCCTTGTTACTAATCATTTAATTAAATAATCTCTATTTAATTAAATTCATCACATTTCACCTCTTAATTAAATAAATGATCTTTTTATCTAATTAAGTCATCATCTCCTATTAATTAAATAAATCAATTTAATTTAATTAATCATATAATCCTTCTTTTAATTAAATAATTCACTTTATTTAATTAATCTCTAAATTCACCTCCCTTAAATTAAATAAATTAATCATTATTTGATTTAATCTAACATCATCCTCTTTTATTAAATAAATCAAAATCTTTAAATTTAATTACTCTAAATTCATTTTCTCCTCAACTTTGATTTAAATTAATCCAAAAATCTAAATCAAATTGTCAAATCAACTAATCTCCCTTTAAATTAATCAAATCCTGATTAATCTTAATCTTAATCCATCAAATCCTCTAGATTTTGTAACTTGCTCATAAAAATAATTTTAATTGATTTATTAAATCTCTATTTACTTTCAAAAGGCATCAAAAAGGGAATATTCTCCAAATTTGAAAAATCCCTCTGAAAGGGTTTGTACATCCAACAAGGAATTTAAGTTTCTTACATGTCCTTTGCCTTGAGCCAAGTGGCATTAACTTTATTTTCTTCTCCCTCCAACTTGTCATTTCATCCATTTTGAAATTCCACCTAATTGCATTTAATTGCAAAATGACCAAAATGTGCTCCACCTTTGTCCACTCACATGTTGACAAGTGACTTTATGCTATTGGTTGGTCTTTTATCCCACATTCATCTATTTTGCCTCATCCTCCATCTTTTTCATCTATAAATAAGAGGCTCTCATTTGGATTTGGGATCCACAAATTTATGCAAATTCATTATCTTGAGATTTTGAATTTTCTCATCCATTGTTCATCCATTTTCACATTTTCATAGCTAGGTTATGTAGGAATTTCACCAAGTGGTGCAAGAGCACCTTATCATGAACATGCCTCAAGGAGGCAACTTCAAATTTTTTTGATTTAGGTTTAATGTCATGGTGTTGTCATAAGTTACCACATTAGGTGTGTTTTGAGTCATATTTGGTCATTCTGGTCCTTAAGTGTGAAAAGTGCAAAATTGACAAATTGTTGACATGTTTAAAAACTGTAAAAAAAAAATGCAACAAAATGCCAAATTGGGGAATATGAAGGTTAAGTAGTTAGGTAGTTAGTTATAGGAATTGGAAATTATTTTTAAAGGTATTTGATCAATTTCAAAGGTTGAGGAAGGTCTGGGGAAGGTGTATGATTGAAGAATCAATAAAAATACTCAGTTTTTAGTGAATTTTTTTGTGTTTTCAGAGTTGTAGGCCATTGTATGGCCACATTTTATATTATAAAACTTTCCTCCTCCATTATATAAGATATCCATGTGATTCTACTTGTAAATGCATTTTGTTTCATTAAAAAGCATTAAATTTTGAGAAAGTTATGAGGTTTGTGCTTCAGGCAGGTGAAATCCTCATTAGGGTTAATAGTGAGAAGATTAATTCGTGTTTCTCTTTTGTTTGGTGGTGAAAATCCTTGGTTTTTGGTGAGAATATTTTATTGTGTATATTCTTTCATATTTTCTTAGTGTCAATTCTTCATGGCAAGGATTTCATGGTGAAAAGTTAAGATTTTTGACTAAAAATTTGTACACAGTTTGTTACGAAAGGACTTTAAGAGATTTTGACCTAGGGTTTGTCAAAGTAAGCATGGGAATTAAATTTTCATGCATTAATTAGCAAGATAAAGTATAACTACACCTGTTTGAGGCATTAGAATAGTCAGTTGGTGCTTGGAAGCATGATAGCCATTAACCCTGTTTGGCATAAGGCCTAATTAGGCCTAATTTTGCAACGTTCAGCCCTAGTTTGATTAAATTTCTCCAAACAATATATGTTAAATTTTTGATATGTGTTTAAGGCATGGAAAGGGGTATCCTAAGTGATAGTTACAGTTGGAAATAAAGGTATGTATTTGAAATTATCTCTAACAATATGAAGATAGAGTGCTACAAGGGTAAGGACAGTCACAATGAATTAGTGAAATATGGAAGGGAAAAATGAAAGAATGATTTGTTTTGTTGAATCTAAGGTATTTGATGGATGATAAAGATAATGGTGTTCCTATGTGATCAGGTAAGTGGAGAATCTCATTTGTTTGAATAATCAACTTTTGGAGTGTGCTCTAATGAAGGTCCTTAAACTTTTGTAATAATGAATTATGGATTGTGATTGTAAAAGCTTAGATAGGTCATTCTTATATGAATAAAATTGTTTTTGAAGGATACAAAGATAATTGGACATATGAATTCAAATTTAAGCATTTGAATGGAAGGAAAGGTAACTAGAAATGAGTTATCGAATTAAGATGTCTTGATTTTTTCATAAATAAGATTGAAGTGATTGTTTTCTCTATTTTTTCTGCATCAAGAAGCATCAAATCTTCATCAAATCATCAAATTCAATCTTGCAAGGAATTGGGAAAGGGCCATTTTACACATCAAAATGACACCAATTTCCCCATGGGATTGAGAGTTTGTTTGCATTAAATAGGATTTAAAAGATTTTATTTGTGTTCTTCATTCTATTTCTTGTTTTGTGCATTTCAAATGAATTCCATGGGGAATGTTGTTTCTAACTTGCATTTGGAACTAATTGTGTGTTTGTTCTTTGTGGTTGTCCAGGTTTAGGATCACCATTCATAGTAATCATGAAGGACAGTACACAAGTTTGTAAAGGAAGGAAATTTCAACATCACAAGTTTAGCTTGGATTTTGTTCTGCAAATTGGCAATAAACATTCTTTGAAGGTCAAAATTGGGAATATTAATGTGTATTTGTGAGTAAATAAATTGGTATCATGCTATGAAATCATTGACCTTTGATCATCCTTTTTTTCATGTCATTAAATTGGGTGAGGTCATCTTAGGACCCATATGTATTTAGAAGTTATTTAGAGAGGAATCAATAAGTTCATTGAATAAATGTATTGAATTATTTGATAAGGAGAAAAACCATTCCAAAGTAGTATCCTTCAAGGATATAGGGAAGAGTTTAGCTAAGAGTTTATCCTCAAAAATGAAGTCACTACATAGGATTGTGTATGTGGAAATATAGCTAATAGGATCTCCTTTCCCACCATATTTCTTAAATCTAAGAATCTCTATACCTTGTGGTATTTTTGTTTTCAATATTTCCAAGGATAAGGAGTTTATTTTGACATATTCTGAAGGTTGGCCATTTTGATTTTGACTTAATGTAGCAATTTGTTTATGGTGTTTTCTGCATAGCAACAACTCAAACAAAATATGATATTCTATCTCTCTTGAAAGGTAAATCTCTATCAACAAGCCTCAAGAGCTAACCCCAAGGTCTCTAATGTCAAGTCTTCACAATGCATAAACAACTTAGATAATATATGAAAATGTTGGTAATCACAAGGGGCCTTACAAATGAACAATGTTGGAAGTGTACTTTCATCAGATGCAACAATATGGTTATGCTTTTAATCCTAAAACTAACTCAGATTCAAAATAAACAACAAAAGAGGTAAGGGTTTCAGAGAAATTTCCAAGACTAAAACCTAAGATCAATCACAACAATGATGAATGTTGCAGATAGACAAATCCCCAATGAAACCAATCTCCATTTGATCAAGGACAAGCCTACAACTCCACAAAAATAGTGCAATCTTCTAAGGAAACTAAAGATTTTTAGACTTTGAACATTCATTCACATACCCAATAACTGCCGCAATGTAAACAAGCATCCATAGTTGAAATTAGCACAAAATAAGGCCCAGTCTAACTTTACACAACTTACACTCACCAAATCACTAAAAGTATGGACTAAAGATCGATCAACATCATTAACATTTTACCATTATTGCGAAAGAACTAAAAACTAACATCTAACATTGAGAATTGAGAACAAGAAACCATAAACTATCAAAGATAAATACAAAGTTTTCCAAATCAACAACTTAGTTGCATTACTTCTCAAGTATTACATAACAATTTCAAGTCTCTCCTCTCCTACAACTACTGACTTCTCTAACTTAGCCAATTTTGGCCTTTTACAACCTCTAATCAACTATTCTAACCCATAAATCTAACCCATTTTACAAATGAGGACCTGACCTTTTATAGAAAATTACATTTTGAATCAATGACCAAAATTCAATTCATCCAATGGCTGCAATTGCACTTCTAGAAGCATCAAGTTGTTACATTTAATTTGGGAGCTCATGGTACATCATCATCCAATTGCATAAAAGTAGTTACATCATGGAACAATGAGAAAAAAATATTATGCCAACTTGTAATTAATGAAAATTCTAATTGGGTGATGAAATCAGCTTCACATGTCTTCCAGAAACTCCTTCCAGCTATAGACAGTTTGCGCATAGATTCATATGCAGGCCCCATTTTTTAAATTTGAATTGAACTCTTCCATATTTCCCTTTTGGAACGAATCCATATTAAAGTTCCCCTTTTGATTTATTTAATCCTAAAAAAAAAATATCATCATCAGTAGCTCACATCTCAAGAATTTCATTTTTGGGAACATTTTAAAATTTCAAGAAAAAATTTCCACTTTTGGAAATTTTCCATTTTTGAAAAAAATTGAATTTTGGGAAAATTTCCATTTTGGGAAAATTTCCATTTTGGGAAAAACATTTCATTTTGGAAAAATTTCCATTTTTGAAAATTTTTGGGTTTTTGAGGTGGTCTTGGAATTTTCCAAAACTGGAAATTTCAAGATTTTGAGGGGGTCATGGAAATTTCAGGATTTTCCATCAGGGACAGAAATACCCAAATTCCCTGCAAGGTCAAAATCCCCTAAACATCATAACTTTTTTTTCTAGAAGGAATTTTCAAAAAGTTCAGAAAACAACCTTGTCTAATTTTTTGTCCTCTATCCATGGGTACAAAAAGAAAAAGTTCCATTTTTAAAAATTTTGGGATTTTGAGGGGGTCTTGGAAATTTCCAAAAATGGAAATTTCAAGGATTTCCTTCAGGGACAAAAATCCCCCAATTCCCTGTAGGGTCATAATCCCCCAAACTCCATAACTTTTTTTCTAGAAGGAATTTTCAAAAAGTTCAAAAAGCAAACCAGCCTAATTTTTTGTCCTCTATCCATGGGTACAAAAATTATTTACATATAACATTGAAAATTCACTTCAAAATCCCCATTTTCAAATTTGAAGATAGGCAAATTTCTCCTAGAGCCTCAAAATATTGTCCTCATCAAACCCAGTCTAGACTTAATCCCAAAATAACCTCCCAAGAAGAGAAAAACCAAAATTTGACCAAGCCAAGAGGTAGAGATGAAAAAGAAAAAAGAGGGTCCCCACCTCCAGTGGGGTGTGTGTGTGAAAATTGCACAATAGGAGGGATGAAATTTTTTGCAAGAGTTGGTTAAGGATGGGATCATTATTAATGTTGTGAGATGGAGGTGAATAAGGTGGAGGTGTATATGTATTCAAAGTGCAAGTTACTTGTAAGTTTGTGAGGTGAGATGGATTAGGAGATATGAGATTTGAATGCAGAAAGCTAAAGGAAGATATGGCATGATAACAAGGGAGTTATTATGGACCTATTTCTCATTATTTCATGAGGGAATGAGATCCCCACAAAGAATTGACTAACAACCCTTAGGTGAATCAACTCAATGTGAGAACCTTTAGATTTCCTTATGCTATGAGGATGGTAGTCAAGGTCAAACAATAATTTTTGGAGAAAAAATAAAAATAGCAAATCAACCTAATTATGCCAATTCAAACATGAAATAACAATATGAAACTCAATATTAGTAGAACCAAAAGAAATTGCAAATATGAGAAGGGTATAAAGATGCTTACCAGTCACCAAAATTCATTTTATGAAGGAAAACTGAGACTCATATTCCCATGAACAAATGGGTCTTCTGTCAAGAATTTTTAGCAACTTTCGAGAGTCTCTGATGCTGATCTATAGCTTCTGATTTGTCTAGGTTTTAGTGTCGAAAAGTCAAAAATTATATTTGTAGTTTAGATTACTTTATTTGACAAAAAAATTGAAATTTTTTCCAATCTTGCACTTCAAGAGGTCTTCAATTCTTCTTCAACCTAAATCTACAATCACACACACAAGAGGGAAACACTATTTTTTTTTGGTGAATCTAGGTTTTCCTTGGTCAAACCCCATTTTGGTAATCAAACCTTGAATTGAAATAAAGCATGAAAGAGGGAACAAAGAATCAACAATGCTATGTTACCACTTAACAAACCCTTGAATGAACCTTTGTGAATGTAGATCTTGGAAGGTCTACAAATTGCATGAAATGGATTCAATGGATGTCTATCTTGATACTTGAATAATGCTTTGAATGCTTGAACTTGATCTTGAAACCTACATCACAATGTTAGTTCCAAAAACATGCATGATGCAAGAAGACTTTGACATGATAATTAGCTCATGAATGTAATAAATCTCTAATATATCTACTCTGGAATTCTCTTGATCATCAACTTTTCTCATGAAATTTCTCTTGAAATCTAATAAAAGTTCTCTTGTAAATCTAGGTGAAACTTAGAAAATAACCTTATATTTATAGGTATTTATCCTTAATTTCCTGAAAATCAAATATTACAAGCCGACATTGAAATATGAATTTGGGGACATTAAAATATCACCAAAAACATATTTTAAATTTAGGTTCAAAGGCTTAGGGAGGACCCATTCGCCTATGGGTGAATGGGTTCTAGGTCGCTTTTCCTAGAACACATATTTCTCAAGGTAAAGTGTTATGTATTGGCATTAATTATTGTTGGGTTTCCCCTTTGGAAAACATAATTTATTAGTTTTGGAAATGAATAAAAGGGCTTATTAAGGCCCAATTAAGCTCAATTTAACTAAGAGGGCCCAAACAAGTGTGGAAATATAAATTGATACATTTTTCAACACTACATTAAGGCATTATTAAGTCCAATTTAATTAGGAGGGCCCAAACAAGTGTGAAAATGTAAAGGGATATATTTTTCTAAACTACATTTATTAAACCACCATCATTTCAAGTAAATCAAGTGGCCTAAAATTGAAGGATTACTCATATATTTCAAGACTACATACCTCCAATCATAAATTTTTCATAAAGTAGACTCAAATAGTCTTGTTAAAATTAGTAAAGTATTGTAATCATATCCATGTAAGCCATGGAGTACATCTAGATACAAGAACCCTCAAACTAATATTATGATAAAACCTATCAAGTAAATGAAAAACATCAAATTCACCCCCAATAAAATACATCTTAGAATAGTAAGGAATATAGAACATGTAAGTTCTCTAGGAACCACAAGGTCAAATAAACTCACCAACCAAGATATGTTGCATCAAAAATGCAAAAAAAATTAAACATGGTGGAGACTCACATAAAATATCAAGCCAAAAGTGGGTCTCCATGTTTTTTTGATAAAATAAGGGAAAATCCTCACCAAAATAATACAAAAATCAAGCATAAAATGATAAAATAAGTGGCTTAAGATCTTTGTATGTACAACTTTAGGCACCTATGTTTCCTTTTTAAATTTATCTATGAATTAAAATTAAATGTAACTAAATATTTATAGGATAAAATACTATATATTTTTACACATGTTAGCCTATTAAGAAGAGTTAGTAGTTTTATGAACACCTTGAAGTCATGAAAAGAGGAATGAAATGATGATTAAACCTAAGAGACATAGGAAAAAATACCAAAATGGGATTCTAAGCACCTCTTAATACTTGAGCCAAGTTAAACAACTAGGATCAAACCAAGATCATTAGACTAAGGAAGCTATATTTCTAATTTGGAAAAATTCTAACCTAATCACAAGTGAAGGTTCAACAATTGGGTGGGTAACCAAGATGGAGGCCTTAAAAAAAATATTTTGATCATGGGAGGATTGGAAATGAGCTAAGAAAACCCAAAAGAGTTGGGGATCTACCCTGTCACTAAAAAAAAAATTGCTTCAAGAATATTATAAAATTCTCCACTAAAAACACCAACAATGAGAAGGTGGATCTTGTTTGGCACCATTAACCTATATTTTAATATCTCAATAACATGATCAAATGAAAGTCCTAGATTATGATGTACAAAGAAACCTAAAATAAAACCAATAAAAAAACACAAAGCATACTTAGAGGAGAGATAGAAAGAAGGAGAAGGATAGACAAGGAGAGAGAGAGAGATACAAAGATGTATGTAGAGATATAGAGGGAGGGAGATAGAGAGGAAAATAGATAGATAGATATATATATATATATATATATATATATATATATATATATAGAGAGAGAGAGAGAGAGAGAGAGAGAGAGAGAGGTCTAGGAAGTGGGAGAGGGATAGAGAAAAGGGGAGGGATGGATATCGAGAGATGTAGATATGAAGATAGAGGGAGAGCAATATATAGGGAGATGTGAATGGTGGATCTAGACCTGCACAAACATGAACAACAAACACAATATTAGTCAATTATGCAAATCAAAACCATCATTCCCCATAAGATTCATTTGAGGCATGGTGAACAAGAAATAAAGTAAAGAACACAAATAAAGCAATCTAAATCCAATTCAAATGCTCAAACTCTAAATCCCATGGGGGAATTGGTGCTATTTTGATGTGGAAAATAACCCTTTACCAATTCCTTGCAAGCTTTGAACATGATCAATGGTGCTCCTTGATGAAATTTTCCATAACCTAGCTATGGTGGATGAAAATTATGAAAGCCTTGATGAACAGTGGATGAACCTACATAAAATGTGTGGATAATGACTTTTCCTAAGTTGTAGATCCAAAATTAATAAGAGAGCTCTCCATTTATTGAAGAGAAGGATGGGAGGATGAGCAAAAAGGATGAATGTGGGACTAAAGATCAACCAATAACACAATGCCACTTGTCAACATGTTAGTGGAAGGAGGAGGAGCACATTTTGATGAATGTGCAAATAAATGGTATTATGTGGATATTTGAATTTGAAGAAGTGACATGTTGGAGGGAGAAGAAAGAAGAGTTAATGCCACTTGGCTCAAGAAAAAGGACATGTAAGAGTTCTTTAATGCCTTGTTGGATGGACAAGTCCTTTTAGGAGGGAATTTTCAAATTTGAAGAATATTTCAACTTGATGCCCTTTTAAATGAAAATAGGAGATTTAATAAATCAATTAAATTGATGTACTTACACAAGTTGCAAAATCTAGAGGGTTTGATGGATTAGAGTTAGTGTTAATCGGGATTTATTAACTTAGATGAATATTAGGTTTAATTAGATAGAGTTGGATTTATTTAATTAAAAGGGGATGGTGTTAGATTTAAATCAAATAAAGGTTAGTTTATTTAATTTAAAGGAGATGACCTTAGAAGTTAATTAAATAAAATGAATTATTTAATTAAAATAGGGACATTAGGATTAATCAAATAAAATGATTTATTTAATTAATAGAAGATAATGATTTAATCAAATAAAATTAATTTTTTTAATTAATAGATGAAATATGATGAAATTAATTAAATAAGGGTTATTTAATTAACTAGTTAGTAAAGGGGTGATTCAGATAGAACTGATGTTAGTAAATCAAGATCAAGTGCATGAGATCAATCAATATAATTTACATGTCTACATTTTCCCCCTCTTTGAAGCAATGTACCTATTGCATTGGTTTAAATAATAAACTTGCCGAGATCAAAATTAAAAAAAAAATGATCTTTTCGGATGCCCAACTACTATCCCAATGAAAGAATTGATTTTTTCAGATGCCCCCTCAAGAGATCAAACGAAAATTTGGATTTTTGGGTGATTTCTCAAAAAAAGAGGACAAGCTATCCAACGAGTCCAAAAAGGCTCCAGGATGCCGAAAATGTGCCAAAATGTGAAAAAAAGACCTAAAACGAGCTTTGGTTGGGAAAAATGGGGTCGAGGGCACAAAACCCTAGCTTGATAGCTAATCGTGGTAAAAAAACTCTAATTTTTATGGTTAAATAGCCTTTGAGGGTTCACTTTCAATTCATTAGCACACTCAGCCTTTTAGAATTTTCATCATTTTGAGCTTTGACCCTACTATGAGATGGCACAATGAGTGCTTCCCTGACATATTTCTGAGCGAGTGTGAGTCTACCAGAGGCCTCTAGGCATAGGACCACTGGTATGTGACCCTAACTCAACTTGTGTTTTCAATTTTTTGTGCGCATTTATTAGGGTTTGAAAGTCAAATTTCTCCAACGATGATGTTTAGCACTATTGGAAGGGTAGAATCGGCAACGCTAGCCCTCAAACAATACCGTTATTACAACCTACGATGCCACATCATAGTTTAGGATTTAGGGTGCAAACTCCAAAGGTTGATGCATATGAAAATGGTGCCACTATGATCCAATTAGGTCATTAGGTTTATTAGGTCAAATAGGCTCACAGTCAAATAGTGACATCGCGACCTAGTTTGAAAATTTGAGGCTTCCAACAGTGCAGTTTGGAGTTTCCAAACAATGACACCTTTGTAATTAGCGACACCTTTGTTGTTTTGATTGTGAAAAATTCAAATAGGATCCATATTTTTTATGAAACTTGAATCTGTGGCTTTATTGGTGTAGGACAAAGAGCCTATACATTCATGCAAGCACCGATCCCTGGTGTTTAGTAGATTGACCAAATTACATGAGTTGCTTTAGGATTACCTTGGAGCAATTGATCTACGGTATGTCATGTACACGCTTTCCTATGGTATGTTGTGTATGCGCCTGCCATTAGGACACACCTAGCCATGATGGCCACACTAGCTGAGCAATGGGACAATGAGATGTCATCCTTTCATCTTCCCACTGATGAGGCGATTGTCATATTAGAGGACATCTAGCAGATTTTACGATTGCCCATCCACAACAAGAGGGTGATATATGAGATGGATACTAGCATGGATGCGTGCTATGAGATCATGGTGATGGATGAGATTGTCTTCACTGAGGTTCATATTGAGATTGAGTGATATAGAGGTTGGGTGTCGACATTTTGATTGATTGTTGTAGCCATTATTTTAGGACTTGTAGCTCTAGATAGGTGGGGTAGGTATTTCAGTCTAAGATGGGGTCTGGCTTAGGAGTAGAGCTCTTCAGGAGGTGCTACTTTGTGTAGGGGCCAATGATGCTAGCCTCACTATATCATGATTTGCATGAGTTTTTTTATTGTGACAATAGAGCCATCAGTACCAGGGTCACAGTTCTACATATTTGGGCCTGGGAGCAAATAGTTGTGCTTCGACCAAGGGTTAAAATAGTTAATGTGGAGCCTGATGACCCAACAGTTTGGTGATACATGGGCGGTCTTACATTCATGCACATAAGATAGGTTGACATTCCTCACTAGTGGAGGGTTATCGATGAGATGACCACATTTACATGGAGGCCTTGGCTAGGGATGCCTACATGGTATGACTATGTACAAGAGTTATTTTATGCTAGGTAGGATCAGCTCATGCAGGGACATGAGCATACTATGATTGAGTGCTACTTGCCCAATTGAGTAGTGAGATAGTTCAGAGGCATCCAGAATAGGCCAGATGATTAGTATGTGGCCATTTTTTCTTAGACCACTAGAGAGATAACATGGGGTCAGCCGATCCCAACAACAAATGTGGTGGATAATTTTAGATAGCTGGTAGTGAGGATCTAGGTCTATGATCAGGGGCAGGTAGACCCAGGTACCACACAAGCCTATGATGATTGGTTTTGACCTCCAGTTTGATTTACTATTCTAGGTATAGTTCATCCACATTAAAGGCCCCAAGGCTGGACAGTAGGGTAGGGGTGGGGAGAAGGAGGAGGAGGTAGAACACCTCCACACCAACCAAAGTAGAGAGATCAAAGAGACAAGCATCAATAGATAGATTCACCTAGGGACCAACAACCACCAACAACCACTTGTGAGGACTAGTAGCGCCCACAAAGAGATCAACCACTGCCACCACCTCCACCACCTCAGCCTGATTAGAGGGTTGTCTTGATTTAGCAACTCCAAGCCCAGGTATAAACATTGACGATAGAGAGGGACTAGGCCCGATATCAGTTCTAGGTCCTCACAATAGAGTGAGATTAGAAGAGGAAACAAAGATAAAATATAGAGTTTCGACTAGCACAGGAGGTGGGAAGATGCCAATAGTTGGAGAGCATGATAGATATGACACAGGGAAAGATAGTCCCCACACGGATGTACCGCAAGGTTGTGCGGGAGGTAGAGTACTATTGGTTTCACTATCGACAAGTAGTGCCTCAAGTGGCTTAGGTGGCAGAGTTCTCCCAACAGAGAGGGTACAAACAAGATTAGCCTGAGAGGAAAATGGGTGAGGGGAACATCCACCAGGGCTATCTCACATAGTTTTGATCAGTGACACTATTCTTTTTGAGATGCATGAGCTCCATTTTTTATAGCCCCGTAGGCATTGTATACATTACATGACATTTGATCTTTATTTTGTACCATGATAGTTACATTATTGATATATATCATATGATTGATTTGATTATGAGATGTTTCTATTCTATTTATGCATGATGGATGAATGTATTTACTTTTCTATATGTGATGTTCTATATGCTATGTGACTTTATTTTATGTGATGTATGTATGTATGATTCTATATTATGTGATGCAATGTATGTTTATGGAAGGATGGATGCATTTCCTTTTTAGTATCTTTTCTATGCTCTTTTAGGATGATGTATGGATGCAAATTTAAATGATATGCAAATGATTTTAAAATGCTTAGACTAACAGATCTATATTATGCACCTAATGGATAATGTTATTGTATGAGATGTTATAACATATTCCTTTTATTTTTTAGTATCTTTTCCATGTATGATATGATGATGCCTGTATGGATGATATGATGATGCCTATATGATTATGCAATGGATGCAAATGTATGGTTTATGAGATGCTTAGAATAACCAATCTATATTATGCTGATGAAATGCAATGCATGTGAGATAATCAATGTTTCCTATATGATATGATATGCAATATGTTGATGATTTGTGGATACAAGATGGATGCATTAGTGATGTTTGATTTAACTGTCATGGCACCATGTTAGCATAGAGAGAAGATAGAAGAAATGAGATGATGAAAAGAGGATCCAACAAGTCCATGATTTATGAGACTTTATTAGAGATGATGATAATGATGATAATGATGATGATGATGATGATGATGATGATGATGATGCAATGCTTATTAGAAATTAGGATTTTAAAAGGACTACTTACCTTATGTTTGATAACACACATAGGCATGATGCATCAAGGTATAAAGAACTAGAATGGCGTTTCACCTAGTGTGATGGACTTTGAATCAACAATCAGATATGAGTACTCCTGTTCACTAGACATATAGAACCTTATTTAGAATATAGTTTAGATATTTCAAACATCTCAAACCAAAACATAGAGAGGCAAGCCTTCCTATGTGGTCAATAAGACACCTAAAAAACCCTCCCTACAGACCAAAAAAAGTAGGCATGACCAAGGTTATATTACAAGAATATCCAACAAGCACAACAAATAAAATATAATGATCATTGTCCCATTCCTTTTTCTCTAAATCCCTTTTTTTGGAAATCATCGAGAGTCATTGAAATGCACACAATAAGATAAATCAACAAGAAAAAGATCAAGTAAACAAAAAATCTAATTTTCTTCATACCGCTAGCCAAGACTAAACTACGATGATGCCTAATGTTGATGTCCATTGTAGGAAAGATGCATCCTAGGACATGATGTTATCAAATAATTTTGAGACTAATTGGGTGATGAGCTATTAGTACCAAGAGTTGACCAAATTTTTTACTTACTGACCTAGACTTAAGACTTTGATGTTTTGAGTTTTCACTTTTAACCTACTAGACTTGTTTTCGATTGTTTCACCAAAGGTTAAGGATGACGATGATTTATTATGAGTGAATGTTTATTTAAGGTGAAAGAAAGATGGGATGGATGGATTTTTTTAAATATTTGGATGTTTTTGATGTTTTGAAATGTTTTGAAGTTATTTTTGGTATTTTCAAGATGTTCTACAGATGTTTTGATTTTTTATTTTTCTAATATTTTTGGTGTTTTCTAAGATTTTGACCAAGGGAAAAACTTCAAGACCTATCATAGGGGCCTTGGGGGCTGATCAATAGATTAGCCTTGCCTACATTATACACGTAGAGAATATGTAGTTTGACTAACACATACTCAATTATTGATGAGATATGAACAAATGGATTGCTAGTTTATTATTGTGTACCTTGAAATTTTACCCTACTGTAATGTGCAAAATAACTAAAAATGTGAATGATAAAAGACTAAGGATACTTGAAGATTAGCCTAAAGAGTGATAAAACAACAAGGAAAATAGGTAAAACAAGATGCAAATGATTATACCTTCCTTGCTGTTGAAGACTCCTTGGTTGGCCCTTGATTGGGATGATTTTGTGTGCTCCTTAGATGGCTTCTTGAGTGGCTAAATGCAAGATCAACTTATGAAAAATGATCAAAGTGGATGGCTAAATGATAACAAGTGCTTGAGAATGCAAATTGGCAGCATAAGATTACTCAAATCAAAAAGTATTCCAAAATGCCCTTGAGAAGGGGGTATTTAAAGCAGAATTTGAATTCTATAGAGAATTCAATGGTGGAGATTCATCCAACAAGGTCAAGATTAAGGGCTATGGTGAGTTGAGAACTCACAAGCCCTCACATCTTGACATGTGGATGGTGAAGGGGCTAAGGGGAGATGAGGTGTAAGTGAGGTGGCCAAAAAGTACATGAGGTGGAGGAAGGACAAGTACCTTCCAAGTATTTTGGGGGGTGAGAAGATTTCCTCAAAAAGGGATTCCTTGTCCCCAAGTGGCAGTGAAAGGGACATTTGAGGAGTTTTGGACTTCCTCAAAAATCTACATGGGAAAATGAAAGGTGGTTGAAAATATAAATGTGAATTAAAAATTCACATTCTTAGGAGAATCTAGAGGATAAAAGGTGAGCTCCAAAAAGGTGGGACTTGGTCACATGTGGAAGATGTGACAAGTCCAAGGTTCTAGAAGCCTTGGAAAGACAAAATGTGAATTAAAAATTCACATGGGGAGGAGAGAGACATAGGATGAATAAATGAGAATTAAAAATTCTCATGGGAAGGAGGGTCAATGTTCAAAAAGGAAAAATGGAAGAATTGACCAAAAAGTGGTGCTAAAAAAGGCTAATGACTTTGGTTAAGGTTGTACAAATATTGGATTAGACTAATCAATGGAAGATTAGAGGTAAGTGGCAAATGTAGGAGGATGTGACATAATCTTTGATTAAGAGGATGCACATCATAATCATGAATTAATTAGATTAATTCAGATTAGGGCAAGATCATGGAGGATGTGACAAGGAGAGAGAATTTTAAATTGATTTTAAATCAAAAGGGGAAAAATGACTAAATTAAATAAATTGGTGCATTTATTTAATTTAGAGAGGAAGAAGGTGAAAGATAAATCATTTAATTATTAAATCAAATACTTTATAGATATGAGATAAAAGGTTTAATATTAATTTAATAAATTAATATTTAATATGATAGACTAAAAGGGAGTAAATTTAATCATATGGGATTGATTAAATTTAGATGTCTACATTTCACCCCTCTTCGAAATATTGTTAGAATAACATTGTTTCAAAAAAAAAAAATTCAAATGAGGGAGAAAATGATAGATGGTGATGCCTCTAGCATGGAAAAAGTTAATGATGCTCCAATAACCAGGCTGAAGGAATGGAGGAATGGTAGGAGGGTATGCCCCCTCAAGAGGGCAGTTGGGGGAGGAAAAAGGGGGTCCCTAGATGACATCTTGATAGGAAGAAAAGAAGAACACCATTGGATAGAGCTCGAAAAGTTAAACAATTTTGTTTTTTGAATGGAGGTGATCTAACACACGGTTTGCAAATGACAACCTTGGGAAGTTAGGGATTAGTTGGAGGAAGAAAAAGTGAAATAAAAAGTAAAAAATACCGTTTTGGAAGAGGTTAAAAACGGAATTTTAACAATTACCTTAGTTATTTTCATAGTAGTAGTTGAGAGGAGAAGAGAAGAGGAGTGAAAGTGGACGAGGAGGAACGATGCTGACGGACAATGACACGGTGATTGTGCATCGGGCAGATGAGGTGCATGCATTATATAGTGGGGGCGCGGGCAGACAGCATGTGAATGATAGCAAAACCCGTTTAATTTTTAGCAGTTTTTTACATGTTATTCGATGGATTTTGAAAAGTTGAAAACATGGGTTTTGTTAAGTAGGAAAAATAAAAAACTGGGTCTGGATTAGATTAGAAAAAAAGAGTCAAAATTAGTGGAAAATCGAGGGGGGGCGAAAGTTGGGGTAGGGCGTAGCTGCCCCTATTGAAGGCGCCGCTGCCACGACCTAGGGTGGAGCCACCCTAGCCGGGGGCAGAGTCGCCCCGGCTGTGGCGGGGGTGCCCCAGGCGAGGGGCAGTGCCGCCCCAGCCGGGGGCGGAGCCACCCCGCTGTGGCAGGGCGGTGCTGCCCCGATCGAGGGCGGTCCCGCCTTGCTGCGGCGGGGCGATTCCGCCCTGACCAGGGCCGATGCCTCCCCGGCCGGGGGTGGTCCCACCCTGATGCCACGGGGTAGTTCGACCTCAGCCAGGGGCGGTCCCGCCCGACCGTGACTAGGCGTGGCTGCCCCAGCCAAGGGCGGTGTCGCTCGGCTGCGGTCTGGGGTAGACCCACCTCAGCTGGGGGTGGTGTCGCCCCAGCTGTGGGCGGTGTCGTCCAGCTACGGCCGGGCGGTGCCACCCCGCGGTGGTAGGGCGGCGCCGCCTGGCCACAGCTCGGGCGGAACTGCCCCGGCCGGGGGCGGAGCCGTCCCGCTGTGGCGGGGCGGTGCCGCCCCACTGCAGCTGAGTGGGGCCACCTGGGGTGGGAGCGCCCGATTAGAGGGAAAAACTGCCCCGACAGAGGGCGAAGCCAACCCAACGGGATGGGGGGGCAAGGAAAGAAGAATATGCAAGAGGTAAGTGAAAGGACGAAGATAAAAAGAAAGATGAGAAAATGGAATAATGAGAAAGTTTTCGCGCGTGCAGAGTTTCAAGCGGATACAAGCGCATGAGCGATGGTCAGAGGTGATGGCGGCGTCGATAGTAGCGATGAATGGGTAGGATCAAGAGGTGTTGGATCACATAGGTTTAGGTCACTGTGTTCAGTTTCCGGTGGTCAAAGCACATCCGACGATGCTGACAACGTTGATAAAGAGATGGAGCTTAGAGACATCCATGTTTCATTTCCCTATAGGAGAGATGACCGTGACGTTGGAGGATGTGTGTCACATCTTGAGGCTGCCGATATCCGACTGGTTAGTGAGTGATGTGGTGTCCACAGGGGTAGAGTTATAGGAGACCATGAGGGTTTTGTTTGGTCACGTGCAGCTGCCCCTGGTGAAGGGGCAGTTGGATTTAGACTAGTGTTTGTCAGTGGGGGTGCCAGCCTTACCGTTGTTCCTGTGTGGCCTGATTAGTGGGATATTGTTGCTAGATTAGAGCAGATGTTTATGTAGCCTACGTTATATGGAGGTGATCCGACATATTGTCGAGTGGCGAGGGGGGCGATTTTCATAGGGTTCATGTGTATTGGCTCAGATGTACAGAGATATGCACGAGATTTGTTACCAGAGGATATCAAGTTTGACACATATGACGCTGTTGTAGATTTGGGCTTGGGAGCATGTTGTAGTGACAAGGCTGATAGTGGTGAGGGCAGGGACAGTGGATGATCGTGAGCCCATGGCTTGGGAGTATGGGGAGGAGAGAGGTTGGTGTTGCACTATAAGATGTAGGGAGAGATGGAGGGGTGGAGGAGAGCATTTGATGATATGCGTCCAAGGGACATAGAGTGGCGCCCATATAGGGAATGTCAGTTCAGGGGATGGACTGATACGAGGAGACAGGAGGGTTATTTTCTGAGCAGATGTTTTATTATTGAGACTTTGCCACACATAGTAGAGTCTCATCAAACGGACAGAGTGTTGAGGAAGTTTGGAGTGATACAGGATATTCCGATGACACCTATCTTGTTCTAGTGGTATAGTAGAGAGCTACCATGGGGAGGTCGTATAGCACCAGCAACAGCTAGGGAATCATGGAGGGCAGTAGGGAAAGTGCCTTATCTAGGGAGAGTAGGAGGAGAGCAGGTGCCAGTGGTGACCGAGCGATACTGGAGGTGGTTCCAGAATAGGTTATGGGAGAGGATTACTCCTGTTCAGCCTATTTTGAGGGTAGTGGGTGCTAGACCAGAGGAGGAGTAGAGACTACGGAGGGAGAGGAGGGGAGGGGTGCAGCGGCGACGAGAGGCTGTGGTAGTGGTAGACGAGGAGGGACAGGAGGAGCCTGAGGGGGATTAGAGAGAGCAGGCAGGCAGAGCAGGGAGGAGGAGGAGGAGACATCAGAGGTGAGCTCAGAGAGAGGATCAGCAGCGAGAGAGGGGGCAGCCACAAAGAGCCCAGAGAGGGCAGAGGGTGGAGGAGGTGATGGATGTGGATGATGTGGAGGATGTGGAGGTGGTAGGTGTGAGGGATGCATCAGAGGAGGGGAGGAGACAGTTTGTGGTAGGATGACATGGTCAGCCATGACGGTTGCAGGTTCGGCCGACTGTAGAGTGTTACGAGGCTCGTTAGGAGCTAGAGAGTGGAGAGGATGAGGAGGTTAGAGTAGCACTAGAGGAGGAGAGGAGGTCACCATGATGTCGATTCGTGGTTGAGAGACAGGGAGAGGTGGGACAATTTCGGGTTCGTTAGGTTGTGGAGGATTGTGAGGGGCGACAGGAGCAGGGGGATAGGGAGGAGCCAGCGGGTGGGGAGGATGAGACAGAGCAGGTGGTTGGGGAGGAGGATGTGATAGATGTAGACAAGGATGTGACAGAGGGGGATGTTATGGTAGCAGAGTCATTAGCTCTAGTTCCTTATGTGGTACCGGAGGATCCCATTGTACAGGTGAGAGGAGCAGAGAGTGAGGGCTCTTGATGCCAAGCTAGCTAGAGTACAACGAGAGGCACTGAGAGATTATGATGCCATTATTTTCGAGCTAGGGGGAGTGATGAGGGAGAGAGACAAGGCACAGTCAGAGGTGCAGAGGATATAAGGTGAGTTGACCAGTATGACATGGGATCATGACAGATTGCAGGCAGAGGTCGTGGTTTTACAGGCCAGGGGGGAGCTAGAGGGGAGGATAGAGCAGGGAGCAGATCAGGCGACAAGATTTACTAGTCAGTAGTCGGGAGATCTCCAGAGAGACTGGGACAAGCTTTAGGATAAAGTACATTGCCTTGAGCAGGCAGTTGGAGAGATGGGGCTGATGCAGGAGAGGGAGGCTGTGGCAGTGGAGTAGGCACGGATTATGTAGGCTGAGAGGGATGTAGCATAGGCGCAGGTACGGGTGATGGAGGCAGAGAGGGATGTGGTGCAGGCGTGCATTCAGAGTGAGAGAGCATTGGCAGAGGTGGAGATACAGTCACTACAGAGAGGGAGAGATGAGGCAGTAGCAGAGGTAGCGACTCTTTGGAGAGAGCGGGATTCAGCAGAGCTGAGGGCATAGGCTCTTCAGAGGGATAGGGATGCAACGGTGGCTCGGGCATAGGTGGATCAGAGGAAGAGAGATGCAGCAGAGATACAGATACAAACTCTATAGGTGGAGAGGGATGCCGCAATTTCCCGTGTAGTGGCAAGTCAGGGTGAGGGTGGGATGCTAGGAACAAACATACAGGTTATGGAGAGAGAGAGAGATGCAGTAGTGGCACAGGCAATGGCTGCAGAGGAGATGAGGGGCTGATTATAGTTAGAGCTAGCACAGAGCCAGTTGGCTCAGGAGGCATGGGAGCAGGAGAGGAGAGTCATTACTAGGGACCGAGACAGGTATTGTCAGGAGTGGAATTCCGCTCGGGTCCAGGTTGCGGAGTGAGAGAACATGAGAGGCAGAATTTTGGATGGCTGCATATTATCATGTGGTTCCTAATCCGGCACAATGGACATTCCGTTATACTCGACAGACACCTCAGAGGCTAACACCATCCCAGTCATTGGGGACACGGACCTGTAGTTACAGTGATTCACTAGGGGTTTCACTAGGCAGTGGATCAGTACCTGATTCTCCACAAAGATCAGATGTGGGGAGTTCATTTGGTAGATGACAGGATACTATGTTTTTTGACAGGCGCAGGGTAGATGGATAGTGCAGAAGTGCAGTGGATATATGCAGGACCTTGTGTTGGTGGTTAGATTGGATGATTTTTGTATATGATGGTCACAAATTGTGATGACATCGATGACATTAGTATATGTTAGTCTTGACTATGAGATGTACTTGTGGACTTGTGGTATATTTATATATATGATAGCTCTTATTGACCTCATGTTTTATGTGTATGATGCATATGTGGATGGTCATATGATGGCCATTATTTATGATGACTTTTGTGGATGTTACATGAATGGATGTTTTTATATATTTACATTTTTATGTATGATGGGGATACAGGATGTAATGTATGGCAATTTTTGTTCTTATGTATGATGAATTCCTATGTTTAAGATAGATGTGTATATGCTTATGATGACGCGATGAATGCTTGTGTTTTATATGTTTATGATGGTTGTGTGCATGTGCGACTAATATGTAGGGTGTAATGGATGGTGATTTTTGTTCCCATGTATGGTGAATGCCTATGTTATATGATGTACATGTGTAAGATAGATGGTGATATGCTTATGATGACACAACAAATGTTTATATTTTATATGTTTATGATGGTTATATGTATGTTCGACTAATTTGTGTGATGCAGGATGTAAGGGATATACTATGATGGTATTGATGGTGGGCCTAACACTTGACATCATAGGTGGCGATATTATGGGTGAACCTAAGATAGTGTGTAAATGTATGGATCTAAAATGTAATTATTTCATTATAAGTGTTCCTAGGGTCGTAGGTGATAGTGAAAGATGCATGCGGACATGGTGTGAGTGTGCACTTGTCAAAACCTTTTAGTATCCTGAGAAGGATAACGGATGGAGGAGAAATATTTGCACAACCAAAATCATAGGATGAGTGTAATGCAATGGTGATGATTATGAAATGCAATCCTAATATGATTTTCCATCTTTGGAGCACTAATTTTTGCTATAGCATAAGACATCCAGGGCCAGGGTATGTGGAACCAAGGCGCATTAGTGTCTAATGCATGAAACAAACACAACAGACAAAAAGGCTATCCCACCACCCCAAAGTCACAAAGAAAGAATTTGGTCAGGCCAGGTATTGAGATAACCACAAGCACAAAAGGATGCCCCAACATAACACAAGACCTTGGGGATCTTGGTGGGTACTATGTGGGGCAACCAAGAAGACACAATCAAACAAAAGATCAAGATATGCCCCTATGTGGACCAATCAAAACATGCCATAATATGATAGATTATGTCGGTCTTGACAAGTGATGATAGGGAGTTCAAATGATAAACAAAAACCAAAACATCAAAAGATCGCAATCAATTTCAAATATCTATTGCCATAGGGTCAAGGTAATAGATGGGATTGATGAGGTCTGTTAGGAAGGATGCATCCTATTGAGACCTATGATGAATACTAAGTGAAAAGATCGATATGATATGAGATACTCAAAATTGATTGGATTTGTTGATACAAGTGGATCTTGTTTACTAAGAACCAGCTAGATAAGGGCCTAGCTTAACAACACGACATAAGGGAGACAACCTAAAGACCTAGGGGCTTGGGGGTTGATTAGAGATTAGCCTTGCCTATGTGAAAGCACAGAGCCCTCGTAGTTCATGGAAAAATACCATAGGTAAAGCAGAAAGAAGACAATGGTGACCAATGATGAAGGACACAAGACACGATAGACAAATGCCCTAGGGGAGGATCAAATGACCAACCTTACCTATGTGAAAGTGTAGGGGCAACGTAGTTCAATAAAAAAACCATGGATAAAAGCGAAAGGGGACTGGTGAAAACAAAGTGATGGAGGACCAAAACAAGTTGATCCAAAAATGCCCTGGGGGAAGATCGAATGATCAGCCTTGCCTACGTGATAGCGCAGTGGCAACGTAGTTCGACAAGTGACGCAGAAGGATGAGATCTAGATGGAGACTGACACGATGGATGATCCTACATGATGATACGGACCGACCAACAAAGGGAATGAAAGAAACAAGCTCAAAGTGGGATACAGAAAAGCTCAGGATGGGGGATAGACTAGATGGGTCGTCCAATGCTTAATCAATATATATCAAGTGACTTAGGCTGAGGTGGATGAGAATGATAGTGTGGATGAAAGCATAAAATAACTAGGATGTTAGGTAGATAATGATTAAGCCCTCTACAGATGATGCCTGTGACCAGGTTTTCACCATCCATACTTATCCAAGGCACCACCAAGAGATGGTTTTCACCATAAGACAGATTCATTTTTCTTTACTACATTTTGGATTTTATTTATTTATTTATTTATTTTTTGATTTGATTTTTTTTTTTGATTTTTTTGATTTAGGTGGAGTTATCAAGTGAACTTAGGCATAGAACCTCTTCAGATGGAGGATATTGATGGGTTCATCAAGGGGATCTCCTTCAAGAATAGTCAACCTGTAGGCACCAGATCCATATTTGGCGGCTATGATATAAGGCCCTAACTAGTTTGCCTCAAATTTTCCCTTTTTATCATGATCCGATTGAGTGCGTTGGTTTTCTTTGAGGACAAGCTCACCAACCTGGAATTGTCTAGGACAGAACTTTTTATTGTAATGACATTTGAGGTGATTTTGTTATACTTGTAGGTGATCATAGGCTTTTATTCTTCATTCGTCAAGTAATTCCAATTGTGCAAGCTGTGCAACACGAACATCTTCTTCATTGATAAGATTCTTCAGAGAAATCCTCAGTGATGGAAGCTCAACTTCGATTGGAAAGATGACTTCAGAACCATATACTAAAGAATAGGGGGTGGTGCCTATTGGGGTGCAGATGGATGTACGGTATACCCAAAGGGCAGGATGAATATGGAGGTGCCAATCTCGTCTAGTGTTATTGACAACCTTTTTGAGGATGTGGATGAGGGTCTTATTGGTTGCTTCTACTTGACCATTGCCCTGAGGGTAATAAGGCGTTGACCAATGATACTGAATATGGAAGGTGTCATAGAGGTGTTTCATGGCTTGGTTTTTGAAGGGTTTTCCGTTATCAGAGAGGATGGTAGATGGGATACCATAACTGCAGAGAATATGGTAAAGGATAAATTTAGAGATTTAGACACTGGTGATTTGTGAGAGTGGCATTGCTTCCACCCATTTGGTGAAGTACTCAGTTGCAGTAATGATGAATGTATGGCCATCAGATGATGGTGGGTAAATCTTGCCAATCAAGTCGAAACCCCATTGAGAAAAGGGCCATGGTGCTAGGAGGGACTGAAGATCTTGTGCTAGGGCATGAATCAAATCTGCATGTTATTGGCATGGAAGGCATTTCTTCACAAATTCGCAAGCATCATGTTCCAATGTAGGCTAATAATATCCAGCTCGTAGGATCCTTTTGGCCAGAGCCATACCATTTGAGTGAGCTCCACAAATACCACCATGTACTTCTGTTAGTACTATATGGGCCTCGGTCTCATTCAGACATCTAAGGAGGATTTCATCATACCCACGTCGATAAAGTGTATCACCTACAATGATGTATCAGGAAGAATGATGGATAAAAGATTTGCGTTGGTTGTGTGTAAGTTTTGGGGGTATGATATTATCACGGAGATAAGTGTATGTCTTGGTACCATAGGGAGGTGGGACCTACAATATCACACACCATATCAGTCTCAGGAACATCATATGCAGGGATTAAAAGTTGTTCAACAAGAAACTCACATTCTATTTGATCTTTAGGCATGTCAATCGGGGAACCAATAGTGGCCATTGCATATGCCGCTTTATTCTGTACCCGAGGGATTTGGTCAAACTGTATGAAGGTGAAATATTTCTTGAAATCATCCACTATGCATTTATAGGGGAACAACTTATCATCTTTTGTGAGGAATTCATCATTAACTTGTCTAATGACTAGCAAAGAATCACCAAAGACTTTCAAATGAGTTATGTGCCACTGTTTGGCGATTCTGAGGCCAGTGAGGAGAGCTTCATACTCTGCCATATTGTTGGTACATGGGAATGCTATCCTGAATGATTTTGGGATGTAGTCACCTTGAGGGGTAACTAATAAAATTCCCGCTCTAGATCCACTATGAGTGTATGAGCCATTGAAATATAGTGTCCAAGCTGGTGCTTCTATAACTGTGTAGATTTCTTCATTTGGGAATTCATTGTCTAGTGGGTAGGCATCTACTAATGGTGCTTCAGCCAATTGATCAGCAATGACCTATCCTTTATGGCTTTTCGCTCTACATACTCTATGTCAAATTCGCTTAGGAGTATGACCCATTTGGCCATGCGGCTAGTCCAGGTGGTTCTAGATAACAAATACTTCAAGGGATCAATTTTAGTGATTAATTTGACTGGATGGCTAAGCATGTAATGACAAAGTTTCTATGTGTTAAAGACTAGCGCAAGGAAAGCTTTTTCCATGGGGGAGTAATTTAACTCATAGCCAACTAATGTTCGACTAATGTAGTAGATTGCCTTCTCTTTGAATGACTCATCATGTTGTGCCAACAATGCCCCCAATGCAACTGAAGTAGCAGAGATGTAAAGCAGGAGGGGTTTTCCTAGAATAGGCGGCATCAAGATCGATGGATGAGCTAAATATTCCTTAATTTTGTCAAAACCTATCTGGCACTGCTGGGTCCATTGGAAGGTGGAGTCTTTCTTCAAAAGATAGGTGAATGGCTGACATTTATTCGCTAGTTGGGCTATGAACCGACAGATGGACTGCATCTTCCCCTGGAGGCTTCTTAACTGCTTCAAATTATGTGGAGGTGGCATGTCTAGAATAGCATTTACCTTGGCGGGATCAACTTCAATACCCCTTCAGGAGACTATAAAACCCACCAATTTTCCTGATGTAACTCCAAAGACCCACTTTTTTGGATTCAGCCGCAGCTTGTAATGTTCTAACCATTCAAAAATCTACTTCAGGATAGTAGGATGTTCTGCTCGTGTTTTTGATTTTCCTAGCAAGTCATCAATATAATCCTCCATGATGATATGGATGAGGTCATGGAAGATGACCGTCATTACTCTCTGATATGTTGCCCCCGCATTTTTGAGACCAAAGGGCATAACATTGTAACAGAAAGTGCCCCAAGGTGTTGTGAAGGCAGTCTTGTGTTGATCTTCAGGTGCGATTCGAATCTGATTATAACCAGAGAAGCCATCCATAAGTGATAACATTTCATGTCTTGCTGTGAGGTCGACCAACATGTCAATGTTAAGCAGAGGGAAGTCATCTTTTGGGTAGGCCTTGTTAAGGTCCCTGAAGTCTGTGCAGATCCGAATGTCTCCATTTGGTTTGGAAACTGGTACTATATTAGAGATCCCCTCAGAGTAGTCAATTGGCTGAATAAAACCTGCCTCTAGTAACTTTTCTAATTCCTTTTTGACTAGCAATGCGACCTGCGGATGCATCTTGTGGAGTTTTTGTTTGACAGGTTTGGCATCTGGGTGAATGTCTAGATGATGAACTACTAAGGAAGGGTCTAAACCTAGCATGTCTGAGTATGACCAAGAAAAGTTGATGATTCCTTCTCAGGGTAGCTGCGTGATGACTGGATACTCCTGTTCTAAGAGTGACTTAGCGACATAGGTGATTTTAGGATTTTCGGTGGTACCCATATTAACTTCTTGAGTCTCTTCGATTAGAATGGATGATCGGGCAGATAACTGAGTTCCTATGAGGGGAAGATGAACATCTCCATCATCTAGCGCCTCTTCGAGGTTTTCACCATCAGATGCATCCTTTATTTTTACTTTTTCAAGGTCAGGAAGTGCCTCAGGGAGGTTTTCACTAGATGACCATTTTTTACTTTTCTTATTCTTATTTTTGTGACTAGAGTGTTCATCCTCCCCCAATCCCATAAGGTTGACATATGTATCCAAAGGCATATTGATAGGTGTGTTATTACAGAGGTCCCAATCAATAAGCTTAGGGTGACAAAGGGATAGGCTAATATTGTAGATAGATAAGCATTCGAACATGGATGGTAGATCGGCGTGATCGACGTCATCGTATGCATGTAGGATGGATTCCTCCTTGAGTATGTCTTCCAATGAGCCATTGTCCATGGAGACACTATTGGAAGTATTAGATGATGTTTCAGGGCCTTTCTGCTTTCTGTCATACCCAATGCCTATGTTTTTTGGTAGCTGTGACGTATCAATGGGTTGTAACTGCCCTTGCTCTTCTTTACCTAGAGCCCTTCCTTGATAATTATATTTTTCCACGAACTTTGTCGGCCAGGGGTACTTTTCTTGAAAATATTCCTTTAGAGGGGTTTCTGGTTCGGGCTCTTCTCGGTAGACCCATTGGCTTATGTCTTCTTCCGGTGCATCTATCTTGACACTTGGGGATCTGAAAGTGGTGGTAGGGATGTTTCTACCACTAAAGATGATAGTCTTGTCTTCCTTTGGAGTAGCATGCAAAGGTTGACCATGCTCGTGTGTTGATGGTGGCATGGTTGCTACATTGAGAGCCGTATGCATTTCGTATTCACCACACCCTTTGTCAATGATATGGACTTTCGTGACCGTAGGATCAGTGGTTGAGGATGGAGTGGTTGTCATGGTGGATGGTGGATTCGTAGATGATGACTGGGATGTCCCCATTTCAACCCCGGGACAATAGTGTAAATGGGGGAATGACGCTTCTAAAGCGCAACACTATTCAAATGGTTTGGGGTCAGCGTAGATGGTGAATTCTTGTCCATTGACAGGGAATTTTAGGCACTAATGGTATGTGGAGGGGACTGCTTGCATAGCATGGAGCCATGGGCGGCCAAGGAGGAGATTATATGGCAAGTCCAAATCAAGAACATGACAAGTAGTGTATTGAAGCACCAGTCCCACTTGAATAGGAAGACTAATAATTCCCTCTGAGTTTCTTTCTGCATTATCATAGGCTTTGATTGTGATGATCTGGTTACTTAATTCTGCTTAGGTATACCCCACTTTTTTTATGAATTTCAAAGTACACAAATTGATGGCAAAGCCATTATCTACCAAGACCCTTTTTATTTTATGGTGAGCAACCACGACTTCGATATGTAAGGGGTGATTATGATTGACATCGATGTTTGGGATATCATTTTTGCTAAAGTGCAGGTGATGAGAAAAAGCCAAGTGTCCCACCAAAGCTTGGAATTGTGTGGAGTTGATGTCATTTGGCACATGGTTTTCCTATAGGGCTCTATTAAGGATTTCTTGATGTACCGGGGAGGACTTAAGCAAATCCAGGATGTATATATGAGCAGGGCTCTTTCTTAAGTGATCAAGGATGTTGTACTAAGAGCTTATAGGAGTTGAGTGGGCAGGTGTAGAGGCTGCAGGGACAGTGATGCGGGCTCGTCGTGTAGTAATAACACATTGAGGGTCTTTGGCTTTAACATGTATCATGGATACCCGGTGTTCCACCTGCTCAATGTAATGAATAACACCCTCGTAATTTAAGGGCGCATTCTTGTAACTCACATTATTTGTGTTGTTTCCTTGGGGATTACTATTAGATGTGCTTGGGCCTTGATTATGGTTCAGAAAGGCATTCTGATATATCTGCAATTGAGCATTGGACGACGAAGCTTGATTGGGATCAACCTTGATATCACCTCGATCAATGAGATCTTGGACATAGTTTTTCAGACCCTGACACTTGTTTAAAGAGTGTCCTTTGATTTTATGGAACTCACAATATTCATTTTCCTTAAACCATGCAGGCTTGGATTTGGACTCATCAAATGGCTTGGTGACAGGGTATGTGATGGGGTAATTGATTTGTAACAACTTATTAAAAGTAACACACAGAGGTTCTCCTAATTGGGCGTATTGACGTTTGGTGTTCCCCTGATTGTTTTGGTTTGACTGTTGAGGAGGACGAGGTGCCCCCTGTGGTGCAGATATGGCATTGGGTACAGATGGTTGTTGTTTTTGGGATGCATTAGCCACTTGGACGTGTTTAGTGTCTATCACGCTGTCATTCACTGCATTCTTGTTCTTGTTCCAAAATCGTGGTTTATCAGCAAACAACCTCTCTTTATCATGACTATGTATTTTGATGTGTCCTTTGGCAATAAGGGCACGTTCAAGGATGGGTCCCTTTTCTACTATTTCTGCGAAGGTGGTGACACAATGTAACCTAAAATTATGGGCCATGTCAGGATGAGAGTTTTCCACGAAAAGAGTGACCATGTATTTTTCTTTCAGAGGGGTTTTCATTCGACTTGCTAATGCCTGCCATTGTTGTAGGTAGCCGGTAAAGGTTTCTCCATCATGTTGTTTCTCTTTGAGGAGATCTAAGGTGTCTGTATCCTTCTCCAAATTGAAAGAGAAGTAGGATACAAACTTTTCTGATAGGTCTGCAAAATTTTTTATGGACCCTTTTTTGAGAGTCATGAACCAATCTAAGGCATGGCTTGCTAGGCTTTGTGGGAACAAGTGCAAGAGATAGTTATTATTGTACATGACTTCTTGACACTGGGAATAAAACTCCTGCAAGTGAGCCTTAGGGTCTTTGTTTAACTTGTATTTATCAAATTTTGGTATCTCGAAATGTTTAGGAAATGGGATCAATGAGATGGAGAGATCAAATGGATATGGGCATATGTCTTCAAATTTGAATGATTGTTTGGTAGCCTCAGCTTGAAGGTCCTTAAGTGCGTCTTTAATTTCTAATAGATCCGAGCTAGCTGGTGGCGGGTTGGGGGGATATTGATGATAGGACGATAAATGATCCTGCTGAAAGGGCGTCAGATTGTTGAAATACAAATTTGGATGATTGGATGATGATGTGCCTTGCTAGTAAGACAAGGGATTTTGTTGATACAGGGGCTATTGTTGTGGGGTATAGTACGGATTTTTTGGATAAAAGTGTGGGGTAGGTTGTTGAGGAACTTGGATGGGACGTTGCATGTTGGTTTGTTGGTGTTGAGGGTATTGTTGTGATTGTTGGGAGGTCGCGTGAAGTGGTTGTTGGTGAAATTGTTGCTGATTGTGATAGTAGTAGTGTTGGGGAGGTTGTTGTTGTGATGTTAAATGTTGTATGGGCCGAGATGGGATATTGTGTTGTGGTTGAGCCTGAGGACGCAAAATGGATGCGAGAAAGGGGGATATGGTCTGAGCAATAGGTCAAGATGGATTTCCTTCTGATTGGTAGGGTGGTTGTTGTGAAGAGGCCAAAGTATTATGTATAGGTTGCTGCGGAGAGATGGCGGAGGTAGCGTAGAAGTGTTTTGTAAAGGGGGTTGTTGGGTACCACCCGGAACGTTCAACTGGGGTATGCCTTGTGGAGGTAATTGAGGTGGAATGTTAGGTTGGTGAACCTGTTGAGATGGTAGATTTGTGGTCCCATGGGGTGGAAGCGGTGCGGTAAAGGAGGTGTCCCCAATGTTGACTAGAGGTTGGTTTGAAGGAGGGGGTGCTATTAATGTTAATGGCGGAGGTTGTGGAACATTTTGTGGCATACCATAGGCAAAAGGATTATTGGGATTAGGCACTTGAGGACCTCCTATAACTGAGGTGGAAGTGTGTGGGGGATAGTTAACCTAATAAAGAACGACATTGCCAAATTCAGGTTGATGCCAACCCTCAACTGGCAGAATATTGGGGAAGTATGAACCTTCTGGTGTATTTTGTGAACCTTGGAGTACGTTAGATGGGGCACCCCTATATTTGGACAAGTCAACATTTGAGGGGGGTTTGAAACCCTTCTCAATTAGGTGGGTCAAGATTTCTCCTCCATGTTTTTCAAGCAGATGGTCAGTCATTTGCACATTGGCGAGATTACTAAAATGTTCCTCAAGTATGAGTTCAAGTTGATTAGCCATACTCTCTTCACTGTGTGGTGAGTTGTTCTAATTTTCGGTGTTGGAGTGCGATGAAGTACCATTATGAGGATCGTGAGGGATGTTAATACCCTTGTTAGGATCTGATGAGGTGTTCATTGTGCTGTTGGGATCTTGAGGGTTGTTTGATTGGGCATTCTGGGCTTGATGGTCGGCCATTTTCTTTGCCTATGATCGGGTCTGAACGGGCATGCAAATGTGATGAGTAGATTAATGCTTTTGATGAATGATTTGATTGTAATTGGATGAGGTATGATTTTGATAGGTTTTGGATTTTGATCAGATTTTGTTTGGATATATTAGATTGGATCGGATTTGGATTTGGCAAGATTGGATTGGATTGGATTGGATTATTAAGATCAATAAGATAGAATTGGTTGAACAAATGTGATTTGATTGATTGGACAATTTGATCGAATGATTGGTTTTGATAGATTTGGACTATTGGATGGGTATCATTGGATGATGAAAGATGTGAGAGAGACCTTAAGTTTGATCAAAGGAAGTTACCCTTAGTGACTTAGAGCTTTGATTGATTAAGAGGATGATTATGGCACCAAATCCACCTTAAGATAGGAATGGATTGATTGGGCCGAGGATAATAACTTACGACACCAAATTCACCTCAAGATGGAAGTGAATTGATTGCGGTTGAAGTTAAAGACTAATAATCAAATTCAAGTGCTATGGTCAATTTAGGTAACCACTTTGTAAAGCAAGGTTAAGGAGGTTTGGTTATGAGTGGTGTTTGGTGATGTAAATGGTAAAATTATGATGTTTGCTAGGTGATGGTATGGACTTTTGAATGGAATATGAGGAAATTAGAATGAATGGGTGGATTGAAGATGATTGCGAAGAATGAGTGGGGATTTATAATAGTTAAACAAATATTTGGAATGATAAGATGGAGGTTAAAATGGATCAAATGGAGGTTTTGGGAAGCTTAGAGTGACAAAATGGAGGCTTAGAATGATGAGATAATGGTTGGGAACGGTTAAATGATGGTTTAGAGGCTAAATGGATCCAAATAGGGAAATTTTAGGTGTTCAGGAGCTCAAATCTGCCCTTCTGCAGCAAAAATCAGGGGTGTTGACAACTTTCTGCAATAAATCAGGGGCGCTTCTGCCTTTCTGCACCAGAATCAGGGGTACTTCCTCCTTTCTGCAGCAAAACAGGGGGCACTTTTTCCTTTCTATAGCAAAATAGGGGGCACCTTCGCCTTTCTGCAGCAGAATCAGGGGCGCTTCTGCCTTTCTGTAGCAGAATTAGGGGCGCTTCTGCCTTTCTACAGCAAAATAGGGGGCACTTCCACCTTTCTATAGTGGACAAGAGCTTGGTTTTGATGGTAATGGCTATGGAAAGGACGCAAAATGATAAAGTAAGGCCTAAGTATCAAAGATTTCACAGATTTTTCACAGGAAAACACTTTAAACAAGCACAATCCTATGATTAATGTTAAGGGTATGGCTAGGCAAGGTCTTAATCTAGGATGCACAAGGCTTTTAGGGAGTCCTTAATATATTCTCGGTACATGAGGCATAATCGTGAACACCAGCCCGTCACAAGCATGAGTCGAGAACCCCAATGAGATACTGAAAGGCTCAGACCAACTCTTCACGTCTATCTAGGTATCACCCTAGCTTCGACGCTCTACCAATTACGATGTGACTGGATTGGGGTACAACTTTCATTCTCCCCCCTTTATATACCCCACTGGTACGCGTGGTTGGAATCGTCCCTTGGGGTGATGAAATCCCCAAGCAAGTCCCACTAAAAAGAAGACACTAACCGTTTCCAACTACTCCCCAGGCTCACACGAAGTGCAAGAGGAAAGTGAAAACAAATTAATGCCCCCTTGGGTAACACAAGAATAAACAATCACAGCAAGCAATGAAGTTTACTCCCCCTAATTAGACTATGTTCCAAAATAACAAGGATAATTTTTGAAAAATCTGATCAAATAGATGGCCCTGCAAACAAATGTTAGCTATTTTTTTCTTCATTCTTGGTCAATTACGCCATAATATGCTGCAAAACGTTAACAAAAGAAATACCAATATTCTTGCCAAAATAATGTTAGAGGGTTACTACTTGAAAATAGCAAAAAATGGGAGCAAAAACGAAGATAAATAATTGTTTTACCTTCCAAACTATGCTGTTTTCGGGCGCTTCCGCCTTTCTGCAACAAAATAGGGGCGCTTCCATCTTTCTGTGGCAAAAAAAAGAGGCGCTTCTACCTTTCTGCAGCAAAATGGGGGCGCTTCCACCTTTTTGTAGCAAAACAGAGGCACTTCTGCCTTTCTATAGCAAAATGGGGGCGCTTTCACCCTTCTACAGCAAAAAAGGGCACTTTCACCTTTCTGTAGCAAGATTAGAGGGCACTTCTGCCTTTTTGCAGCAAGAGGTTAGAGGAAAAGAGTCTTTCAAAATGAAAAGGGCGTATCCACCCCTCTATAGGAAACTTTATCAGATTTTTAAAAAGGAAAGTTGTACGCCCCACTACAAGAAACTGTTAGAAAAAACCTTCTAAGTATACATCTAACTACAGCAAACTGTTAGAAGAAAATGAAACTGTCAGATATAGGGCACTGTTGCCTTTCTGCAGTGGACAAGACGACACTTCTGGCTTTTTGTAGTAATGTAGAGGGTGCTTCCGCCTTTTTCTGGTAAAGCAGAGGGTGCTTCTTCCTTTTTGTAGTAGGACAGAGGGCGCTTCTTCCTTTCTACGGTAAAACAGAGGGCGCTTCTACCTTTCTGCAACCTTTTCCTACAAAATTCTTAGCAAAAATGAAGGTTAAATGCAAGAACCCGTTTGTGGGTCCCACCGGGCGTGCCAGAAATGTGTACCTTAGAATTTTACCCTACTTTAATGTGCAAAATAACTAAAAATGTGAATGATAAAAGACTAAAGACACTTCAAGATTAGCCTAAAGAGTGATAAAACAAGAAGAAAAATAGGTAAAACAAGATGCAAATGATTATACCTTCCTTGCTATTGAAGACTCCTTGGTTTTCCCTTGATTGGGATGATTTTGTGTGCTCCTTAGATGGCTTCTTGAGTGGCTAAATGCAAAATCAACTTATGCAAAATGATCAAAGTGGATGGCTAAATGATAACAAGTGATTGAGAATGCAAATTGGTAGCATAAGATTACTCAAATCAAAAAATGTTCCAAAATTCCCTTGAGGAGGGGGTATTTATAGGAGAATTTGAATTCTCTAGAAAATTCAACAGTGGAGATTCATCCAACAAGGTCAAGATGAAGGGCTATGGTGAGTTGAGAACTCACAAGCCCTCACATCTTGACATGTGTTTGGTGAAGTGGCTAAGGAGAGATGAGGTGTAAGTGAGGTGGCCAAAAGGTACATGAGGTGGAGGAAGGACAAGTACCTTCCAAGTATCTTGGGGGCTGAGAAGATTTTCTCAAAAAGGGATTCCTTGTCCCCAAGTGGGAGTGAAAGGGACATATGAAGAATTTTGGAATTCCTCAAAAATCTACATGGGAAAATGAAAGGTGGTTGAAAATATAAATGTGAATTAAAAATTCACATTCTTAGGAGAATTTAAAGGATAAAAGGTGAGCTCTAAAAAGGTGGGACTTGGCCACATGTGGAAGATGTGACAAGTCCAAGGTTCTAGAAGCCTTGGAAAGACAAAATGTGAATTAAAAATTCACATGGGGAGGAGAGAGACATAGGATGAATAAATGAGAATTAAAAATTCTCATGGGAAGGAGGGTCAATGTCCAAAAAAGAAAAATGGAAGAATTGACCAAAAAGTGGTGCTAAAAAAGGCTAATGACTTTGGTTAAGGTTGTGCAAATATTGGATTAGACTAATTAATGGAAGATTAGAGGCAAGTGGCAAATGTAGGAGGATGTGACATAATCTTTGATTAAGAGGATGCACATCATAATCATGAATTAATTAGACTAATTTAGATTAGGGCAAAATCATGGAGGATGTGACAAGGAGAGAGAATTTTAAATTGATTTTAAATCAAAAGGGGAAAATGACTAAATTAAATAAATTGGTGCATTTATTTAATTTAGAGAGGAAGAATGTGAAAGATAAAATATTTAATTATTAAATCAAATACTTTATAGATATGAGATAAAAGGTGTAATATTAATTTAATAAATTAATATTTAATATGATAGACGAAAAGGGAGTAAATTTAATCATATGGGAGTGATTAAATTTAGATGTCTACATTTTTCCCCTCTTCGAAATATTGTTAGAATAACATTGTTTCGAAGAAAAATAAAATGCAAATGAGGGAGGAAATGACAAATGGTGATGCTCCTAGCATGGAAAAAGTTAATGATGCCCCAATGACTAGGCTGAAGGAATGGAGGAATGGTAGGAGGGTATGCCCCCTTGAGAGGGCAGTTGGGGGAGGAAAAAGGGGGTCCCCAGATGATGTCTCGATAGGAAGAAAAGAAGAACACCATTGGATAGAGCTCAAAAAGTCAAACAATTTTGGTTTTTGAACAGAGGTGATCCGATGCACGGTTTGCAAATGACAGCCTCGGGAAGTTAGGGATTAGTTGGAGGAAGAAAAAGTGAAATAAAAAGTAAAAAATACCGTTCTGGAAGAAGGGGTTAAAAAGGGAATTTTAAAAATTACCTTAGTCATTTTTAGTGTAGTAGTTGAGAGGAGGATGTGAAATAATCTTTGATTAAGAGGATGCACATCATAATCATGAATTAATTAGATTAATTCAGATTAGGGCAAGATCATGGAGGATGTGACAAGGAGAGAGAATTTTAAATTGATTTTAAATCAAAAGGGGAAAAATGACTAAATTAAATAAATTGGTGCATTTATTTAATTTAGAGAGGAAGAAGGTGAAAGATAAAGCATTTAATTATTAAATCAAATACTTTAGAGATATGAGATAAAAGGTGTAATATTAATTTAATAAATTAATATTTAATATGATAGACGAAAAGGGAGTAAATTTAATCATATGGGAGTGATTAAATTTAGATGTCTACAATTATGATAGACTCCTAAAGAACTAACCTAAGGTGTCTCGAGGGATGATCAAAGATCAACCTTTCCTAAATTTAGAACTCAAAGACCTATAGTTTGACAAGATGACACTGTTTTTGACTTTTTCACTGATGTTTTGGCTTATTTTTGGATTTTGATATGTTTTGAATGCTTTTGGATTTTTTGATTTTATGAAGACTTCAAGAATATACATGAATCTGATTCGATGAGAACATGCCCCCAGCATGATGCACTAGACTACTCTGCTTTAGTTAGGACAAACTAACCTTAAGAATGGGCCAAGCAATTCTAGGAGGGATCATGATATAAGCATAGGATCAAGCCATGATGTGGACATATATGAGTGATAAATGGAGATATGCAATGTGATGGGTGGATGTTGTAGAATGATCCATCTGGATCATGGTGGATGGAGAGTTCTTATTTACACAAGGTGCCTATTTGCTATGTTTTCACCAAGGTACTTTCCCAAAGCGCCACCGAAGTGGTTTTCACTAGAGGACAATTGTTCTCTTTACTATTTTTAATCCTTTTTTTGATTTTTTTTGGATTTTTTATAGTTTTATATATTTTTTCCTTTTTGGATTTATACCTTTCAAGATTAGGCATATTTTTTTTTGAGATGGGAACTATTCATGGGCTACTATAGAGGTTCCCCTTCAGGCGTTGATAGTACATATTCCCTTGACTTGTAGCTTGCTATGATGATGAAGGGTCCCAACCAATTGGGTTCAAACTTTCCCTTGCTATTTGGATTTGGAACATTCTTCTAATTCTCCTTCAGCATAAGCTCTCCAACTTGAAAGGTCTGACTCTTGATCTTCTTGTTGTAACTCTGCTTGAGATAGTTTTGGTAAAATTGCAAATGGTTTAAGGCATCCATGTGCCACTCATCTAGTAGTTCCAACTCGTTTATTTGTGATACCCAATATTCTTCATTTGGAATGAGATTCTACAATGATATTCTTAGGGATGGGAGCTTGATCTCAATGGGGAGGATGGCTTCTGATTCGTAGACCAGGGAGAAAGGGGTTGCACCTATTGGTGTATGGATACTTGTTTAGTAAGCCCATAAGACAGGATTCAGCTGTAGGTGCTAGTCACGACCATTGTTATTGACTACTTTCTTGAGGATTTTTTGGATGGTCTTATTGGTAGGTTATGCTTGGCCATTTCCTTGGGGGTAGTATAGAGTGGAAAATAGATGTTAGATATTGAAATTTTGACATAGGTCCTGAACATCCTAGTTTTTGAAAGGCATCCTGTTATCTAAGATAATGGCTTGAGGGACACCATAGCTGCAAATTAGGTAGTTCAAGATGAACTTGGATATTTTATTTCCTATGATATAGGTCATGGGAATGGCTTCTACCCACTTCATGAAATACTTTGTGGTAGTAATGATGAACTTATGTCCACTAGATGAGGTGGGGGTGATTTTTCCGATGAGATCAAACCCCCATTGTGAAAAGGTCCAAGGTGTAACAATTGGGTGGAGCTCTTGAGTTGGTGCATGGATGAGATCCCCATGCTACTGACATTGCAAAAAACTTTAGACATAATTGTGAGCTTCCCTTTCCATTGTAGACCAATAGTACCCAATCCCTAGTAATTTCTTAGCCAAGGTCATACCACTCAAATGTGACCCACAAATGCCATTATGTACCTCAGTTAAAGCAGTCAAAGCTTCCTCATCATTTAGGCATCGTAAAAGGGTTCCTTCAATGCTCCTATGGTATAGGGAATCTCCTAGGATGACAAAATAGGATGACTTCTTGACAAATGCTCTTTTAAGGTTTAGGGCTATATCAGCAGGGAGGACTCCTATTCTCAAGTAGGTATATATATATCATTATACCAAGGATCAGCAAGACCAATGATTTCGTACAAAAATTTAGACTCTGGTACCTCAAATTCTGGTAGTAGAAGCTGGGCTACAAGGAATTATTGCTTTGGGACATTGTGTGGGACATCTAGTAGTGATCCAATTGTTTCCATAGCATCTACCACTCTATTATTTTCTCTTGGTAGTTGCTCAAATGTGATATCAATGAAGAACTCTTTAAGGCTTTCCACTAGTTTTTTGTATGGAGTCAACTTGTCATCCTTCATTTGGTACTCATCATTGACTTGGTTGATTATGATTTATGAGTCTCCATAGGCCTTGAGTTCCATGATCTGCCACTACACTGCAATTCTCAGCCCTATGACGAGAGCCTCATATTCTGTGATATTATTTGTGCATGGAAATGATAGCTTATATGATTTAGGTATGCAATCCCCTTGTGGTCTGATGAAGAATACTCTAACACCTAACCCATGTTGTGTGTAGGATCCATCAAAGTACATTTTCCAATGATTTGGAAAAATTAAGTTAAAGATTGATTCATCAGGGAATTCTAATACAAGTGGATTCTCTGCATATATCGATACTTCTACCAGCAGATTTGCAATTTCTTGTCCTTTAATGGCCCTGCGTTCCACATACTCAATGTCATGCTCTATCAGGATCATAACCCATTTAGTTATTCACCTTGTAAGTGTTTCTTTAGAAAGAAGATACTTGAAGGGGTTTATCTTTGCGATGAGTTTTATCTGATGTGCTAGCATGCAATGTCTGAATTTCTACACTGTGAACATGACTGCTAAGTAGACTTTCTCAATGGATGTGTAATTCAACTCATGTCCCACCACAATTCTACTGATGTTGTAGATAGCTCTCTCTTCCCCATTTTCATAATGTTGTACTAAAAGAGTGCCAAGAGTTGCTACCATTGTCGATATGTATAAGATCAAGGGTCTTCCTAGAATTGGTGGCATGAGAACTGGTGATGTGAGTAAGTACTTGATTTTGTTGAATGCCTGATCATATTTCTCATCCCACTTGTATGCTACCCCTTGTGGAATAGATGAGAATATGGAATAGCCTTATCTGCTACTTATGCTATGAATCAGTGGATGGACTAGAGTCTTCCTTGCAAACCCCTTAGTTATTTCAATGTTTTTGGTACCTCCATCTTGAGAATTGCTTTGACTTTGGTAGGGTCTATCTTGATTCCTCTCATATATACAATGTAGCCCAATAATTTTCTTGATTGTACCCTAAAGACACACTTCTTTGGATTGAGTTTGACCTTGTATTCCTCTAGCTTGTCGAAGATGGAGCTCAATGGCGCTATGTGATCTTGACGCTTCTTTAATTTGGAAAATATGTCATCCACATAATCTTCCATAGTTTTGTGAATCATATCATGAAAGATTAGTGTCATAGACCTTTGATTGGTAGCTCCTACATTTTTATCCCAAATCACATCATATTCTAGTAATATGTCCCCCATGGACAAGTGAAAGCCATTTTGTGTTGGTCATCTTTTCCTATCATGATTTGATTGTAACCTAAGAATCCATCCATTAATGATAGCATCTCATGTCCTACCATCATATCCATAATCATGTTAATGTTTGGGAGAGGGAAATCATCCTTGGGACATGCTTTGTTCAAATCTCTAAACTCCATGCAGATGTGGATGCCCCCAGTGGGCTTCAAAATAGGTGCAAGATTTTAGACCCACTTAGATAATCAATCGGCCATATGAAACCTGCATCTAGGAGCTTTTGTAATTCTATCTGAACCAACAATGCTATATGGGGATGCATTTTTCTTAGCTTTTGTCTCACTAGCTTTGATTTAGGATATACAACTAGGTGGTGAACCACAACTTCCAGATCAAGCCCAGGCATGTCAGCATCGGTCCATGCAAATTTTGTCTTTCTTTCTTTTAGAAATGTAGCTAAGAGTTCCCATTCTTTTGTGAAAAGCAATTCTACATAGAAGGTGATATGTAGTGTTTCTTCTATTCCCAAGTTGACCGGATTGCACTTCTCTACTAAGAATGCTAGCTTCTCCTGATGAATGGCACTGAGGGGAATATTGAATCCCTCATCCTTTGGTGCCTCAAAGAGGTTTTCACCATTGGATGCATCCTTTATTTTTACTTTTTTTAGGTCAAAGAGTGTCATAGTGTGGTTTTCACTTGAACACCTAGAGATTATTCTCAAATTTTCACTTTTGCAATTGAAGGATTCAATCATTTCCCTATAGTAAGCATGTGTATCTAGCACGATTTCAAACCTGGCCTAGTGATCTCAACATGGTATAGTATCCTGCAGTCCCATGGATTTTGAGAGTGCCTCATCATTTTCAAATGTGTCCAAAATTGGTGGCCCTCATTGGTTGTAATCAATGAGTTGGGGATAGACTAAGTTTATCTAATGGTTTTGGTTGTTTGAATCAAAAGATAGAGTGCTAATCATGAGAAGGGAGGAATCCTCGAATAGCATGGGAAAGTCAGTTATGGGATCCTCATCATTGCATACATCGGTTATGTCAAAGGTGAAGTTATCTATGCCTTGACTTGTGGATATTGTTAACTGAAGGGTGGATGATGATAACTAAGGGGGAGTTTTGACCTTTCTAATTGGGGCACCTTTTCCAAGTATGGTCACCTTCAGGGGGATACATCCAAGGTCAAGATTTCTCTTACACTTCTCAGGAATGAGAGGTACTAGAAGCCCATTGTCAGTTTGTCCAAGTTTCTTATTTTTGTTATAGCCCATACCAAGCATCATTTGTAGTCCTTTGTTGCTCTCATCCATGGGAAGATCAGGCATGGGCCTTCAATCTTGGTACAACATAATTGATATGTATTTTTCATCTACTATTTCTTGACTTAGATCTCCCCAACATCTAAACCTAGAGGAGTCTACTTTGAAGGTTTGGGATGATGATTTAGCTGGTTGGGGTTTCCTGTGAGACCTAGGAGATTGAGGTAACTCTCCTATTAGGAAAGAACTTTTCTTCATTTTGTAATCCCCACACCCATTGTCTTGGATAATGACTTTGATTTTAGAGATATCGAGAATGGTAGTTGTCTTTGTCTCAAAAGGGGAGACCAAGGTAGCTGGGTCTACATATGGAGTTGTAGGGCCTTCATCGTTCTTTGGGAATTGAGAGATTTTATAGTATTTTTCTTCCAGGTTCTTGCAGTAATAAAAGGGCTCAAGATCACCATGGATCATGACCTCTTGGTTTTGATATGGGAATTTGACGCACTAATGGAAGGTGGATGTGACAGATTGCATCCCATGGATCCATGGACACCCCACGAGGATGTTATTAGGAAAGTAAAGGTCAAGGACTCGACATGTGGTTTCCATGATGGATGACCCTACTTGAATAGGGAGTTGAATAGTTCCTTGAGACACTCTTTCCTTATCATCATATGCTCTAATTGTGATGCCCTTACCCTTTTCAATGGAATCCTTAGAGAATCCCATATTCTTTATTAGTTTGAGCAAACAGATATTTTGGCCTACATCCCCATCCACCAAGACCCTTTTGACTTTGTTTTTATGAACCAGGACTTCAAGATGGAGTTAGGAGATTATGAGATGGTTGGGTGGGGAAGTCCCGATCAAAAAATGTAAGGAGATTTGGGGTGGTGATTTGTTCAACCGTAGCTTGGAACTGGTCAACATCAAGATCTATGGAGATGGTGGATGAAGCTAATGCTTCCTCTATAATTTTTCTATGTGTGAGTGATATCTTCAACAACTCCATGATGGAGATCTAAGCGGGGGTTCTTTTCAGCTGGTCCAAGACATTGTATCCATTGGGAATGAATTTCATATTTCAGGTGGATGCTCTAGGTGGTTGTGATGACCCAACAATGGTAACTTTGTTGTCGCATGTGGTGACTCCACCATCAGCTTTGGCTCCCTTGATGTTAACAACCATGACTCATTCATCTAGGGATGTGATAGCATGATCATACACATGGTTTACATTGCCATACTTTTTATTTCCATGGTTGTTCCCTTTGTTATGACTCAACATTAGATTCATGTATATTTTAAGGTCTTTATTTCTAGCTGGTTGTTCAACATTTATGACCTTGTCATTGATGAGGTCTTGGATCAGATTCTTTAGCCTCATGCAACTGGCCATTGTGTGCCCCTTGATTTTATGAAAAAAAAAAAGGTGGTTTTCATTGTACCATAGGGATTTCACTTGGGGTTCTTGATAATTCTCATAAATAGGAATTCTAATGAGATTCTCATTTACCAACTTCTTCATGATAGATTCAATTGATTCCCCAAAGGCAGTGTATTTTCACTTGCAAGGATATTTTTTTTGTAGGGGTGGCCCCCCTTGATTATTCAGATTGTTGACTTGATTATTGGGTGGTTGTTGTGATACTACATTAGCTTGGGTGTTGTTCAAATTATTTCTTTTTGGTTGTTGGTATGATTGTGTATTCTGTTTTGGAGCACTGATTATGACCTTGACATCAACACCACCATCATTGGTGACATTTTTGTTCTTCACTCATGTGTGGGATTTTTTGTTATAGCTGGTGGATGGGCGATTGTATTGATGTTCTTGATATGTGGGTGTTCCTCCTTGTGCAATAAGGGCTCTTTCAATGTTGAGCACCTTGGGAATTAAATGGTCGTATGTGGTGATACATCACATCTTTAGGTGGAAGGAGTAGGTTTTCTTGAGATTGGAAATGATGGTGCAATTTTTTTTCCTCTGGCATGGTCGATTTGCTCCTATTGGCCTTGGATAACCATCATTGTAGGAAGGAAGTGAATGATTCCCCCTTAGCTTGTTTACGAATAGATAGTTCTTCTAGACTCACAACCATGCCTATGTCGAATGCATAGTTCTTTATGAATGCGTCCACAATTTCTTGGAACTTTTTGATTCTAGGAGGAAGGCGATAGAACCATTCAATGGAAGGGCTATCCAAACTTCAAGGGAATAGTCACATTAGATATGTATTGTCATATACAACCTCCATGCAATGTACTTGGAATTCCCTAATGTGATCTTCAGGGTTTCCCATTCCATGATATCTGTCAAATTTAGGGATTTCAAACCCCTTTGGGAATGGTACGATCACAAGAATCCTATCAAATGGATATGGGCACAAATTACTTGTTGTTTTCATTTTTTTTCCAAATTAGAGATCTAGCACTTGTTGCAAGAGAAATTTGATTTGTGTTCTTACATCATTTTGAGAATTGGGAGGTGGAGTGAATTTGTTTTGAGGTTGTTTGATCATTTGGGTGATGGGTGGAGTGTTGGCTATGTTGATGGGATTTTGTTTCAAGCTTTGTTGTGTGATCAAGGCTTGTTGATATGCATGCAATTGTTGTTGTTCCAACAATGCTTGTTGTTAGTCTTATTGCTATTGTGCCAACAACGCTTGTTTTTGGTCTTGTTGCTATTGTGCCAACAAGGATTTTTTTTAGGCTAGTAATTGGGATGCTTCTTGTTGCGCTTGGTAATGTTGTAGGGCTTGTTGATATGCTTGTTATTGAGATACTTTGTATTATGCTTGCGCTTGCACATGCTGAGCTTGATATTGGGCTTATGTCTAAGCTTGAGCTTGTTGGACAACTTGTACAGCCTGAGCAGCCTATGCAGCTTGTGTGGCTTGGGCAGCTTGAGCTGCTTGTGTATCTTGGGAAACTTGGGCGACTTGATGTTGTTGTAACAAAGCTTGAGCTTGGGAAGCCTATTGTTCTTTTTGTGATTGTTGTGTGGCTTGTTGTGCCTATGCTTGTTGAGCATCTTGTTGTGTAGCTTGCATGTTTTATGCTTGTTAAGTTTGGAATTGATGAAGTTCCTTTTGATAGGCTTGTTGATCTGCCTGCAAGGTGATGCTATACTAGTTTTCCATGTTTAGTTTTGGTGGTGGTGGTGGAGGATTCAAAATTGTGTGATTTTTTGTGATCATAGGTGCCGTTGGATTGATTTGTGTGGTGGATGGTGCACCTGATATGATAGGTCCTTGGGAGACCACATTTTGAGGTATCGTATATGATTTGTTGATTGCTTGTGTTGTTTGGATTGTTGCCACATGTTGTTGCAATATGGATGGCATGATTAGAGGATTTGGTATGATGATTTGATTTATCACTAGGGGATTATTTTGATTTTGTTGATTAAGGTTTGGTAAAGGGAGTCGCCCTAAACTGAGGAATGGTGTGGATGTTAAAGGTAGAGGTAGAAATGGTGTGAATATGGGTGGTGTTTTCCCTTGAAGAAATTATGATTATGAGGATTCAAAGATTCCCCCTTGCCCAAATAATCCACCTTCTCCTCATGAAGTCATAGGGAGAGAGGTTTGTATGTTATGAGGATATGCCGGTGTTGCGTGTAAAGAGGATGGGTCATTGGGGTCATGAAAGATGAGTAGAATGTATGGGTGTAGCGGATTTTGAGGAATGGATTGACCCAAGATGGTGTTTTCATCCAAGTCTTTCTTGTTAACAACGAGATGTGTTTGAAGAGCATGAAGCAATGGGCTTCCCTTGTTGACAATAGGTTGAGTTGGAGCAATGGATGATGTGATTTGTGGGATGGTGCAAATGAGACCAGTGGCATAATCCCAAGAGGTTTCTCCACAAGAGTGCTCACATCATAGTCGGAAGGGAGTTTAGTCCCTTCTTTTTCCAATTCTAGCATGTATTGTGAGGGATTAAGTTTCATCCTAGCATTGACAATTTTGTGAGTCTTGAGATTTTGGACCATCTCGATGATTTCATCTTGAGTCATCCCTAGAACATTGTTGGTGATGTCCTCCACTTGGCCACCTTCTTCTTGAGAATCTTGTGGAAGTGGAGGAAGATTGAGTGTCAGATTGCTAGATCCAATGGGATTCATTTCAGGTGCAGTTTGACTCAAGTCACTCGAAGTGGATGTTTCTTTGTTCATTTCCATGTTCTTCTTGTGTTGAGATCTAGTTTGGACCATAAAATAAGGATCAATTTTTATTAATGTGGGAGGTAAACCTCTAACTCCTTGGATTGATCTAAAATTTAGGTACAAAAAAGAAAGTATAAGATATTAAGGATCAAGGGATGGTAAATATATTATGAAAGATGAATGATTGGTGAATGATTGAACTCTTAGGGAACCTTGAATGGGATACTAAACTTTAGGACTTTTGGATTGATGTTTTATTTTGTATTTTGATTTTGATTGGATTTGGTTTGGATAATAAACTCATAAACTCTAAGAGGTTGGATTTTGTCATAAAGTAAACTTGTCCACAAAATGATAATTTAACTAAGTGTGTAAAGAAGGATTCATCTACACACACCTAGTCAAACAAAATTATTTTTATTTTTGATTTCAAGAGGATTTGCCCAAAGTTTAGTATGAAGCATTTTTTCAAGATTTCCAAGAGTTGTTTGTGAGGTGGATTTTGATTTTGATGTTTGAGGATGGATGAGAGTTTTTATTTTGATCCTAAGATACTTCAAGAGACTTTTGTTTGCTAGACCTAGGTGTTGAAGAACATGCTATACTTCCTATGTGAGATACTCAAACCTTTGAAAAAGTCTTGGATTTTGAAAATAGTAAAATGAATACAAATTTGAATTTTTCTTTGATGCACATTTGTAAAAGTTGAAGATCAATCTTTCTCTAAATTCATAAAGCATAGAAAAACATTTCTTGCAAGCATTTTGACTAAGACCTTTGGAATTTGGTTTTCAGATTTTGATCTTTCAGGAAATAATTTGGAAGAGCACATGTGTGAGGTTCAATTGTTTCTTATCTTTGCTTAATTAGTTCTTTTTACCATAAACAATATCTTGTCTTAGCTTTTCAAACTAAATGTCTAATGTCCCAGTTTCTTCTCATCCCACAAGGTCCATTATGTGGAAATCAAGGAAATCAAGGCAATAGTTCACTTATGTTGACTTTAGTGAGAGAAAATTGAGATATAAATTCAAATGATTTGAAGCCTCTAAGGATGGAATCCCTAGGGCGAGCAATGACACTTGGATTTTTTTAAAGGTATTTGCTTCGTCTAAAGGGCTTGAAATTTGATGATCATGGTTGAATGTTTATTTTCTAATGTTTTAGATCCAAGCAAAGTGTTTTGATTCCAAGATAATGCACAAACCTATGGATAGACAAGAGGCAATATTTTTTTAATCCCCACTTGGATAAATCTAGCTACGCTTATTTAAAGCAGATGACTAGAAGATTGACCACTCTAGCTCCCCTCCATGGCACACACTTCTCTAGTCAACCAAGCTTTAGTTCTCATGAATCTCACATGATGAATTTCTCATCTCTACAAAGAACCACAAAAATGTGGGGTGGATTCAGAGGTCCAACCTCTTGCACAAACAAATAGATAAGGATTTGGGCTTCTAAAAAAATTGGTTTTTAATCAAGGAAATTGGGGACATGGCACCTTGCGAGCATCTAGTAAGCCACTAAAGGCTTTAAACAATCCTACTGGGGGATCTTATACTTTTTAAGGTAGTAACCCATTCTGAAAGACAATGTTCAGCTAAGGCCTACATACCATTGGACTTGGTAGTTTAGTCTTATCCTTTATATACCAACCTGACTGAAAAACTAGTTGGAGTCACCTTCAAGTTCTCATTTCGGATGTATCTCTTAGGCAGGCCCCTCTAAGGGTAAACAAAGGTGAGCAAGCACATATGTAGTTTGATCAATCTTTGTTTATGTGAACATAAAGAGAACACACGTGATATACTCAACTCACACTAGCAAGCTTTGTTCAATTCTAAGAATCCAAATTGAAATGTGGAGGCAATATTTTATATAACTTAATATCACCAAAATAATTTTGATTCTCAAGATCACCATGAAGCGCAAGAGAAGTGCTTACACCTTTAAAATTATATTATTTTGTAAAAGAGATTACAAAATGCAAAATAAATATGTTCATTCTAACCTCAAAAGCAAGAATGGATTATTTTTAAGCACCAAGATGAAGTGTGAAGTTTGTTTGTTCAATTTTAGAATCCAAAACCAACTCCAGTAAGTTACTAAAGTTCATTTTAATCCCTTTGATTTTTCTTTTTAAGCCCAAATGAAAATTATTTTGAGTCCTAAAAACTTGAAGAGAAAAAAGTGTTAAGAATGGGATTATAATTGGTCCCTAAGTGTTAAAAAACATTTAATACATTAGAAAGAATATGCCATAAGAAACCTTTTTCTTTGTTCCCTCCCTTCCCTTTTAATCACTCCAACCTACAAAAACTGGTTAAAAACTATAGAAAACAAAGCCAAAAACCAATTAGAAGTCAAAGGTGATCAAAACTAAAAAGCACATGTTAAAAATAACTTGAAATCTGAATTTTACCCCACCCCAGAAGTGCAATCTGCAAAGGGGACATAGTTTGAAGGGGTCCAATGACGCTCTAGTGAAACTAATGGTGCTCTGTAGAGAAATAGAGATCACGATTGTATCACTGTTTCACCCAACGACACACTTTGGAGTTTGGTTGACCAGTCCCAAGTGAGAATGCTTTCAGTGTCATGGTTTGAAGTTTGACAACATCACTAAATAGAAACACTAAATTGATAGTAGCACTATTTAACCTTTGTAGTGTCGTTGTTTCCTATAGACACAAATTTGAAAAATAATGGAATTTTGGTCAAAAAATGTGTTAATTCTTCAAGATTCACCCTCCTAGTGCCAAAATATGAATGGTAGACTTAGAACTACACAAACATGAACAAAAAACACACTATTAGTCAATTATGCAAATCAAAACCATCATTCCCCATAAGATTCATTTGAAGCATGGTGAACAATAAATAAAGTAAATAACACAAATAAAGCAATCTAAATCCTATTCAAATGCTTAAAATATCAATCCCATGGGGGAATTAGTTATATTTTGATGTGGAAAATAACCCTTTCCCAATTCCTTGCAAGCTTTGAAGATGATCAATGGTGCTCCTTGATGAAATTCACCATAACCTAGTGATGGTGGATGAAAATTATGAAAACCTTGATGAACAATGGATGAACCTGCATAAAATGTGTGGATAATGACTTTTCCTAAGTTGTGGATCCAAAATTAGTAAGAGAGCTTTCCATTTATAGAAGAGAAGGATGGAAGAATGAGCAAAAAGGATGAATGTGGGACTAAAGATCAACCAAAAACACAATGCCACTTGTCAACATGTTAGTGGAAGGAGGAGGAGCACATTTTGATGAATGTGCAAATAAATAGTATTAGGTGGATATTTGAATTTGAAGAAGTAACATGTTGGAGGGAGAAGAAAGAAGAGTTAATGCCACTTGGCTCAATAACAAGGATGTTTAAGAGGTCTTTAATGCCTTGTTGGATGGACAAGTCCTTTTGGGAGGGAATTTTAAAATTTGAAGAATATTCCAACTTGATGCCCTTTTGAATGAAAATAGGAGATTTAATAAATCAATTAAATTGATTTACTTTCACAAGTTGCAAAATCTAGAGGATTTGATGGATTAGAGTTAGTGTTAATCAAGATTTGATTAACTTAGATGAAGATTAGTTGATTTGACATTTTGACTTACATTTTTGGATTTAAATAAATCAAAATGAGAGGAATAATGAATATTAGCTTTAATTAAATAGAGTTGGATTTATTTAATTTAAAGGAGATGACCTTAGAACTTAATTAAATAAAATGAATTATTTAATTAAAAGAGGGATATTAGGATTAATCAAATAAAAATATTTATTTAATTAATAGAATATAATGATTTAATCAAATAAAATTGATTTAATTAATTAACAAATGAACTATGATGAAATTAATTAAATAAGGGTTGTTTATTTAACTGGTTAGTAAAGGAGATTCAAAGAGAACCGATGTTAGTAAATCAGGATCGGGTGCATGAGATCAATTAGTATAATTTACATGTTTGCAGGGGATATCTAGAGAGATAGAAGGAGGAATCATGACAAAGAGAGAAATGGAGGTATAAATAGAGAGATGGAGAGATAGAGAGGGGTAGATAGAGAGGAAGATATATATATATATATATATATATAGAGAGAGAGAGAGAGAGGGTGGAGGTAGGGAGGTAGTGAGGGAGAGAGTAAGGGAGGGGAAATATAGAGAGAGTTGGGAGATAGAAAGATAGATGTAGATAAATGGAGAGATAAAGCTAGATGTTAGCTCTCAAAAATGCAGGTTTGAACCATGAGAGGTTGCCAGGCTCTCACAACATTTCAAGGTAATAGACAAGGCCAAAAGATTTGAACCTTCTACTCTTCAGGTGTTGCTAGACCTAGGTGGGTGTACCTATAACAATGAAGTAGAATTGGTCAATGTTTATTCCTTTAAAGTGATTTACCCACAATGGAAAATAGGAGTGGATAAATGAGTTTTACTCTAGTGGAAATTGTATAAGCAATATCAAGGAAAAATCCTAATATGTTCATATGTAAAAAATGAATGAAACTTAAAGAGTGGAATGGTAGAGACTAGTGCCTTATTGGGTGTATGGAGTCAAATGAAAATTTGAAATGAATAACTTCTTTCTAGAAAAAACTCAAATTGTTTGGCATATAGTTTTATGTTTATAACTGGTATAAACATGTAGGAATGTGACTACTGAGCTCTTCTTAATGATCCAAATGAGATTCCCTAATTACTACGATTGATTGAAAGGATTTAATCTCTCCTTGAAAGAACCAATTAATCCAATCATATAGATACAACAAGTGTGCACTAATAAACTGAAAAATATCCTTGATATATCAAATTAAATAATTAGAAAACATCAACCTTGGAGACAACTTCAGCAGTACTATTAATTAACACAACAAACAACTGAAACTAGAAAAATACCACCAAATCAGATGAATTCAATAGAAATCTCCATCATTTTTTACATGCATCATAGTCTCAAAAATATAAACATTCTGATCTACTGTATTCTCTGTTTGTTCCCTACTCTATATCTCATATCCCTATCAAAAATGAGTATTTATATATGAATTATTTGAAAGGAAGCTTCCTTTTGCATTCAAATCTATGTGATCCATTGTATTCGGGCCTGTTCAAACATTCGCCAAACACTCGCGAAGACATCCTGTAGTTCCGCTGACACTTGAAGTCTCTCTGACTACCACAAACTATATATCGCTTTGGTGTCCCACATTCTCATCGATATTATAAGTCTCACCGACAATTATCCCTTTGATTTTATGTATATCTCTATAACTCTCGCCGATGATGCCAGTCTCATTGATGAATCTTGTTATCGGCAAGACAATGAATATCGCCAAGTCCTATTACCGACATAATCCCGTCGTAGCAACCTTGAGAGTCAGCAGGACTTCCATGAACTCACCTCAATACATCATCATAATCCACCTTCATTGTATCAACAAAACCAAATGAATGCTTCGAGACATTTCACCGATGACTTAGATCTCATTGACAATCAATTTGTGTTTCATCGGTATAACACATGTGCTCATTATGACTTATATCAATAAATATTTTTCACCGATAGGATCTAATTTTTTGAGAAACATGTTGAGAATATTTTAGATTCCTTTTTGATGCTCCAAAATTGCACCACGATCGGTAAGACACAAATAGACCCGATATGATTCACCCCAATGCATACTGTCTTGTTGATAGGCTACAAAAAATATACGTTAGTATAAAATGCTTTATGGATCGGGGAGACCCTCACCATCTCTTTCCAATATGAACTATACATTGAAATATTTAGGTTTAGATGGATTCTATGGGACCACATGACAGAATATGGGAAAAAATGTAATGAAGAGAGGATTCTTGTGCTTATGGTAAGGACTTCTTTGGAAACTCATGAATATACACAACTATAAAAATTTTAAAATTTTATAGTTCTAACAGTAGAGAGGGAGAGGGAGAGAGATATAGTGGAAGAGGAAGAGGGATATATAGAGAGAAATAAAGGATGAGATAGAGTGATGTAGAGATAGAGGGAGAGAGGGGACAAAGGGATGGAGGGAGAGAGATGGGAAATAAAGAGATATAGGTAGAGAAATAGAGATAGATAGTTTGAGAGGGAGAGGGGAGAGGGGAGAGTAAGAGGGAGAAGGAGAGATTATAGAGATAGAAAGAGGTAGGGAGAGAGAAATTTTGAGATATATAGAGAAGTATATATAGAAAAATAGAGATGGATAGAGGGAGAGATAGAGATAGGGAGAGATAAATTGGGAGAGAATGGGAAATATGAGAATAGAATAAGAGATAGAGAGGAGGATATATATGGATAGAAAAATAGATGAATAAATGAGGAGAGATAGGTAGATCTATAGGTATAGATAGGGAGAGAGAGAGGGGGGTAGAGAGATATAGCTCAATATATAGAGAGGAAGAGGGGATATGGAGAGGCACATGGAGAGAGGGAGATATATAGATAGATATCTAGAAGGATAGTGAGAGAGAGGTGAGATAAAGATAATTAGAGATATACAAACATAGATGGAAAGAGAGGGAGGGAGAGAGAAAAGGGAATAGATAGGAAAATATGGGAAGATATAGAGAGAGGAAGAGGTGGAAATAGAGAAACAAGATAGAGAGGGATGAAAGGAGTGAGAGACGTCTTGAGAAGGAGAAAGAATGATAGGGTAGAGAAGAAGAGGATAGTGGGAGAGGGAGAGAGATAGAGACAAAGGGAGATAGAGATAGAGAAAGATATGGATAGAGAGAGCACAATATAGAGAGAAGAGGGGAGAATGAGAGAGAGAGAGATAAGGAGAGGGAGAGAGGAGATACATAGAAAGAGGGAGATATAGATAGATATAAAAGGATAGGTATAAAGAGAGGGGATGTAGAGAGATGAAGATAGGGAAATGGAGAGAGATAAGTAGAGAGGGAGAGAAAGGGATAAATAGATCAATATATAGAGAGAAATAGGGGAGATAGGAGGAGAGGGAGAGATGGAGAAATATAGAGAAATATAGAGGGATAGGAAGAGGGAAAGGGTGAGATAGAGAGAAATAGAGATATATAAGTAGAGAGGGAGAGAGGAAGAGATAGAAATATGGAGAGCTAGGAAAATATAGGAAGATAGGAGGGATATAGGTAGAGAGATAGGTCTAGAGAGGGAAAGATGGAGGGATAGGTAGCTCAATATATAGAGAGGGAAAGCATAGAGGGGGAGAGAGATATATAGAAAAATAGAGGGATATGTAGAGAGAGATAGAAAGGGATAGGGAAAGAGATTGAGAGATAGGGAGATAGAGGTAGATATATTTGGAGAGAGAGAGAGAGAGGTATATTTAAAGATATAGAAATATAGAGATAAATAGAAAGATAGATAGATAGATAGATAGATAGATAGGGAGATATTGATAATGAGATATTGATAGAGAGAGGGAGAGATATGGAGATATATAGAGTTGGAAAGAGAGAAATAAGGTGATAGATAAAATTAATAAAAAGGTAGAGAGATCAAGAGATGGAGAGGGGAAAGATAAAGAGAGGGAGAGAGGGAGATGGAGGAAGAAATGTATCCTTCTATCTCTAGTTCTATATCTTCCTCTGCCCATCTTATTATATCTCTATATCTCACTCTTTCTTTCTAAATCATCCTATCTTCCCTCCCTCTTGGTTTCATTTTTCCTTCACATTAACCCAACCATGTTATAATATGATTGTACTATAATGCACTTGAATTATATCTTATTTGGGTATTTACAACCCTTAGGGTTGGATTTTCCTTGGGCATCCAACACAAAAGGGTTAGACTTACATGTATATTCCTACATGCATGTTTTTTGTAAATTATAAAAAAATGACTGAATCTTGAGTGTTCTCTTCATAAGTTTTGTACATCCTTCAATGATGAGTTGAAAATACCACAACAACATCAAGCTCTCTCTTACCTTTCCAACCATGTAATTTTTTCAATAGTTCAAATATGCTAAGGCTTTTATCTTTAATTTATTTTTTTAGTGTCTTTCTTTTTTTCCAAAAACCTATGTATAATATTTTTTGTTTCATCTTTTATATATTCATCAAAATTTTAAATAAATTACATTTTTCAATTTGAGACTCTATTCTATACACATTAAAAAAAAGACTAGTTCCCAAAAATTAGGGAGGAGCAAGTTCATTTATTTATTTATTTAGGATATGTGCACTTTGTAAATAGGTAAAATAATCACATATTCATTAAAAAATTAGTAAAAAAACAAGGCATAAACTACATGGTGTTAGCTAATTTTTCACTAAAGTAATTTTTGAAATACTTAAAAAGAGCTAACATTTTAGTGGGAGCACACCATATGGCATGTTATATTTTTATAACAAAAAAGGAGAATTTTGTGTGCTCCCCTTATTGGAACCCCTTGATCTTCGGGTATGTGCAGGATCATGATGGGCCAAAAAGTGGCAATATGATGGGTATGTGGTGATAACTTTTTTTAACCCAAAATTGATGAAGCGAAAAGGGTTTTTAAAGGTGCTTCTCAGCTTTCCACCAATATAAATTACGCTTTACTTTGAATTTAATAAGTAATTATTATTCATTTTCTATTTGAATTATGACTAAAGTCTTGATTGATAGGTTGATTGAAAAAAATCTATAGCTTTCAAACGACATCACATTTTTGAATCCAAAACATGCATCACATTCTATGCTTTGCATACTATAGGATTAAGAAAAATTGATTGGGTGAAAACACATAAGTGGTTTTACACTTTTGAAGAGGAAGAAATTTGAGAAAAATGACCCCATGGCAAAAAATTGGTTTTAGGGGTTCAGCATGAACTACATGTTCGACCGAACCATAAAGAGGGGTTCGACCAAACTAGGGTTCGAGCGAACCCATTAACTAAAGGCCCACATTTCCCGCCCAAAAAACAAAGGAAAAATGCATATTTGTGGTGGTTCAAATGAACTAGGGTTCGAATGAACCCTGGTTCGCTAGAACCCCTGGGGGTTGGCTAGAACCCCCTTGGTTCTAGCGAACCCCCTTTTTCCCTAATTTTTTAATGTGTTCACACAAAAAACCTAAAATTTTACGCTTTCAAGCTCCAGTTGGGGATGAAAATGGGGGAATATTTAGAAACCAAACTTGGAATTGAGTAACCTTCAGAACGATCTATCCAATGAATATAATTTTAGTATGTTTTGGTTTTATTATCTATCTATTTTTTAAGTTTTATTAAATATAGGTTTTTCATCGAAAACAAAAGTCTCTGTTCTACACAAGTGGAAAAATAGAAGATTATAAAAAAATTTAAAAATATGAGTGCACTAGATATTGAAGTCCTTGATCCAACAAAAAAAAAAGAATTTCAATACATACAGTAAAAGTTATGCATTATATGGTCGCGTTAGGTCTGAATGTCATTTGATTGACTTTGAAACTTGATTAAAGAAAAAATATTCAATAAAAAACTATGTAACCAAGTGGAAGCACTAGATATCAGAGTTAGAAATCTAAATTTGAAAGAATTGGAATTTTATCCTTCATGGAAAAAGTTATGCATTATCACGAGTCGTCACTTTTAAAATGCTATTTTTGAAAAAACCAATTTTTGTGGGATATGGAAAAAAGAAGTGCAATCTAATTCCAAAAAAATTGAAAAAATATTTTTAGAATCTCTGACAAAATGTGACAAGACTCTAGTTTACATCATCTTCAAATTCCTTATGGTTTAATAGCTATAGGTGCCCGAATGTGGAGATTGTGTAAAAAAAAAAAATATCAGTGTCCAGCTAGGCCAAAAAGTGTAAACCACTATTGTGGGATCACCCAATTTCATGAATTTTTGACCATGTTAAGGTAGTCAGACATACGAGTTTTTATATTTTTTTAAAAGTTGTAATAAACAATTCATGATTAATTATTTACTTGGAAAAAAATTATAAAAAAATATGCATCACATCGACACATGAGTCCTCTACTTATATCTAAAATATTATAAAAAAATATTATCATTTTATTGTGGTTAGGGTGGTCGGTGAACACCTACTTATTTTTTCTTTTTTTTTAAGTACTATTGCATTGAAATGTCAAATTTTCACCAAATAGATTTTTTTGTTTTAAACAAACATAGTATTTGAGAAACTACATTCAATTTTCTATAGATTCTATTCATACATATTTTTGAGATAATATAGATAACTTATTCAAATTTTTACATCAAGTTGCCTAACTCTGATTTTTTTGAATTTTTTGCCACTTAAGGGCCTGCTTTTTCCATGGTGATCCTACACATACCCCTCCACCATTTTTTTTAAAAAATAGTAGATTAGAAAATATATTTTGACCATTATATCTTTTCTTGTTGTCATGTCTTCAAATTTTGAGTGTAACTATCTTCAATTTCTCATGTCCAACATTAATTTTTCTTGATCTCAAAATAAAAAGTGGCCTCTTAAGACCCCCGTTTGGTCTTTCATTTCCATGGACTCACCCTTCAATGGATTAAATTATAGATATAATTTGAAATAAATTTTTTGAATCATTTATTCTTGTCAAGCCTCCTAAAATAATTAAGCATAACAAAAAAATCTCTCTTTGGGTGCTCCACAATAATGGGTTACACTTTCTGGGACATCTTGATTTTTGTTGAAATCACATATTTTTAGAAAATATAACAATTTAAGCATTAAAAGGTTTCATTTAAAGGATTATAATTGAAGAGGGTTTGATCAAAGCCCCTTAGATCAAACCCCCCTAGATAAAAGCCTGCTAGTTTTAAACAATACCTATAATGGAGTCTCCTCTACACCTATCATAATGTTGATAGAAAACCACTTTTGATTTACCTTTCGGGGAATCAAATGAATTGATTTAAAATTTATTTTTTATAAGTATGTAGTACTTATTATAAGCTTCCCAAAAATTATAACTTTAAATATATTTAGTTTTATTATTATGTTTATTTTTTATTTCTTGTGAATGTAGGTTTTTCATCGAAAATCAAGCTCACTTTTTTGCACATGTGGAAAAAATTTCTATAAAATATCTATGTTCTTGGTATTGATGCCCTTGATCTTGTTAGGTCTCAAAAACTTCGATTGTAAATCCTAAGAGGATATTAAGCTCTATGGCCAGAGTTACAGTGATTTTGAACTAACGAACAAAGTTAACCTATGTGGTTGATGACTCCTTGCACTTCAGTCTCTGCTAAACCTAGGTGGGTAAACCTTGATAACTAATGCATATTTAAGCAAGTTGTATGACTTAGTTGGTTTTAATTATCTACTCATAGTGGAATGAAATGTGGAATAGATGAAGGCTTGTTAGCTACTCCTACTCATAGTGTTGAATTTAAGGTGTGAAGACATGAATGAGATTTTTGAGGCTTTTATAATGGAATGAGTAATGACAAGTGCCTAATCCTAATGGGTTAATGGAGTCAAAAGCTGGATGATATGTGACTAGCTTACTGGATACAGTTCAAACTATTTGGAACTTGTGACTTTTTATACCTTGTATAAATGTGTAAGAATGTAACTATTAGACTCTTCTTATTGATCCACATGATTCTTATCAAGTTACTATGATTAATTAATAGGAAATTTCAATCCTTTTGAAGGAACTAGTTAACTGAAATTAAACAAAAGAAGCAAGTGTTCCTTGACAAACCAAATATACTTTTTATTTGAATAACAAGATAGAATCAAACTAGAGACATTGTGATAATTTTATCGATCATAGGGCTCTTCTTATCAATCCAAATAACACTTCTAGATTACTGTGATTGATTAAAAGGATTTTAATTATTTTAAAGAAACCAATTAATCGTACCACACAAGAACAAAAAATGTGCCTTGATAAATTGACCTTAACACACTAATTTAAATAATTAGAAATCACTAAACTAGAGACAACCAAATAATCATATATTATCAACAAACAATTGAACACTAGAATTCAGCCACATGATTAAATCTTCTTCTGCATTTTATTTACTTCAAAAATAACACATTATGTAGCAAAAGTTATTTTATGTTGGGGTAAACCCACAAAAGTGGTTTATAATTCGAGTGAGGAAGAAAAAGTTGCAAAAAATGACCCCATGCAAAAAAATTTGGTTTTTCGGGTTTGAATGAACCCTTTGGTTCAAGTGAACCAAAAGAGGGCTCGAATGAACCATGGCTCGAGCAAACCAATTAAAAGTACAACATTCCCACCAAAAAACACAAAGAATTTTTTTTTGAAAGGGGGTTCGAATGAACCCTGGTTCGAGTGAACCCCTAAGGGTTTTCTCAAACCCCCACAGATCATCCAAACCCCCCTTTTCCCACCTTCTCACCCTCAGGCACCAAAAAAAGTCTAGAATTTTGTGCTTTGAAGCTCAGGTTGAGGATGAAAATGGAGGAGACTTCACAAACCCAACTAGATGATGGAAATCCTTGGAAATGAGCTATCCAACAAATATAATTTTTATATGTTTTGGTTTTATTATGTATTTATTTTTTTAGTTTTATTAAACATAGGTTTTTCACCAAAAATCAAGCTCTTTGTTCTACACATGTGGAAAAATAGTAGATTATCAATTTTTTTTTTGAAAACCATGAGTGCACCAAACATTGAAGTCATTGATCCAACAAAAAAAAAGAATTTTGATACATACAAAAAAAGTTATGCATTATACGGTCTGCCTATGTCTAAATTGTAATTGGTTTGACTTTAAAACTTGATTAAGGAAAAAATATTCAATAAAAGACTATAAAACCAATTCGAAGCACTAGATATTGTATTTACAAATCTAAATTCAAAAAAAATAGAATTTTATCCTTCATGGAAAAAAAGTTATGCATTATATGGTGAGCGTCACTCCTTAAAAATAAAATAGTTTTCAAAGGAATAGAAAAAGAAGTGCAATCTGATCCCAAAAAAATTGAAAAAAATATATTTAGAATATACAAAAAAAATGTCACAAATCACTAGTTTTCATCATCTTTAAATTCCTCATGGTTTAGCTACTATAGGTGCTCGAAAGTGAAGATTTAGTTAGAAAAAAATATCTTAGTGTGCAGTTTGGCCAAAAATTGTAAACAAGTATTGTGGGATCACCCATTGTAAAGTATGCATGTTGATATGGTTGCTATTCTACTCATAATCCTAATCTAATATCTTTTTCATCTAGCCTTGGTTTCCATTTATATATGTGGGAAGCTACAAGCTTCAGACCTTTTTACAAAAAGTCAGATCGTTTCATAACTAAATGATAATAATTGAATTGAACATAAATATAGAAAGTGAGGAGTTAAAAAATAATCCATGGTGTACCATGATTCATTAATCTCCATCAGGTACCCATGATCATTGAATATTTTCTCAAGGTCAATACTCCATGATAATGCATCAGATACATCGAGACTTCGATAACCTATACTCCTTACTTGGCTCTTGTGAAAACAAATTAACCTTTGATAAATGTTCAATGTATCTCATTTTTACTTAAGTATCAACATTACTGATGATGTATTTCATAGCATACTTGAGATAAAAAAAATTTCCTAGTTGTATGTGTGTTTTTTCCATCACTCTTTCATCATTGATTTCATCCAAAGCCACTGGTAAATACTGAGAGATTTCATCCTTCCACGCATCTTGATCCTTCAACTCTCCTTCATCAAAGAATTTTGGTAAAGCCATGCTGAAAGGCTGGTTGAAATCATCTAGCTCTTGTGTTAATATGTTGTGGAAATGATCATGCATTTTCATGAGTTCTTGGTGCTCTCGAAGTATTTGTTTTCCACCATCCCCTTTAGCTCTTATTTATTCTTCTATCTCTTTCATCCTATTGTGTAACCTACCATGTTCTTGGTGGGATGTGAATGTATTTTTGTGGATAATCCAAACTTTATCAGTATGTTTAATCATATCAAATATTTTGCATACCAAGTCTAAAGCCATTTCAAATTTATTGGCCTTTAATTCCTTTCTCAAATCTTCATTTTTCTTCTAAGATATTTCATGCTTTCTTTTCTAGTATGTGGTTTCATACATAGCCTCAAGTAATTTTCTTTCACAATATATTAATGTAGAATAGAGACCAAATGAGGAAAACAACTTATCTTTGTAATTAATTACCTTCTACTTCAATCTCTCATTCTTTGTAGAAATCCTTTCATTATCTCTTATCAATTTCTCAACTTGAGCCTTGGTGAGTTTAGCATTGTTGACATTTAGTTCTACTATTTCAAAAAGATTTGATCTCATACTCTTTGCACTAAAAGATGACCAAATGCTTGATTTGGGTTGTCAATTTAAGTGAAGGCCTTTTTCCTGGTGGGTAAAGGGCCCAAATATATAGAGTGGTAGTATCTTGATTGTAATCAGGAGCTATTATATATCCTATCACTAGCCTCATCTATTAGCTATAAAGTTTTATTCTACATCATGAAATTGACAAAAACTATGGTCGCCCTAATATCCCATTTGAGGAGGAGCATAACCCTAGCTTCCTATAGCAACTCTCTTCCTGTTTTAGGGATGATGCCTTCCATCT